>VZTU01011816.1:198742-255061 GCA_013400835.1 Zapornia atra | reverse complement strand
AAGAGTACCACAGCCTTGTCAGTAGCAGCAGTACTTTACATGTGCACTTCATCACACATTAACTGGGGTAAAGCCACTGCTCCCAAAGGATGCTGGCTCACAGATAAATCAAGCCTCCTGGAAACAGTGCAAACGAAAACATTCTACATTATCTATTGTCTGTGCCCCCAAAATATGATACACCACAAATCCCACTGACCCTTGACCCAAGGTAGAATTTACATTTTGGTCTAAAATTTCATGGATCAAATAATGCCATTTATAAGCATGCAAGAGAAATAACAGGAGGAAGAGGATGGCAAAAGCACTTGCACAGCATCACGTAAGGCCTACTGATGTTTCAAAAAGATCGTGGCCGAGTGCCAAACGAGCTGTTTAAAAACAGATTCAAACACATGTCCCATTCAATTTCTTAATGTAAAATACAGGCCTACAGCTTTTCCCAAAGCTCACTGCGGCTGATGGTGAGACTCCCAGACAAATGAGCACCAAAACTGGCTTCAGGAAGGACAGCTGTATGGTGACAACAATGTGTAAGGACTAGAACGGAAAAAGCAGCTTGCACACGTGCTTGATCCCACAACAAGAGATACTCCAAGCCTAGAAGTACATAGCAACTCCATCCTCCTAAAGTTTGCTGCTACAGAGGTCAGTGGCACAACAAAAGCCTCACTTAGAAATTAACGTGAGCTGCAAAAGGAGTGATGTTTACAGAGGTGTGGGAGGAAAAATACCCTTTGTAAACACCTAAAAAACCTGCTGTAGCTCAGCACAGGCACTCACAAGAGCCATTTAGGTCAGGGACAGAATACCAGCATATCCTCACATGCAGTTTTAACCCATATTGCCTTACCCATAAAGGTATTCCACTCGGTATCTAAGTCGCCTTGGTTGGCCAAGCAGCCTCTCATGACATTGAAGCAGTAGTTGTAACAGGGCTTCACCGACACCAGACCTCTGCAGTATGGGCAGTACATCATTTTCAGCAGTGCTCGTGTACCCTGTGGCGTGGGGTTCACCTTTAAAAGAGAGAAAGGGAAAAGGAGAAGAACATTACCCCTCTGTGAATACAACAAAAACCAATCCATACATTTCCCCCAGGGCAGGTGGGCACAAAGCTGTGCGGAGGAGATACAACAGGGTCAGCCACTGCTGTCCGATCAGAGCTCCCCACCTACATGGTCCAGGGTCTGCGATACAGATGGAGGGGTTTGGCTCACCTCCTTGTGTGGACCTGCCAGTCCCTCTCTCTGCAAAACATTATCTGCACTGCAATGCATGCTGTGTTTTGGGGGACCCCTATCTGGGCTCCAAGGACAGGTACCCCAAAGGGACACAGAGCACTCAAGTGCAAAGAAGGCAGTAAAAAGCAACCAAACCAAAAGGCATGATGCAAAGCTGCACTATCCCAGCCCTGCTCCAAACATACACTGAAGGTGCCAGGATTTCTTGGGAAAAAGTGGCTGAGATGGGATGCCTATCACTATCCCACCAACCCACAGAGAGCAAGTCCTCCTCCTCACTTTCAAGGACAATCGCCCAGCAGGGCTCTCCAGCAGAGTTACCAGCTCCTTTATCCCACATTCCACTCCTGCAACACAACATTTACATGACAGATACCCCGGTTCGTTTACACTCAGCACCCATCAGGCTGAAGGAGGTGGCAGCTCCAGCCCCACAGCTGACAAGCCAGAAGGACCCTTGAAGCCGATGTGCAGTGATTCTGTACTGCTGGATGTGCAAGTGGAGCTATTTACAGCAGTGTCACCCCCTGAGCCCTCAACAGGGCTATTTTCCAGAGTGACTCATGGTCATTCATGTTTGATTCACTCTCTGGCCAGGCTTCAAAACATGCACTGAAACCATTTCCACCCAGCCAGTCTGAGCATTGGCTCCTGCACCGCATACTAGTGCCGACCACGTGGTGGGTCTGTCTAAAGCACTAAACAGAGAAGCTCCCTCAAGAGCAAGTTTAAGTGTTAATTAGCCACACATGAAAATGGAAAATTAAGATGTGATCAGAGATATGCTGACAAAATAGAAGCAGTCTCTGGTGTTTTGAGCAACACACTTGAGGCTTCTTGTAAGGCATTTGTGGAGAGCGCTCTAAGCAGGTTATGATCCAAGACCGTGCTGAAGGAGGAGACACACACGCAGCTCCAAGGAAGCGATAAGTCATTCATTACAGATGGCTGGAGATGTGGATGGCCTCCACATCTCATCTGCTGGAGATCTGGAAACTGACTTCACGGCAGCGACGATGACAGGACTGAAGGGAGATGAATGTATGCAAGGAAGACCTGGTGCTACGCATACACCAAGGACCTCACTATATCACAAAGCCCATATCAGCGCAAGGGCTATAAAGAAACTGAATGGATGCAAAAACTAGTTGGCAGCATATGAAACTAGGAGGCAACAGATTTTTTTTAACAAAAACAAACCAGAAAACAAAAAAACCCTCACTAGATAATTAGGCTAGCTTTACTGGCCTTTTCTTACAGAAAGAGATGACAGAAAAAAATCCACTGTGTTTCTGCAAGTCCAGAAAGATCACAGTTTCTCTTCAGTAGGCAAGAAAAATGGTTAGAAAGGCAGAAGGACAACTTTCCACAGCTGATGGAGCTCCATGCTGTATTTTGGCTGGCCAGCGATATTCATTCAGACATTACTTTACCCCTCTTCCGTCATCTTTACCCATCGTTTGTTTGTGAGGAGCCTGTTTGGCTGAGGAAAAGGAGACTCAAAGTAGAAAGCTGTTGGGGGGGAATCTGATTGAGATGCTTCAGAGCATATACACACACACACGTATACACATACACAAACTCACTTTTTAAAATACGTATTTGGAAGATGCAGCAGGAGCCCCAGCAGAGAGCTCTCCATCAGGACAGCCTGGCTTTAAAGCAGAGCTAGTTCAAACGCTGGGAAGAGCTCAAGCAACAGAAACCAGCTAGATCAGATGATTTATAGTAGGAAAACTGAAAACAGACATGTGTAAAGGTATCATCTGCNGGGGGGGGAGGGGGGGCGGAGTGGGGGTGGAGAGAGGGAACTCTACAGTATCTCACACCCAGAGACAGAGTTGTGAAGGATGCCCCAGTTTAGTGTTTTCTCTGATAAAAACCTCTTCTCATGACACATGGCAGTAGATGCCAGAACCTCCACACCTAGACCTGAGGCTTATCAACGGATCCCCACCATCCTAGCACTGCTGACCCTCAAAGAAGTGTTCTGCGTCTTCCTCAGGAAGAAAATTAGGGAAAGGTTGGTAGCACCAGCCAGGTAGTAGAGCAGTTTGAAGTGGAATGAGGCACTACCATGGAAAGCAGCAGCTTTATGCAAGGGAAGGCATGGCAGTGTGTTGCTAAAACTCACTCACAGGTCAGGCACCTTTCTGTCTTAGGTTCCCAGCTTGCCCCACGAGCACCGAGTGGCTGCAATCCTGTAGCATCCACCCTGCTTTGATATTTAGTAGGGGTTGATCTTTATGAATCCCAGCAGATACAGGAGAAACTGAAGCCTCTTTCATGCATTCAAGGGTGGATGACATGAGACAGTCACTTGGATTAGGTCCTTTGAAAAAAGACCCAGGATGATTTTAGAACTAAATAAGGTTTTGCTTCCTTTGCTATGTAGGTTTGCAGCTTTGAGACCTACACAGAGCTGAGCTGAGAGTGATGGCAAACAGGACAAGACAAACCCCAGCCTGCAGTGACTGTTGAAATAAGCCCTAACTTGTGATGGACGTAACCCACGTGTGGTAGCTGTTAGTTTGCAGTATCATTACAGGAGAAGAGGAAGACAAAGGGAAAAACTCACCCATCCAGATCTGGCATTTTATGGTGACAGAAGGCAACAGGAAGGCACAAGCAGAGATCAGCTATATGAGAGAGTTTTGGGGAAGCTTATGAGCAATTACACCTCATTACAACAATGATAAATGCTTAACCGCTGCACATCGCTGCAACGAGAACCTCGAGCCCTGGCAAGAGGCCCGCAGCCAGTCCAGACCAATTCTGGATCTGTCACTGGGCCGTGCCATATGTTGCACTGGCAATTCTTCACAAGCTTTTAATGTTCCCTGTGCCACGCCAGGTGCAAGCTCTTAAAACACCATTGTATGTAACAGTAAACCCAGATATGCTTTGTTCTGGGGTTGTGTTTATCTTGGAAAGCAACTCAAGTTCATTCAAACCCTACTTTAGAATGACCCTCAAAACCAAATAATCTCCTTTCTAATAAAGCAGAGTCCCAAAGAAAGCTTTATTTGCTGAAGAGGATTTACTCTGCTAGATTTGAGACCAGGTAGTAGTATACCACAGCACACATAACGCTGTAAAAGCTTATAACAGAAGTAAATGCACTCCAACCCCTTCCTTTTATCTTCTGAAATTTATTTCCTTTCCATGGCGTTCCACACCACTGGAGCAATCCATCACCCTGCGGTTTCATCATGTAAATTACAATTTGTCCATGTCTATATGCTTTGTCAAATGTGAAGATTAAAAGCTGCTAACAGATGTGTTTGGGCACCAATCTTCACATTCATATCAAAGTTGTTCCTTAAAGAACACGTATTTGCACAAAACCTACAACAGTTCGGTGAAAAGCAAACAGTTCAGGGCTTAATTCGAAAGGTTTGCATCATATTTGTTGAGGCACCCCCATGCCAAACTTACTTTTACTGGTAAAGACCACAGAATCACAGTCTCACAGAATGGTAGGGGTTGGAAGGGACCTCCAGAGATTACCGAGTCCAAACCCCCTGCCAAAGCAGGTTCCCTAAGACAGGTCGCACAGGTCAGTGTCCAGATGCGGCTTGAATCTCTCTAGAGAAGGGGACTCCACACCCCGCTGGGCAGCCTGTCCCAGGGCTCTGTCACCCTCACTGTGAAGTTCTTCCCCAGATTGGTGCAGAACTTCCTGTGCTCCAACTTGAGGCCATTGCCCCTTGTCCTGTCCCCACAGACCACTGAGAAGAGGCTGCCAATTTCCCTCTGTCTCTCACACTTCAGATATTTAAAACCATTGATCAGATCCCCTCTCAGTCTTCTCAAAGCTGAACAGCTCCAGTTCACTCAGCCTTTCCTCATAGGGGAGATGCTCCAGGTCCTTAATCATCTACATCATGTGCCTGAAAAAAATTACGTGCTCTTGGTAAAATAAAATCTGGTGTTGCTGGTACCTTGTCACATCCATCCTATTTCAGAGTGCCACATAAGGGAAACCTTTTTCAACTCACTGGCAACTGCATCTGGATGTACGCGCCTGACAGACTTCACCACTGAAGCACACACCTACCATGTGAAACGCCTTGTTAACAGCCTACTGCAAAGCCACCAAACTGAAGAAAAAGACCCAACAATGTGTGCAAGCAGATTAAGTTCAGAGAAGCAACTGGCTTCTTTTGCTCCTCCTTCCCAAGGCAAGGAATAGCTGAGGAAGGATGACAGCTCCAACCATGGACACTCCTGCAGGGAGCTCTCACCAGCTGCCAGACAGCCAGAGCCACATTTTATTCCTTCACTCTACCCTCAAGTTAACATTAAGAATGTTAATAACAACATTTAAAATCCTGTCAGCTTTCATAACTATTTAAAATAACACTGATAACTCGGGCTTTCTTGTTTTCCAAGCTTGCACAACAACAGTGTTGCCATGCCAGCAGCACAGCCACCCAAAAACGAGAATCCAACAACTTGAAAATAAATGCAGTGAAATTACTTTTGATTTATACTGTGGGGCTTTATTTTGGAAATTTTAAAAAAATGAGGGCAGTACTGGATAAAGAAGAGTGAAGGAGTAACTTCTCAGTGACACAGAAAGATGACTTCATGACTTCCAAAACTAACTCCAAGGCTGACTAAAGGGCCATGGGATGCTCCAGGTGAACAGCCACTTTAGACTACTGTAATGTCGATTTTTGGGACCAACACAAACTTACCTGCACCATTTTTTCCTTCCCTCAGTGTTGTGCAAGAGCATCATCATGCCACATGCCGGTCCAGACGTTCTGCTCACTGTGAAGCACAAGATCACTCGGGTGGCTCTTGGTTTGCTTCCCCACCCCAAATATTCCAATGAAAGCATTCTGGAATTAACTACACATTTAACTGATTTTGCTGGCCCAGTGCTAGCACATGAATAAGGTAGAAAGCATCTAGTTCAACCACAGATTTGGTTCTCTGAGGTCTTACACAAGGGAGCACATTTAAGGAGCGATACTTGGGAACCGCAGCTCTGTGCCTCATTGCTATTCGTTACCCGTGGTGATGTCTGCTGCAGCGCAAGGAAAAGCTCAAGAGTACATTTACACTCGGTTCTCTACTTACAGCTTGTTCTGCACCCCCCAGACATGACCCTGCCAGAAGGAAAAGCAAAGCTCTTGAGAACCACGATGCCGGTGACTTTAACATGTCAAAAGGGGAGCCGAGTGTGGTTGGCTTCCCTGCTGGCACACACAGTCCATGTGGGGCAGAGGGGACCTCCTGTGCCGAGCAGACACCTCTTCCACCAAATGTTTGCAGAGCAATGCCAGGGTCAGCATCTCCTGCTCTCGGTGTCCTCAGGGACAACCCACCTTTCAAACAGAGATTGTTCTCCAAAGCACTTGCCACCTCTCCCTGACCCGGAGACACAGCAGATAATAAGGAGCATTCTGTAGTACTCTGTTTGCTTTAATGGGCAAAACATTGAGAACGTTTATCTTGGCTGCTACACCCAAAAACTTCCTTAGTTATCCCTCACATTGTTCTCCAAATTAGCAGCAGAAACACAAAGGCAGGAGGCAAAGAAAGAGAAAGAAAGAAAGAAAGAGAAAAAACCCCTCAGTGGACTGAAACGTTCCTGTGTGATGCCATCGGCTCCCAACCCACAGCCGCATCCCTGTGTGCTCTCAGCACGTTAAATCTGTGATGACTGCTGCTCAAGCATGCTTTGAAGGCTATGCCTAATGCAGACCCTCAGATGGCTGGAGCTGAGGCAGATGCAGCCGCATTCTTGGCAGGTCTTCTGAGGGTCATCTTTGATGTAGAGAAGTGCTTGGTATTGTTTTCTGCATTGATGTTTGTCCTTGACACATGGAAGGCAGTGTCCTTGTGCACGGCCTCCACTCGGGCCGGCCCTATTGCTTGGAACTTGCTGCCTGGACAGCATTGCTTCTTGAGATGTCCTTCTGCAATACTAAAAGAGCTTGTTGGCTCTTCTGGAAGGTTCACTTCTACTCACAAAGCAGCAGCATCTGCCTCCCATCTTCCCCCAGTGCAAGCAAGCAACAGTCTAGTCTCACTACTGCCACTTCCCTGGCAGAGTTTGCTCTTGCCCAAAAGACTGCCCAGCTTTGGTAGATAATGGAATGTGGACTTCCTCCTGAAGAAGGATTGAGGTCAGTTCACCTTGATGGCAAAGACCACACAAAGGGACTGGACCTTTGGTCTCTGACTAGATTCTCATATGGTAATTACGAGGGGTACGACGTTTACTGAAATAGGAGCTCAATGCCCTTATATTTTTGATAGCACGTGCCTTAAATTCTTACTTATTCATTGATTTAGTGTTTTCACCACTGCCCCTCCTACCTATGTTAATATCTGGTTCATATTCAGCATCCATTCTGAAAAGCAGAAGCCAGGGTTCAGGAGATGCATCTGGAGGTAAGGGAGCTCACACAGGCCAGAAGCAGGTTGGTTTAAGCCCGGGTTCAGAGCTCCAAGTTGTGCCCCATGGATGACTCAGAGATGAGGCAGCTCCAAGCAAAAGGGGTTAAAAAGTCACTTTGGAGCGGCTGCAGGGAGGCAATCACCTGTCCCTTCTGCAATTCTCTTCCATAAACGGCTTGAAGAAAACTCCCTCTGTGGCTGCTATCATCATTAGGGAAGAAACACCAACACTAAGAAAGCTGAGCCTCCTCCACCCACTGTGGACATCTCCAGCAGCTTCCTCTTGGCTGCTAATGTCTCCTAAGGCCAGCAGATGAGGAGGTAGGTGTATTCCTCATATGAAGCTGTGCATTATTTCACGTGGCTTGTACTTGTGCTTCCACACTAAACACCATTTCTCACATAAAACTTTGAACCTGCTGTCTTTCCCAGAGTTCCTAAGGATGGATTGGACACCCCTTCCTAGCAGCTCAGCTGCTTTGGTGGCAAATGCACCTCATGTGGCTTTCAGCACACAAATGCCTGTGGGGAGGTGTTCTGGGAGTCTCCAGAGCTCCCAGAAGCTCCTCAAGCTATCGGACACAAAGGCAAGACAAAGTGGTAGAAGAACCCCGTATCAACAGGTCATCAGTATAAGACTCCTGGGTGGCTGCAGAAAGCTTTCACCTCCACTGCAAGTGCAGGAGGTCCCATCTGCACATCCCCACCTGTAGTTCTGCAGAGAGATAGTGACACAAGTGCGGGGACTTGATGTCGCATGGCTGCAGGCTTGATCCTTCATGACCTCCAGCCAGACTTCCCTTGCTAACTCTTAGGTCAATCAGGCTCCTCCAGAAAACACTGCCAAGGGGCTAAGCCCTTGACTTCACCACCTTCTTCTCCCCTGACAGATATAGGGCCTCCATCCCATACCTGGATTTGACTGCACCCAATAAGCCCCTGGGCACTTTGTCCTGACCCTCGCCTGGACTGCAGGTTTAATCGCATGTAACTAATTAGGGCAACATCTCTGCAACTTGAGAATTGCCCAGTTGTAGGCTCTCACCCTTTTTCGGTCACTCTGGGCTCTGGCTTGTATTTACTCCTTTTTCCCACCCCTGGCCAGGGCAGGAAATGTCACTGCTGGCAGCAATTTAACCCGGCTGGTTTTAGTGCTAAGTAGCAAATGAGTGATTAGGGGATGGGCAGATTTCCGTCTCCCGAAGGCGAGGGCAGGAAGGTCAGAGAGAAAGCACCAGGCGTCAGAGGGAAGTTCTGGAGGCCCCCAGCCCCTTGCAGCCCACCTCAGAAGCAGGACATATCTCGAGCAGGCAGAGGCAGCACCCTGGGTTTTCTTCTCTGATCTTGCTATTCAGGATGGATCTGGAGAAGTTGGACTTTTTGACTCCAAAGGAGGAAACTTGAGGGGTGTAGACTTAAACAGCATCTGGTGGTTTAGCCTGAAAAAAGACTCTGCTTTCTTCTCTTTGTGTGTTTGGGCAGCAGCACACGGCTTCTTATCCATCCAATGCCGAATCAAAGTTATTTCCCAGCATTCTGGCTCAGAAATTGAGCATACTTGCAGCTTTTCAGTTGTCTCTCCTTCTCCCCCTTTACTCCCAAACTCGCACAAGAACAATACCTTTTTAAATGCACCTCCCAAGCGAAGATGTAAAAATACATAGGATCATTAAAAATCCATCAGGGTTGTCGTACTGTAAAGCACTCTTTGCTGTCCTGATAGCACCCCAGGAAAGTAAAAAGCAGCTGCATCCTGCAGTAGTTCATATATCTCCTCCTGACAATATTCAATTAAGCATTTTTAACTTGCATGTTACAAAATGCATTAAAACTAATTTGCATCACTTGTCATTTTTCATATAAAAAAGAGAATAGAAGAGTTATCCCTCAAGTTAATCCCTGGTATAAGTAGTCATCCCACTACAACTCTTGAGTAAAAATAATTAGGAAGCAAAGTCAATCGAGCCATTATACAGAGCTCCACAAAGCCAGGCTAATCTATATGTAATGCAGGAAGCCCCAAAACACAACCACAAAGCAGCAGGCAGGAAAACATCAGCCTCTAAACTTGCATATAGGATTTTGCATTGTGTCTTGTGGAAACACGATGTTGGATTTCCACTAAATGAGATTAAAACACTACAGAAAAGATTATTATTCCTTCCCCTGCTGCACCTAAAGCGTAGGTTTTCAGCAGCAGGGGCTTTTGCCACCACTTCGAAAAGTCAATCTGTTGTGGAAATTCCAGTGCAACTTGTGAAACTGGAGTGGAAAGTGCAGTAACTGAGAGAGTCCACAGCACGTGAGCTATTTTTGCAGCTGAGTGGGTCTCTGGGTAACCTTCCACACTTGAGCAATTAATTCTAGAGTTGAAGGCAACTCTACACTCGAGGATCTTCAAAAGCAAAAGAGAAATCACGACGCCACCTCGGGTTCATGACTTTGATTCGTAACAGATGCAGGGACCGTAGCCCTCGTGGTCCCGTGTCAAGTCTGGAGACGTTTTGATGAATTCTGAGCAGATGGAGCATAAACACGATCCCTCATCCACATACGTTTACTGCCTATCAAGTGATTGCACATTCCCAAAAACCATACTGGGGCTTAGCAGACAGACCTCCCACCCAAATACTTCAGCTGCACTCTGCAGCAGTGAAAACCTTTTTTTTCTGACCACAATATCCACCACAACGCTACGCAAGCGGAAACAGGAGTCACCAAATTTGAAACCCCAACCAAAAGGTCAGCAGGCTTGACCACCGACCTGATATGGAGACACAATGCTTGCCCTCATTCAGCACCAACCCTCACTCCCACATCTCCTTCCTGCCCACCACAGGACAGCATCCCGCAGGCTGGATGATTCTGCGGTCTTGTAAGAGGGACCTAACATCTCATCTGTGGAGCTCCCCAAGACTCTTCCTCAACCAGCGGCACACAGACACATCTAACGCGAGAGTCATCACTATCAATAGGGACTCAAGGTGTCCAAGGACCTAGAAACTGCCACTGCTGACTTACAACTTGCTCATGGAGCCTCCATATATTAGTATGGCAACTCTTTCCTTGCTAATATTCTCTGCCCTATCACACACATACAGGCTTATCGCAGGCTGTTCTTCTCATTTCTCTTCAACAAAAATTAACATAGAGGATTCTTTTTTCCCCAGACAGACAGTATTTGAATATTATCCCTGTAAGTCAAAGCAATTTGAATGATTATGTCACTTAATGATACTGCTTGTGCTGCCTCCAAAATTGCCTTCTGCTCCTAAGAGTACCTGAACAGCTCTTTCTTTCTGGTTTATGTAGTTTTTATTTTCCTGGCACTTTGGGTAATTCAAACCGCTGCCTGCCCTGTCAGCCTGGTGCTTTTTATTCTGTAACCAGGTAGAGAGAAAGTAAACCCTTCTCTGCCCAATTAGATGATTACACTAAATCTTCTATAGCCCACAGGAAATGAGTGGAGTTTGTTAAAAGGAAATTGCTAATATTTGTTATCTCACACAATCACTTTAAGGGGATTATTGACTGCTCCTGTTCTCTACCCCATACAGCTCAGACTAAGTTACAGACAAATCTCATGTCAAAAAAAAAGTCACCCCACTTAAACAACTTCAAATTAGTGTATGAGAAGAGGGAGGTAAATGTTCAAGTTCTCAACATATCACATCTGTTTGACACCCACAAAAACTGACTTTGCTATAGAAGTGTGACGTTTAACTCATGCTGCATGTGTGGCACCAAGTCCAACTGGCTCCTGGCTTGCTGTTACCATGAAAGTACTGTTTGCTCATGCTAACAGCCTCTCCCCCTGCCTGGGAGCAAGGAGCAAGTCAACAGCTGCTCCATAATAGATGCCCACAGCATCCATGACTCCGTGTAATTTGAAGGCAATATTAAGAAGAAAACACAGCCATTACACAAGCAAACACGGTTATTTCCACTGCAGAAGGTATTTAATTTCCTGCTTGTTGCTGTTCCCTAGAAAGGAGGACAGCATCAACCTGGGGAACATCCCCACTGTTGTGCTGTGGCACCAGGCGGTGTCCCCAGACTTGACTCCACCATACAAGAGCACAGCCTATATAGATGGAATTCAGTCCCACCAGTGCTCAACTGCCAGCAACACCTTTAGTTACCTAGTGAGGACAACAGGGAAAGATGCTACCCATCACAGGACCGTGGGACATAGTTGGAGGGGGAAATGACCATGAGATAGGGCTCACCGCAGACACTTTGCTCACGACGTCCCTCGCCACGGCAAGGCCCTGCGCGAAGGTGCGGGCAGCCACGAAGGCGCGTGTCACTTGGAGCTTGAGTTTTCGCGGCACATCCCCGAAGGGCTTCAGCTGCTCCGTGTACTTGCTGACGCACTCGAGGTACTCGTCCGTGAAGTGGTACTGGGGGTTGACCAGGCGGAACATGCGCTCCAGCAAGCGTGCCCAGAACTCATTGAGCATCTCCTCCAGGTTGACATTGCCACCCACATAGTACCGCTTCAGCTCCACGAAGAGGTCCTTGAACAGCTCTGAGTTCTGCATGTACAAACGGCCATATGTCCGCACAAACATGTCGTTCAGTGACTTCTCGGCATTTTCAAGAAGTTCTTTGAAGAACTCTAGAAAAGAGGTAGAGAAGATACGGTAAACACAGGCACCAGCTTGCATGTTCACACACTTCAACTACTGCACCACTTAACTGGAAAATCCAGCACAATGAGACCATCACCCAAATGAAATGGAAAGTTAAAAGGCTCCCTACAATTTTTCAAACTATTTATATATCTCAAAATTTTTGATTACTCTTCCTAACTCCCCCCGCAACCTCTCTCCATATCCAAAGACTTGCACGAGTGAAATCTCTTTTGATGCAAATCTGAATACTATGACAAAAGCCAACAAGAAGGAAAAAAACCAAACTCCAATTTCTTATTATTTCTTATTATTCAGCCACCGTAGCAGCAGTTATTTAAAAGCACAAGATTATCTGAAAGCAAGAAAAAAAGGGACACCCCCCCCCACACACACCCCCCAAAACATTTTAAAAACCCCCCCAAAAAAAAAAAAAATCTACCTGCAGGTTTTTTCTCCCATCTTGCAAGTTTTGTCAGGTCTTGGGGTAAGGCCTGTCTCTAATAATGTCATTGGTCCTGACTGCAGACAGGGTGTTAGAAGTTTGTGGGAGTACAAAAAACCCCACAATTAAGCCAGAACTTGCTCAGAATCCAAGGGCTAACTACTTTGCACAGGAATGACAGATTTTTCAGACAACAGCTGGCGGACAGGGCCCTTGGGCTTCATTGCCTTCTAAAAGCGAACCTCTACTTTGGGTCACTTTCCAAGAGTGCCAGACAACCTGGTGCCAGAGAGCTGCCACTGCTGAAGTGCCATCACCACAGCTTGGCAGTGCCACTTGCATCTCCAATGCCTGTAACGAGCTGACCTGACGATGTCTGACACATCAGTGCATCTGCCAGGTCAGTTTAAAGAACATCCCTGGCCAAGCCAGTGCCACCAAAGCCAGGGCATGCGGGTCTAAGCAAAGACCACCCTACTGCCAAACCTCTTCCTTGGAGGGTTGATGTAGACAAGCTGGATGAAAATAAAACATAGGGGAGGCGTCCACTAAGTCAACTGCACTTGGGACACTTGGGAACAAAACTCCACGCTCCATGGACTTGTGAGGGAGCTAAGGAGAGCAAGGGTAGGTGCCACTAGGACAAACCATCCCATCCCAGCAGTGCTTGCACCAGGCTGCTGCCTGTTTGCTCCAAACCTATGAGGGATGCCAGCACCCTGGGGCACAGACACAGCCTCTCCGCCACCACGCACAGCACGGGCGAGGAAGCGTATTATTTTATGCATGCCACCAGTAATTGAGGATTCTGACCTCTGCTTTTCTGTGACTCATATTCAATAAATATTTTTTAATAAAACAAGCCTCCGTGGTTTTTTTAATCCTCAAAGGAGTAATGTTTAGAGCCAGAAGTTGTTAGAAAGGGGGGGTGGAAAATTTTGGCCCGGTGTGAATTTAAACCTTGTTAAAACGTCTTAAAAGTATGCTGAAGTTCAGATTTTTGTCTTCAAAGTGGTCCAGTACAAACAAAGCCTAACACAGAAAACATTTTCTGGAAAAACTGAAACATTCTTCGAGTTCCTGACGAACAAAGTCATGGGGCTCAGTGCCTGACATGGCTGTATATAATGCAGCCTCTTAGGAGCACAAGAGAAATGATCCAGGGAAGAAGAGATTGATTTCAAACACCCGACACGTCCTCTGTCCAATATCAGCAGGAACCTCCACTTTCGTTCCCATGACTGGCATTTCCTCTCCAGGAAGATTTTTTTCTGTTGAGTTTATACTATAGAGATTAGCTCGCTGTATATTAATTTCTAATTCACTTAATCATTTTGAAGGCTCACTTCCTTCCTTCCCTCAGACCTTTTACTATCACCAAATAAGTTGTTTATTTAAATGTTTTTGTGCCACTCACAAGAGCTGGCAGATTCACCAGAAAACTCTTCAGAAATAATTAGAAATTGAAATTATATTGATGGGAAATCTATTAAATACTTCCAACCGTCAGTCTAAAGTAACCTAAACCAGTATTTTGAGCCAGGAAAGTTATCGTAAGTAATACATCCATATTACCATAACCAATTTATCCTCTTGCCCCAACTCCTTGTGCTGGTTACACTCCAAAGTGGAGGTTGAATAAACTGTATCCAGGCTTTAAAGCACTTCATCTCTTAGCAATTTTTCATGTGGGCTAGAACCAGGTATGTTCCTTAATTATCCTGAAAACAAATAAGCAACCTAATTAGCAGCAAGCACCTGTGCACCTGCACTTTTCCAGCCAGCAGCTTTTCCTTGCCCAAAAGGAAGGTAAATAAAGGGAATGAAAACTTCCAATCACAGCCAGCCCCTTCTAAAACCCCAGCACAACATTGCTGAAGGAGGCAGCACACATGTGCAACGCGCTGTTCCTGGAGCACCAGCCAGCATTTCAGAGCCAGAAAGCACCCCTCCTCAAGCGCTGCTTTCCAAATATGAAGGGGAGGAGGACAAAGGAGGTTATGTGTCTGCAGTCTGGAGTCAGCTCCCACCCTCCCGACCTGCAGAGCTTCCTCCACCAGCACATGCCTGCATCCCTGACCGGTGCCAGATGGGATGCCCTGGTCACTGGCACCAGCGGCTTGGCCCATGGTTGGCCTTGCTAGCACTTCCTGGGGTGGGTAAGAGGTTGGGAAGGTGGGGAGGAAGGATGCTGAGCACAGCACCAAGGGCTTGGGGCCGCCCTACACCAGCAAACAGGGATGGATCCAGCAGCAGGGCACGCACAGCAAAATCTTCCTCTGTGCAATGCAGAGCGCTCAACTTGGTCAGCAGCAGGGAACACATTTTTATATATACACATATACACACACAGAGACACACATTTTACTCTAGCTATTGTCATACTAAAGCCTGCATCCTCAGTTTCTGCCTCCCCTTCAAGAAATCAGCTTGGGCACAGCAAGGAACATTAAGCTTTAGTCTGCGCAAAGCAGGGCACAGACGTCTGCAACAAAGAGAAAAAAGCCCAAAAGTCCTTTTTATGACTTAAATACTAATCTGACTAGTAACTCCCTACATCTAATTAGATATTAATTCTCCCCTTCACAGAAACAAGCTGATTAGCAAACACCAACATAACCCAGCATTAACCTTGCCACCACTAGAAGAAAAATGGCAGGTTCCTCTCTTACGTCTTGACTGTTTGCTGGGTAAAATAAATGACCACCTTTCATTTGTACTAGAAGTTGACTTGTTCTCAAAACAAAGCAAACACACAAAGGCCTCAGTTGCTTATTTTACAGCACTGTAAAAGCACGTTTTACAGCTGTGTTGCAAGCAATCTGTACTCATTAAATTATCACTCTGACAGGCTTCCTGTGAAAAGCTGTCAAATGCAAACATTTTTCACAGATGACAAATCATACTTTGCCGGTGCTCTCCAAGACGCTGCGATCTGCAGGGATGGCAGGGTCTCTTTTCCCTCCAGTTATCTTGTTTAAGCTCCCAAAACAAGGGCTGGCCCCTCTGTCAACAAGCAGATATAAGCAAACATACCGCCTGAAAGGGCTTCACAAACTGACCTGCAGGAATAGCATGTGGCTTAATGGTCTCCTGGTTCTCCTAGCTAAGGGCAGAGCACAGGGAGATGTCTGAGTTATGTGGAGAGAGCAGACAACAGACAAGGTGCTGGGCTACCATGACTAATCAAGCTGTGGTCCAACCCAACGCAGGGGCAAGCCCACATTTTACTGCTTCAACCCATCTCAGCTAAGCCCTGTTGATGCACAGTCATCCTGAGTGATGCTCATGAGGACAAGCAGAGGGGTGAGGGTACCAGTGCCAGTGTTCACAGAGTGCAGTTGAGCTGCTTGGTGGGATGAGAGACACAAAAACCTTTCCTAATGCCAAGAAGAAAGTTTAAAATTTGTCTGTATTGCAAAATAAATCTGTGGACACTACGGACTTTGATGCTCAAAGGAAGATGACATTTCCAATGAATTTGGCTTTCAGAGATTGAAGAGGCAGCAATTTGCAGCCAGGCAATCTGCAGCTCTGGGGCCTGTTTATTCTTTTAACACATTTTAATTTCAGGATAGACTTTCAATGCCCAGCACTCAGGGAAAGCCTGGAGATGTTATGAACCAATAAGAAAGACTGGATGTGACATATCTAGTATTGCTCTGCAGCAGGACACCTGGGGAAAGAAAAAGAATACTTCTGGTTTTGAACTAACCCCTCCATAAAGGAGCACAGTGGGAAGCATAATCATAGTTACTTGGCAATTTCTCTTTTTTCCAGGTAATAAGATGTATTACCTGTTTGCAGCTGGAGGGCAGACCAGCCCTACCAGTAACCCAGCACAGGAAAGCACTGCACCTTCCCAAGGTACTTCTGCATGACATGGGCACCCACTGCCAGGGTAACTCAAAAAAAAAAAGTAAGTCTTTCTTACAAATTGCAGATGAATTAGGTTCTTGTAGCTCCACCCACAGCATAAATCCCACCTCCAGACAATACATCCACTTCCTTGGATCCTTGTACTCAATATTAGTTTTGACTTCAGATTCACAGGTCTCACCTGAAAATATCTTATTTTTAAGGTAAGAAGAGATATAATGCTTTCCTATTCCTCATGCTAACATTTTCAGGTATCTTAGAGTGGGATTTTCATACAAGAGGGCTTTTGATGAGGAGAGCCCGCTGCTGTAGGGCACAATCCTACCTCAGTCAAAGGCAGCTCCTGGAAATCAAACAAACCCATCAAAGGAGCACAGCTCCCGCCTTCACCCACAGGCAGGTTTGGCATTTCCCTATGAAGGCTGGTGACAGAGGAAGAAGTAAGGAAACCACCTGGCCTAAGCAGGACCAACACACTGCTGTCCTCTGCCCCTGCAGCCATGCCCCAGGTAGTGACTCTGCAACCCAGCTCCTTTGGGTTGAACCCAACACTGACCACTGTAGAAGCACAAAGTTTTGCCTTGAATTTCCCCATCTTCAGGGAAAAAACACATTTATTTGTGAGAATAATTTCACAGAGAAGCACTGCACTCCACAGCACCTCACTTGCTCCTCTTCCAGCAGCCACAAAGAGTCAAACCATAAGCAACCCAGGGCCCAGCACTGAAACCCTGCACTTTGTAGGGCAGAAGAAACCTTAACTGTGGTGCAGGAGAGGCAGAAAGTCTTCCTCAAGAGCCCACCAAGGCCACTGAGCCAACATGCTCTCCAGATACCCATCCATTGGCCACGTTCAGGTGTGCTGGTGTCCTTTAAAGAGGAGACCAGAGCTACCACACACCCTTCTGCTCCCAACAGCAGCCAGACATACAGTATTTCCCATACACCAGGTTTGCTTAGTTTAGAGCTGTGTTTCCAACTGGTCTTATTCTGTTGGAGACTTCCAAATTAACTATGCAAACAGATACCAGGTAGACATGCAATTACTCCACACACACCTTAAAAAACAAATAAAACCAGGCTCAAGCACGCAGAGGGAACACACTGAATTTTTATGGGCACAATTAATTAGTTTCAGATAATTTGCCACCCAGCTTTTTGGGTATACTCTTAATACACTGTCCAGATTATGATTAATTAAGGACCGTCTGTCTTACCGAAACCTTTAATTTGCTTGTCTGTACAGACAATTACACTTTGTAGTGTGTACAGGAGAACACTGCCATGAAGAGATTAATTATATTTTTCTCATAAAATGGTTTACTCCTAAAACATCCACACCAGCAAGATGGATTCCCAAACGCTCGTACCCGAGCCCTGGCCCTGAAAGGCTGTGCTGCGGATGGACCAGCGCCGGCACCGTCCCAGCGCCTTCGCAGATGCACATCTGTGGATGCACGCTCCACCCTGCAGCTGCTTGTACCATGCAAAGCAAAATTCAATCCAGGCAGATAGAAGGAATTTAGAGGGGCGGAGAGGGGTACCGGAGAGATGAGTGTTGCAAAGCTCTTTTCACCTCAAAGGTGAAGCGATCCGTAGCCACACTACCTAGGAAAAGGATTTTTTTTTTTTTTCCTAAATGTGCCTCATTATTTTTAATATGCATCCGCTTCCTTTATTGCATCCATCACATTTGTAATTTCCACCAGGGAAAAACAAACTGGAGCTTAACAACCTTTTTCCAGAAGTGTTGAGAAACCGATGAATACATAGTGTTAACACATTTATTGAATATGAACTCAGGAAGGGCAGGGCAAATCCACAGGCTGTTTCTCTGTCCTGTTTTCAAACATGTGTTAGCACTTACTGACATGGGAAGAACTCTTCCACTGAGTTTGAAGAAGTACAGATTTAAATCGTGCCAGTGTCACAGCAACAGCCCTGATATGGGAACCTTGGAGAGATGGAAGGGACACCATCATCTCCCCAAACTTTGATTACTGGAAGGTTTCAAGATGATAACAACAACTGGGCTGCAGCCTCAGAGAAGGAAAAGCAGACACCAAACCTAGGATTTCTAGAACTTTGATTCTGGACAGCCCAAGAACATAACCTTCATCTGCACCCTGGGGCTGGCAGGAGCCTAGAAGAGCAGGGAAGGAGTTAACACATAGTGCGAGATCACCAGCATCACACTGAGACTGAGCTGGGTAAAGGAATAAGAAGCAATGAAGGAGTGGGGGGAACAGTATGGAGTTCTGTAACTCAAGAAGCAAACAGCAGTACAGCACATCCTGCTACATGTAAGAGACATCCCATGAATTCGGAAAGGAATGAGAGCAGAAATGCCCTTGGTCCCCTCCTGGTCCATCCTGCTTTGCCCCATCCTTCGTAGCAGGATGAGCCCACCTTTCACAGCCTCCCTGCCCCCATCTCCAGGGACCATGACTGCTCACATGTCCCATTCAGGGTCAGCTACAGCAAGCTCCTTCTGCTGACCCCACACTGCCTCCTTCCCAAACAGCAGATCCTTCAGCTCTTCCATCCTCCTCTTTGTGGCCATGACTCAGTCATCTTCCTCAACACACCTCCCTTGCTCCTGCTTCTTGTCCCTCCATTTGCTCCCTCTTCCCTCCAACACCCCCATTCCTCAAATCTCAACTCTCAAACATTTCTATAATTTCTTGGTTGCTTTAGCCTGCTGACCCAGGTCGATTTGGGACCAGCACACCAACTTCCCACCACAAATGGCAATCACCCACAAAACCTGAAAGCGAGCTCTTTCCGGCTGCCTCCTGCACAGCCCCATTCGGATGAGATTTCTGGGACACTCACTAAGGTATTTCACACATATGTATTTTTTTCCAAGCTTCCCCTCCTATAGCTGCTGTTGAAGAGCTCAAGAAGGAACCGTGCTGCTGAAGAGTGGGAAGGGCTGTCTTGTTCCTGTTACCTCAGTTCCCCTCATCATATTTGCACCAAGAACTCTTCCAGCTAGGACCACATCTCTTACTTGTTCATCAAGCATTCTAACAGTTGGATACTAAGACACTGCAGCACCTTTAGCCCTAACAAAATAGCTCCAGCTCTGCACTGGTGGAATATCACACCCTCAAGCCCATCATGAGACCCCAAAACACCAACTCAACAGGCACACAGGGGAGCAGCTTGCAGAACTCCACAAGCAGTCAAAGCCCATGCACGGGCTAGGTGGCAGGAAGGAGGAAGAGCGAATCAATTGAAACAGACAAACAATAGCTCATTGACCGGTTGACAGCAATTAGTAACCAGAGAGTACCAGGTATTTTCCTGTAGCTAAGTATAACGTGTGCTGCTCATATCTTTACTTTTAGGGGGGTGTGCGTGGGGAAATATCGTATCATAAACCTGTTATCAACAGCCGAACTGCTTGGACCACGACCAGCAGAAGACTGTCTGATCCCTACAAGCCTATAAAGCAAGGAGCTTTGCCCATTCATTGGTAAAGTCTTGGAACCCTTACAAAATGTGATCCTTTTCTTATTCCCTACCTACAGGGCAGGAGGTCCCCCACACACATTTTGAGATCTCCTTCTGAGCTAACTTGACCTCAGGATCTTTCTGAGCCTCCCAAAACTGAGGTCTGGTCCCCACCACCATCAGATGAGCATCACCCTCCTTAATGAACACCACTGAAAGTCACAGTAGTTTTTATATCTCCTTTTCAAGCTCAGCTCTCAGCTGGAGAGGAGCCAGCTAAAAGAAAACAAAGAATAAACAAACTTCCACGCACAGACAGCAGAGACAGCAGACAATTTGTTTCATTACTGCTGCAGTGAATGGGAAAACACAAACAAAAGCCCACAAGTGAGATTTTCTAAAGGAAGTGTGTTGGTGGTTGCTCCCTCCTGCTTCTCCTAAATCACTCCATCCCAAACCATAGAATCATAGAATGGTGTGGGTTGGAAGGGACCCCAAGGATCATAGAGCTCCAACCCCCCTGTCACAGGCCCGGGTAAGCACAGGTCTGAATCCAAGTCTGAAGGACTGTCGCTCAGCAGCAGGCAAGCCCTGCTTCTGCAAAATTTGAAGGACCTTCCCACCATTTACTGCACTGGTTAGCATGAGTTTTGGTGCTGGAGAGGGAAGGCTGCACCTTCATCTAGACATGAGCAGCAGCAGACAGACAAAGCCACTCTATCATTTCTGTTAACAATGCCGTCATCATCAGCACACTCGCTAGAGGATGCCTTGTAATGACAGAGCTCTCTCCACCACACAGATTCATTCAGAAGCACAAACATCATGTGGCTCCAGCACAGCAAGTATCAAAGGTCCACCACCTCTCCAGCCTGAGCACTCCTGATGTGCCACAACACCCAGAGCTGCCTCCTACAGAGACAAATGTGCCAGCAGGCAAGACTAACTGCATGGTCCCAGGCACTATGGACATGGGAGACACCAGCAGACAAGCAGGGCAGGAGCCCAGGTCTCTGCTCTTGCAGGCAGTTTCTGATAAAAGAGTTAATGTGAGATGAAGGTCCCAAAAGGGCAGTTATTTTGGTAAGGCAAAGCACCCCGATGGTCTGCCAAATTCTAACTATAGGAGCGGTGGGCTGAGCACCTGCACGGCTCATCTTTCACCATTTGCCTCTGCACTGCCCGGAACAGCGGAGATGAGACCACCAAAAGCTTTCCCTCATCCCTCCGGTCTCAATCCCAGTTATTAATAATTCCCAGTCACATGTCCTGCACACCTAGATCCTACCTGTAGACAGCAGCTGGAAAACAAGGGTTATCTAAATCAAGACATAAGTTTACAAATATGGTTTTCTTCAACTATTTTAATAGAGATTGGAAGCAATTTGGACAAGGACCCAACCGAGCAGCTACCTGGACTCAGACACAAACCAATTCTCAGCAGTAAATTGGTACTCCCGCAGCCAGGAGTAACACAAAGCTTACGCTAGAAGACCAATGGCACCCTTGGATGCTTCAAGATGCATGGCATCATCACAGTTCATAGCTGTAGCTACTCTGCCCAACACAGCCAGGGAACCCACAAACAGGGGTCCCTCTCCAGACCTTCTGCCCAGTTCCTGTGCAGAGGCGTGAGTGCACCATGATCTCAAGGACTCCGGCCAGCTCCTACTGCTTGGGTTCAGTTTCTTTCCACTCATTGTCCCAGAGGGGTTTTGGTTTACATTTCTGTATTTATCTTAAATGCTAATGGGAAACTCAGGGGGTGTGGATGGGAAAGGGGACTCTCATAGTTGCTATCTCCCCAGAAGCAGGCTCAGGCTGTACCATTTTGTACAAACCGTTCAGTCGCTCAGGCATTGGGAATGCCAAACCTATGCCAGGCTAGGATGGGTCATGGGAATCTCACATTCATCTCCTGTACATAACCATCCCTGTACCACAAGGGTTGCAGAAGCCTGTCACCTTCCCTAAACCCAAAGAGCACAGAAGAAAGGGACAAGATTTAGGTTAAGGGCAACAGCACAAGCACTTGTGAAATGCAGGGGCAGGAGAACAAACAGCTGCTTGCACAGCAGCCACCTCTTCTGAGAGATTCAGGAGGTGTCTTTAATAATAAGAGCATCTTATCTAGAAAGCAAGAGAATAGCGGAAACGCTGAAGAAGAGTTACGAGCTACGTCCTGTCCCTGCTCCAGTTCCACAAACAGCTGAGCAATTTCCCCAAAGCCCTGCTTGGCTAGCACAGACGCCAGCATGGAAAACTTCAGCCCGGAAGGGCAAAAGAGGTGAAAGTTCAAGTTTAATAAATGAGACCGAGCATTTATACAGTCTTAATGTCACCATTAATCCTATTAATGTTATTAATCCCTGGGAGAGAGAAGGGGAGGGCAGTAACTGGTAAAGATGAGACAAAGCAAAAGAGATTTTAAACACTCCCCCTCTCTAATTTTTTTTTTTTTAAAGCCCTGACTGCTCTAACAGTTTCTGAAGCATGAGATGTCATCGCAGTTGCACAGCTTTGTGCCTTTCCCACAACTGTCACTGTCATGGAGAGAGACGCTTACATGGCCAGAGAATCTCACCCATAAATTTCTCAGCAAAGCCCCTGCACATGTATCAGAGGTCATGTGTGCAGGAAGGAAAACCCAGCACAACTTCACCTTGAAACCATCTAGCTATAGGCAATCTGACAACTCCCAAAGTACTTCTGATTTTACTGGGGGAAAAGGGGGCGCACATTTCCCTTTCTGCCCCACTAGGATTGGGCTAGTTGTTTACACTGGAACAGGAGAGAGCCCGAGGAGTACACAAGAGCCATACTGTTAGCAAATATTTAGACAGGATATGTAAGATAGGAGACTCCAAAGCTCCGGTCCTCTCTCAGTGTGTGCAAACCAAACCCACGCAGGAGCATCTGATGCTGTCACATTACACGTTAGCAGCCGAAATGACTTCTGGTCAGCCCTTTGGGGACGGATAACCAGCAGCTTGTTCCATGCTCCCGATTAAGAGGAGATAATCCATTTCTGTATGGCTTTAGTGTCAGATCAGAGCAATTCTGGCAACGGTTCCAATGGCACACAGCGCTCCAGCAACAGCTGATGCAAACACTCCAAAAGCCACAGGGCATCACAGCCTCCACCCAAAGGACGTGCCGCCACTTTGACTGTCCTTTTACAGTGGCAACTGCTGCAAAGGTCAAGCAAATAACCGAGGCAGCACAGGTTTGCCTCTCCTCTTGGACCCGAATGTCAAGGCTGAAGGATTAGCAGCCAAAGAACCTGGAACAAAGATTTCCAAAGAGCAGGAAGACACTGCTTGCTGCTTAAGCCGCGTCCTGGAGTGGCCTTGCACAGCACAGGAATCTCACCCTGCAAGAGGAGCATCTGTCCCACTTGCTGGGACACCAGTTAAGTGACGTGAATTTGGTCTCTGCAATAACTCATCTTGCCTGCTCAGTCCCTCTACACAGTCACAGCACAGAGGGCTCCTTGTTAAACAGAGGATTCCTGTCAGCTTTATTTTCATTTGAAGGGATTTAGCAAGGAGGCAGCCCTAAAGAGCTCCAAATGCCAAAATCAGGGCTTGGGCCCACGTAAAGGAAGAGCTCTGGAAGGGATTACATGCTTTTCAAATCTCATCCCTAGAGACTGGCATAAATATGCAGATCTCGATCATCTCTCCTCAAGATTGGGCACAACTCAAACATGCAAGGCAGAACAGACCACAGCTGCCTGATGCTCAAACACCAGGACCAAAGGAAGGCAACACCACACCACAAGCAGCCCACCACTCAGTAGGAGGCTCTTAAAAACAAACCAACAGAACTACCACAACAGTCTCTGGCATGGCACTCCACAGTTTTTTCAGTAGTGCCTAGAGAGCCCGAGAACCTGAGATGGGAGACTCCTCAATGTTCTCCGGCCAGCAGCAAGAGTGCTGCTGGAAAGGTGGTGCTTCAGCCTCCGGGTGTCTGGGCAGGAGGGAGAGAGGCAGTCCTGATTAAAGGTCTTCCAAGAGGGAAATGATGGGGGATGGTAATCAGTTAATCTCTGCTTCCACCCCAAGTAAAATTAAAAATTCTCTGTATCAGCTTTGTCTGCAGCAAACCAAGATTGAGATCTGATATCAGCAAATGCTCAAAGACGGGGTCATTAGGCTCTGGGACACGCTAAGGAGGTTGTTAATTCTCCTTCATTAGTTTCATACAGAGCAGAGAAACACCCTTCAGGGACAGGCTGGGCACAGTGAATCCAACAACAGGCTCACACCCTCCTCTTCCAGATTTGCCTGTCAAGCGCTCCCAGAGCTAAGATCAGGGTGAGACTGGTGTAGGGCATGCCACAAGGGGCTGAAGGAAGAGCCACACAGCACAGACCAGACACCTCGTACAGGGCTGCCTATCAGCACTCACCCATTTTGAAGCCTCGTGCTTTGACAGATATCCAGCTCAGCTTAATATCCCCCCCACCACCATCACACAGCCCTGCAGCCATCTCTCACCCTACAAACAAGCAGACACACCCAGCACTACGTCTGCACCACGTCAGGGACGCTCACACAGTGAACCATGCACGCGCTCTGTTTTCAACGCAGCATTTCAAAAAACCTCATCGTTCATCTGAGGTGAAGCAGATGCTGTTTCTCCGGTCTCTTTGAAAGGGCTTATCTACAGGTTGGATTTCATTAAGTGTCTTGTTCTGCATTTAATAAGCTTGCAAGTCTAGACACTTTGGTTCTCTCTCTATCACCCCTTTGGGGTACCAGCAGGTAGAGACAACAGAGGTTAAGAGGGAAATATTTAGCTAGCAGATTTAGATGCTATCAAGATGATTGCGTAATTCCACTTTGACTCATTGCAATTTCATACCTGGGGACTTTTTTGCTCACCCAAGTGCCAATCCTTTTTGAAAGAAATGTACTGCTGCCTGCAGTACAGAGGGGTCCCTGGGAAGCTTAGGGCACGGAGTTTGGGATATTAGTAGAAAATTCATGTTGAACCAGTGATCAAGCAAGAGAGAAGGTGGTCCAGGGGAGCTGTGCGGTGGAATCACCTTCTACTACCAGATGGTGATGACATAACAGCAGAATGAAAGTCTCAGCAACCCAGCCTACCTGACTTCAGGTGTTTCCATGTGCAACCTGATGTCACCTCATTGCCCCAGCCAACAAGGACAACCCAGGCAGGAGCCTGATGCTCTTCCCTCTGCACAGGGGTCGCAGCGACCGGGAGCACCGAGGTGCCTACTAATCCCCATAGGAACTGCCACAACCAAGAGCTAAGCACCAAAACAGAGAGGTGCTGCTCAGGCCTCAGGTGGGTGCTGTGCCCCGTGCCTGGGCATTGACTTCAGCTCTTCACATGAGACATTCTTGAAAAAGGCACCTGGCTGCCAGGTGGCAATGCTGGAAGGGTGGGTGCCAGCTACTGCTAGAGAGAGCTTCTTCCTGCAGCTCCCACAAGCAAGGCATGCTGAGGCTGACAGATCCCGTGAGGTACTGCTGTGGATCCGAGGGCAATGCCGAGACCAGTCCTTTGCCTGTCAGTCAGCAGTTCACGTCACTCGAGCAATGGGAACTCAGCCGAGACGTCGTTCGTTTTGCTTCTGACCCTGCATCACATTTGAACCCTTGGCCTCAACACATAACCAGCTCTGTACTTATCTGCTGCTCTGCTTAGCCCCAATTGAGATGGATACTAATCCTGTTGGCTCATAAGATGCTGGGAAAGATCAGCATTTTTGTGGATCGGGGCTGCAAGATGCGCACGTTATGGTTACACACACTGTGGGGGTGTACCAACAAAAACTAACTGCAGCATCACATTAAGAGCAAACTGTTTTTTTCAAAAGACTAATCAGAAAGAAAGATCTCTCTCTTTGGGAAACAGCAGCCATAATCAGCAAATATTTCTCTCTCATGGGATTGCAAAACAAGGCATGCTCTGCCCTCTGAGCCGTGAGTCATGAACTTCCCCAGCAAATGGGGAGGCAGAGCAGAACAACTGCCCAGAAAACAACAGGATGAGGATTTTTTACATTTCATCCCAAGGAGAACAAGTTCAAGGTCTCTGCACTTACCATCAAACTTCTTATATCGGGAACTAAACATGGTTTGTAAGTGATTGCTAAGCTCTACGACGGCATTTCTGAAGTCGTGTTTACTCTGCTGACTGTACTTCTCTTCCATTTCTTGAGAGCAGCATGTGTAGCCTTGCGAGCAGACTTTCAAGTGGTCACCTGAAAAGAGAAGAAAATATCTCAAATTAAAAGGATTCTCTATGCAAAGGCAGAGAGGTGGGTTTGTGACGACCCAGAGCATCATCTCCTCCTCCCACAATGACCCTTCCTCACTGTGAGCACGGGACCAGGGTCTGGCATAACAAACCCTGATTCTGCAGAAGAACTTTATAGCAACACATTGGCACCTTGCCTTTCTGCAAGCTTGTTAAAAAGTGTCCTCTTATTTATTCACAGTTAATAAAGGGAATAAACAAATAGACATCTTGCACCATATAATTTGAAGAACCAGCAAATTGACCTGCATACACCATGCTATCTTTGACAAAGTTCTAGCTCAGTATTTTAATTACTTCCAATTCATTCAGTTAATACACAACGCAGTATCTTGGCAAGAAGGACCACTGCCATTGATAAATCATTTTTTTCTGCACACACCCCTCCCCACCTCCAATTATCAGAGAAGTAACCTCTAAAAAAACCCCAAACAAACAAAACAAAAAACCCCACCCTGTTATCACTGATAACAAAATGCACTGGATTTATGCAATGGCTCATAAAAAGGCTTTGCATTTCCCAGCTCCTGATTTTACAGTTTTCTGTCATCATCCCAGGTGAAACTGGGTGTTTGTTTTTGGAGAATTCAAACAGATTTGTGTTCCTTCACCCTTAAAAGATAGTTCTTTCCTACAAGTTATCTGTCTCAAGCTGGCTGAAGCATCGTAACATACTTCCGTATCTACCAGAGCTCCATCTCAAAATTTCACAGACAATCTACAGGATCTGGCCCCACATAATTCAGTTTTAGAACATCTCACTGCAGCGTGCAATGAGGCTGTCCTCTTCTAGCACCACTAGCAAAACATTAAGGTCAAGTTTTGTAGGCCAAGACAAATCCCAACTGCAGCTTCTCTGATAGGTCCCACAATGCAGCACCATTGCAGGCAGGTGGGCTGGTGCTAAAGTGGTTCAAACTTGGGGAAACTGCACAGATCTTTGTCAATGCTGAAGATATGATGAAAACAAGCAGGTAGGATGTGAAACTCATCCTTCCAAGTCAGATGGTATTTTAAAAAGACACAGCCTACATGTAAGCTGCTCTTCTCTCCCGTTTCATGCCCCGCTGCCAAACCTTATCCTTCATCCCAAGGAAGCAGATGGACAAGCAAAGGCTCTTCCCTACCTGCTCACACCCTGGAAGTCACCAACAACCTCCAACTTGCCACCGAGGTTCAGAGACTCACTGCCAGAGCTGCGCAGGGCTCGTCAGCCCCTCGCACAGAAAATAGCCACATCATGACAGGCTGTGAACCGTGCACTTACCAAGAGCCATCCTACCTGATAGGGCACCAAAGGTGGGTTTAGAGAGCCCAAAACATGTTTTGAACACGACAAAACAAAGGCTGCCCATGACTAGTGCATGCAGCTGCTTCTCTGCCTGCCTTGCACAAGATCCCATGACAACATCTTCTGCTCAGCTACTGAACCTTTGCATCGCTTTGCGTGACTTCCTGGCCCAGAAATGTTAACATCTCTCCATTCAGACACTTAAGGATCATTTTAAAATAAGCTACACATAAAATTCCCAAGAACCTATCCTCCTAAATCACTACAGGGTTTGTTTGTTTTCCCTGGCACTACAGAGTCCTTGACCAGCAGATAATTCTGCCACGACTAATTTATTGCACAAGACTGTCCCCGCTGCTCCCGAGTTATGGAAAGCTCAAAGTCCCTTACAGGAAGCAGCACTACTTCAGCACAGCCCTCAGAGAGCACAGAAAAATCTCACTATCACCTTAAAGATATATTTTTCTTTCAGGGACTCTATTTCTTTCCATCTCAGAGGAGCACTTCCAGCAGCAAACACACAGCACTGAGGGGTGCAGCACAAAGGGATGCAGCTCCATGTAGCTTGGTAAGTCATTTAAAAGAGGGGAAGACACTCACCCAGGAGATCTGGATCTTACACACCAAACCCATGCCAGAGCACACCTCCGCACTCCTCTACCAGCATCCCTTACTAGCAAGCATTAAAACATCAAAAGTGCCCAAGTGACACCTCTTTATTTCACTTTGAACCTCTCTGCTCTGATACCAATACCCGACTACGGCTCTCTGACACAACAGGAACCTACAGAAAGAGCTGTGAAGAGGTAATTACAGCTACAGCCATGGCTAGTTTCATGGTATCAAAATAATCTCAAAGGTTCTGAAACAGTTTTACTTTCCACTTATGAAGGAGGGCTACATTGGGAATAGTTTTACCCAAAATGCAGTCGCTCAATGCTTTCAGTACCATTTCCACAACGCAGGCCTGCCTTTGGTGGGTACAACTTACATCCTTCCCCTTCTTTTGCATGGGGGGTGCAGGGAGGGGTAAGCATCTACCCTACTTGGCAAATTCAAGCTTACTGATACCAAGGTTTCTTTTCCTAGTAACACTTTGCAGACACTTCTGACTGTTGCCCACAGATGCCCTGGGATCCCTGAAACAGTGTTTTTAACAGCTACTCCGTTTTATTTATGACAGATAAAAGCCTAATGTGCTGCACAAAGACAACTAACGGTTTGATACCTATTTATACTCTTAAACTAAAGTTACCATCCCACCTAATGTTACAAAGCAAAACCATTTCTCTTTGACCCACCTCATCCCAGATTTGCACGGTGCCTCCCAGGGCACACAAGCAAAGCCAAGCGAGGAGAACACCACTGATAGTAAATCAAGCTTGCCCAAATCCTATTTGGTTGATCATTAAGACATTACGCTCCAAAATGCGACTCAGACATTCAAAAATGAATGACCAAGCAATCTAATTATGGAAGATATTTCTCAGTCATGTCAGCACTATGTGGTCTTGGCTTGTGATCAAGAATTAGCTCTGTCTGGAGCTCAGGAGCTCTGGCTACACAGTGCTAATCACAGGAGGATGCACTGTGTTACCCAGTGTTAAAATACAGAAAGTTGAGGGACATGGGCTGCTTTTCCTGATGTTTTATGCCACAATGGGAGACACCAATGGAAAATCACTTGAAGACACTAGTCTTCTAGTGAAATGGGGGAAATGGGGTCTCCATTTTCCCACAGGAAGGGCTGTCCTTAGCACCTCCACATCTCTGAGATTATATCCTCTCTCGAGCTAAGGGGCACGCACTGACACAGTTTGCAAGAAATCTCCTATCTTGCCTTCATTTAAAGCCAGCTAGCAGAGCTGGTCCACTCAACGTCCAACCATGGCACCCATCCCACGTTTGAGTTTGCAGGGTAGTACCACCACGTCCCAGCATCACATTGCCTGCCCAGGAGCTGGACCCATAGCATGTCCCTTCAGCAAGTGGCTGCAGTGTTGGAAATTACTTATGCCTCCACAGACAGACCCCAAAACACAGTGTCCTCAGACAACTGCTTCAGAACACAACAGTTCTACGACCACAGCACGCAGGGGAATCAAAACAACCAGCCTGGAAAGCAGTGCTGCCAGCAGTCCATGTGAACATGGACTACACACATGGAAAACACCGACCTAGAGCCAAGACCAAAGACAATGCTCTTCATTCTTCTAACTGACCCTGAACTCCTCTAAGGAAAAGGAGTGAAAAACACTACTATTTAGGCCCACTTAAAACAGAGGTCTAATGTTAACATGTATTATGTAAAGAACACTCATGGTGTGCGCTCACTGTCAAGGACACATTCGGCAGTAATTATTTCCCCAAGTTAAAACTCATCAAACAATGCCCATACAAGGCAACTCTTCATCTGCTGTTGAGTGTTAAAGACTCGGCAGCTTTTGTAATTTATCACCATGCGAGCACAGGAAAAAAAAAAACCCAATGCTACCACAGCTTCCTTTCAAGTTTGGCTTTTTATTGAGCTGTTTAGCAGGATGCACGATCACCATGTCTGAGGTCGCATGGCACAGAGAGCTTAAGCAGCAGAGAACCTCCAAACATCCACTCAATATGCACATCAATGCCGCAACTTGTGGCGGATCTTTGCCATCCCCTGCGGCAGCAAGTCTTTTTCTCTATTTTACATGACATATGAGCAAGGAGACAAAGTAGGACTGAAATCCCAAAAGCAGCTTGCTCCTTGGCTAGTTAATGGCCCACCTTTGGGGAACAGAGGTGGCAGTTTGGAAATGCAAGGCTAGGAATGCAACAGTACACGATGTCTGTACATCCCAGGAAACGTGCTCAGAAAGGTAATTTTGCAAACTTATGATTCAAGCCGTTACAGAAACGCCACATTTATCAGACTCCAGGCACCTGGAGTTTCTTCCAAATCAAATAACTATTTTGCAACGTGCTGGAAAACAAGTTTTCATCGAATGAGTAAGTGTGCAAACTCAGGGGCTCTGTGATCTTGAAAAGCAGTTCCCTTCATCAAACAATTTTCCAAGACCTTTTCGAAAATGTTGTTTCTGGAGGTCTAACATGCCTCCCCAGCCTGCTCCTCACCTCGATCAAGCTCACACTTACAGTATACCCACCTTAGCACCAGCTAAACTTTCAGGAGTGGTTCACTGGGAGGCAGGAGGTGGGTATTTCTTTAAAACGCTCCCGTGCACAGCCTAGCCCTTCACTGCAGCTCAGTAAACATGCCAAAAGCAGTTTATGGTCTGAGATGTTACTGCTGGACTTCGGTCCCACTGAGAAAAGAGGCTGAGGTAAGCTGGGCTGGTGGAGGAGCAGGAGGCAAACACTGCCAGGGGACTGGTGAGCAGGACCACCTTTTCAGCCTCGCACTCTACCTCTTCCCCCTGATACACACTGCAGTGTCATCTTTAAAAGAGTTTTATGACTTCCTCTGCACCAACTACCAAAGGAATCCCGGACTGTAATGCCGGGCTCTAATCCGATTTCGCACTAGACTTACCTTCTAATTATCACAGAATATTAGGCTTCCACCCATCATATATAATTGACACGCTACTGAGGCTTTACAAAACCCCCAACAAAGATGACAAGAAACACTAGCATCACCTCTGAGCACAGCTCCACTGCTCCAGCCCCACATTAACAAGGGGCGAGAAGAAAGGTAGACATGATCTTGTGATTGATTCCAGCAGAGTTACAGAGACGGACATGGCTACCAAGCCATCCACCCAATCTGATCACCTTTGATTGTGCTCAAAAGACTAAAACCTGCCCAGTTTTCTTGGCTACAAAACAAGCCAAAGATGCTCAGCACCTCTAGTAACGGCCCACGAGCTCTTGCTGGTCTGCAATAGTGCTCACGATGAGCACTACAGAAAAGCAGATATTGTCTTAGCATGTCAGTATTTCCAGGTGAAATGACACTAAGAGGCAAACACCAAAAGGAGCAGGGGAAAATAGCAACCCTACCACCTCCTCCCAGGCTGACACACAGGCATCTTGCTGGAAGGCATACTTTTTGCCTGGCATAAGCAGGAAACTTAACTGTTTAGTTGATGACTCTTATCAGAGTCATCTTTTTTCTCCAGGTGGTCAGTCTTCTCTTCTTGCTTTAAAGCAGCACTGCTGTGGGACCTGTGTTTATTTTACCGGGGAGAATACCCCAGTGGAGATGTTCATGTGCCAGGAAGGAAGAGATGTAAATCAGCACTGAGGTCCTGCTAATGGAGGTGATGCATCCACCAAGGGCAGCAGAATTAGAAGTTTCTAAGCTCACATCCTGCAAATGATGCAGCACTGCTAGCATCACCTGGTTGGAGAGTGTCAAACCAGGTTGGGATGCTTTGAGCTGGATCTCCCTCAATGCTCCCAAGCATACAGTGCTATTTCCAGCCTGAACCACTATTCCAATTGCACACTTCCAGGAGAACTGCTTTGTGTGCCATACATCTATCACCATCAGACAAAAAAATGATACACCTCATTTCCAATACGAATCGTTTCCCATCCTAAAGGCCACCATCATGCAGGCAGTCAACTTTCCTTTCCGCCCTTCTCAAAACATGTGCAATTCTCATTGGGATCTCAAACCCAATGGGCACCAAAAGATGGCGAGCACCCCACGTATCCAATCCTCACCACGGAGGCCAGTAGCCAGCATCGTCCTCCATCTGGGCACACGGATGTCAGCCCTTCCACAGCCACAGAAGCTCTGGACCTGGATTTGACCATCACATATAACCATACCCACCCGCACCCCTCTTGTCCAGCTACCCAGGAGATTTTAAGCCAGAAAACACCCTTGCACGCCATCAGCTCCCAGATCCGACTGGTAGGGTTATGGACGTACCATGTGCCAGCATGCAGAGTATTTAACATCCCGCTCAATTAGCAACCATTTTATATAAATGGTTTATTTGCCTTATTAACATTAAAGCCACTTGTTTCCCCTGTGCTTCCACTTAGGTTATCAATCAACGTGCATTCCAGTTTTCTGCTGATCACTCTAGTGGCACAGAAAAATTCCCCAGACTCAGAGAAAGCTCAGAATATTGACGATTTTTTTTTCTTTTTGCAAACTTGTCAAGTAGTCAAAATACACCCTTTGATACCCCAACCAAAGCCCTTTCACCTACACTTAACAACAGTGAACTATTTTCAGTCAATCTTTACTGCATCTGTTAACTCAGCTGCTAATCCATCTTGCAGGCGCAGGGAACGCCGGCACACACAATACCTCAGTGACATACCTCCCTTCAACACAACCAATAATCCTAATCATTTCCATAGCGTGTACCTACAGTTAACTTAAAATACCGTACACAGCCGAGGTCTGTCTGGCTTCTATTTTTCCATTTTGCTTTGTTGACAGCTTCAGGTTCCCAAATTTACTGCCAAGAGGGTCAGGGACCGAAGAGAACAAGAGAGATTTATATCCATGTGTGTACATTAAGCCAAATGCACATTAGGAACCTTAATTTTCTACTGGAAAGAGCAACTCAGGACACAAAGAGGGCTCTTTCCTTTCACCCATCCAAGTCCAAATTACTACTGCAAAGCTCGTCTTCCAGCTGATGACAGAGCCAGGTCCCTGAAGGACCAAGTCCAGGCAAATGCTGCCTGTTGAGGCCAGCCGGAGCAATTTTGGGTCATCCTTCTGGGGCAGGGGCAAGCCAGGACAGCCCTTACCAGTCTCCTAACAGAGCTTTTCAGCCCTCCCTGGCACCCCAGAGAGTCATCACCGGTCAAGTGAAGTCCACGCCAACCCAGCTCTCCCATTGTGGTTCGGGCAATGGTGAGGTCCAGGTGGAGGTCCCCAAGGACCAAAAGCTCTCTGCAGCACATGTGAGCCCTTTGCAGGTGACATCCACGGAATCACTAGGTTGGAAAAGACCTTTGAGATCATCAAGTCCAATCCTCCAAGTGAGGAGGATGCAGGATCTCAGATGCAGGTTTTAAGAGTTCATTTAAAGTTAAAACCCTGCCCACCTGAGGAAAAATACCATTGCTGCTTCATTTCCACAGCACAACCAACAATTTCCTTCCTGACAGGGTGGCCCAAATACCACGAGGTTTTACACCCTGGAAAAATATGCCATGATAGAGCACGCTTTTATTCCAACACACAGGATATTGAGTCAATTAGTGGCACACCAAACACAAACCAGACAGATGAAGATAGCAAACATCAAAAGAGAGAGAAACCACACAAAGACCTGAATATACAAATAAAGCAAGGGGGGAAAAAAAGAATACTACATAATTAAACTTACTATTTAAGCAAGCCCAGAGAGTAAAATAGCTCTGGTTAACTAGAGGATTCTCCCTGGATCTAGCTAAGACAGAAACTTTCAATGAAAACCAAGAGTTGTGTCTTAATTTAAAAAAATCCCAAACACCAAAACAACAAAAAAAAACACCCCAACTTGACATTGCAGAGCAAGAACTTAGGAAATGCAAATTCTCTTTATTATCACTGAATTCTTTAGGCATGGAATAGTTTTCATAACACGCCTCTGCCTACGTGCCCTTAGCAAGTGGTGTTACACAACGGACGAGTTACACTGAGAGCTGCCTTCAGTTTTTTTCCACTTCTCTGGTGAGGAGGACGGAGACACCAGGCACACGAGAGCCCCGTCTCAGAGACGGTGGAGGGAGGCAGTGCCCCTGACCCTCCACCAGCCACCGACCGGACAGCAATGAGGAAGCCCAACGCTTGCAGTCAGGCATTCTGGGCACACAAAAACTAAAAATAAAAGCAATGATAAAAACAAACGCCTGCACACAGCCAGCGATCAGACTGCAAGAATCAAACAGAACCTGTCCACTGGATTTTACGGGGGTAACCCAAAAAAGCCCCACTGAGTATCGTTTCATGCAATTATAGGTGGGGAGGAGGAGAAGGAAGAGAATCCATTGGGAACAACAAATCCACAGAATTACTGAAGCCTCAGGCACAAGAACAGTAAATAGAAGAGATCTGGCTGGGAGACAGTTACTTTCTTTGTGAGACTTCTCATTTTTTCCCTCAAATTCCCCATTAAGAAGGCAAAACAAAGCCAAGAAAACTGCCTGTTTGTTTTTTTCTATAAAGCTTTGGGATATTTGCCAAAAAAACAGCTTCTAACCAAAACAGATTCCGCCACAAACACTGTCTTTCAAACTGGAGTATTTTTCCTTCTTAAGATTTTCTCCCCCACACTTTTGGTCCCTTTCCCTCTGTGCTCCACAGACCCTATGCCAGGCACCTCCCGGGATGCTCACCAGCGTAGGAAAGCAGCAGATGCGGGCAGGCAGGAGAAACAGGAGTACGCCACTGGTAACCACTTTATCAGTACTTTTGGAGTTTTTCTTCTCAATCATCAATGATTCCAGCATCAATACATAAACCCATGTTTCAGTAGTTTCCTGCGAGATGCACCCAGGCTCACCTATTTGTGCCAGCAGATGCCAGCAGGCTGGTCAAGTCCCAGATTTGGCAGTAGATAAACCTCAAAAGCTTCTTCAACGTTTTGAGGTCATACAGCTCTAATGATTCTGGGGATTGTGGGTTTTTTTGGGAAAAGCCCAAACAAATGAGATACTTTGTGTGTGTGTGTGTAAGATTAAAAGAAGCTGTTCATGACTTTGTGGAGGCACTCTGTCTGATAAAGATCTCCCCAGCTGAGAGCTGGACAACTATGGAAAGCCATGGCATTCTCAAAGAGTGGCACCAGCAAATTTCAAGGGAAAGACTGCAGTCCTGATGTGCTGGTACCACGGCCCTGCGATCAAGCCTCCTGGACATTCCACCTTTTCAATGTCACCAGCTATGCAGGGGCTTGGCAAAAGGGAAAACTTTTCCAGCCTGCAAAAGCAAAATCAAGCATGCACAAGGCAGAGCTCCTATTTCCACGTGCTAAAGTCCACCAACAGGAATAAAAGTACCGAAGACATACGAACTGGCAGCTATGACCCAAGCAAAAAATTTTAAAAAGCCCCAAAACCTAAAGATGTTTTTAATTCCTTAAATAAGAAACAAAGCTTGTGAAATTCAGCCACAATTTCCTGTTTTCGACTTAAAATAAAATTAAAAAAATATTCTGGTTTTCTACAAACAATAATCCAATCTATAAATTGGAATGCAAGAGAGATGTTAATCAACTTCCAGAAAGATTAATTCTCTATTGCAGGATCCAAAATAGGTACCACGGAACCTGTGGCAATTTTGAGAGCTGACACAGAAGGGAAGGAAAAAAGACTTAAAGAAATAAAAAACAAACCCCACCGAAACCAAACCAAAACACAACACCCAGCTGCAAACAACTACAATGAAGGGCAGTGTACAAATAAACATGCAAATATCTGGGAAGTAGCAGGGTGATGTTTTTCAGCCATAAGGACACAGTCCTTCAGCCTGCCTTGGGTGGTTTTGGGCAGGGATGAAAGTGGGTGGCATGCAGGGGCTGCAGAGAGCCAGGACCAGCCAGGGCCACCCCAAAGTCCTAGGTGACATGGACAGAGGATCTTTTGCAGTTTTGCAAACTTTTGCTCCCCTTGCTTTGACAGCAAAACCCATGCAAGTCCATGCAGCTGCCAATGGCAGGGCTTACTTTCCACCCTGCAAATGCAGCCTGGACTTTGGACCAGTGCACCAAGTGCTTATCTCCTTCCTCCTGCTGTCCTGCATGCCACCAGAAGCTGTGACACAGCACCCAAGTGCCACCGACACCCAGGAATCCCACTCTGGGGTGAGGGGAGCAAAAAGCAAACCAAAGCTCCACACTGAGGGCAACAGCCCATCTTCTCATTTTGCTTAGCATCCCTTCCTTAGGTTGTCTTTGGTTTGGTTTGGTACTGGGGGCAGGGAGGGCAGGTGTTATGACTTCCGGTAATCGAAAGTATAAGCAAAAAGATAAAATTTTTTACGAGTTCAGGTGTAGCAAAGTCCAGCTTTAATCTAAAAGTTGGCTCATGCCAGGAAATCAGGTACCCTCCCCTGTCTCTGCACATCCCCATTGTTCCCCAAGGAACCTCACAAGACAGAAAGCTGAGTTTTAGACTGCTGCTATCAGGAACAGCTAAAATACAAGGGCCCAGGAAGAGCGAGTTCCCTTGGGCACGGTGCCCATCCACACCTATCAAGAGCCTTGAGCCCTGCCCAGCACACCACCACTGACTCCCCTCCCTTGCCACTGAGGCAAATACCAAGGTGTGTGCCAGGCTGGTAAGTGCCTGACCCCAGCATTTACATGAGAGCAACCAGGCAGAGGCCTGGTTTGGAAGAGATCAGTTTTCATCCAGCCCATGCCCCATCTGCCCTCACTAGTGTGCTGCCAGCCCGGAGGGTCCTGCTGGTACCCGTGGCACCAAAGGCCATCATCCTTCCATCCACCAGTGAGGCCACATGCAAACTTCACTTTCATACAGGTAGAGACAGACCTTCCCCAGGGAACAGAGCAAAACAGGTCTAACTCTTTTGGTCTGGCTGCCCAGCTCCCTGCTTGATTGATGGGCAGCTCCAGGCAGCATTTCACACCGTTATACCTCACTGAGGACCAACCTTGAGGGCCTTTACCCCCAAAACCCCCCCTTATTCAAGCAGAGGGATACCTGTGGCCTTTCTACAAGGCCCGAGTATCCAGCCTGGCATATGAGGGTCAGACCTCCAAATCACCTCCAACAGCATCATGCTGTTCCTCAAAACAAACCCATTGACACACAAAGTCCTGCAGAAAGATAGGCCTCCTACCAGCCTTCACTCAGCCCCAGGATGAGCCTTTAGGAGCTGGAGACATCACACACAAAGCCAGTTACACAACACCACCAAAACCAGAGCCCAGGCACAGTAAGAATCATTCGCTTGTAGGGTGCTCCCCAACTGCAAAAATATTTGCTCCAGTAGCCTTGAAATATTTAAGGAACAACCTTTTTTTAAAAAAAAGCCCACCTTCCCTCCAATCCAATCTTCCATTGCTCCATAAAGCAACTAAATCAACCCAAGTCCTCCACGAACAGATCCCAACTACCAGACTGCCCTTGCAGAACAGAGGTGCTCCCCACATGGCCACATCCCGCCACCCCTCGTAGGACAATTAGCCTTAATCCTCGTTAGTTCTGTACATTTCCTTTCAATCCTGTTACCACATTCCTCTGTGCGCTCGAGCGCAGCTCAGCCAGCCTCTGCCATGGCGGCTGTGACGGTGACCCCACGGTGCCTCCCGGCTCCTGACCTGACAGAGCCGGACTGGTCCCAAGGGCTGCGATGCTCTCAGACTAATCTATCTTCACTGATTAGTTCTTAATCGGGAAGGCAGATGTGAACGAAGGGTGCAGATGAAAAGAGAAAGGGGGGATGGGGTTAAGCAGGAAAAAAAAAAACTTAAGTATTTTCTTCAAGGAGGTTCCCCTCTCTGCTGCTTTAGGAGACAGCTATGAAAACCTTGTCCAAAAGCAGCGTTTGAAGTCTAGCTACTTTCATATTTATAACATTTGAGTCACTCCAGAAAACCTCCGCCAAAGCAGACTGAGTTGGACTACTACATTCATTTATTTTGGAAGTTTATCCAAGCCTTTGGTTAAAGATAAACAACACGCCTGGATGTGAGAGAACATCAGAGTGAGCTGCCAGAGCGGTGGGGAGCTTCCACCCACTTTGATAGCGCCAAGGCACAAAGATGGTATCAGCATGACCCAAAATGTACCTACTCCTTTCTGGAGAGGCACGGCGAAAGTGCTGGGAAAGTACTGCCTGTCCTTGGGAAGCATTCTTGCCATACTAATATTATGCAAAGGATTCAGCTTAGAAATCTCAGGCACAATCAAGGTATTTAGACTCGCGTCATTAATGTCCAACAGTTAATAGGTTGGAGCTCTAATTCCTCTGTCTGTGGGTTTGGGGGTGTTTCAGTCAAATCTGTAAAAAAAACCAAACAAACATGTATTACAGCTGCTCCATTGAGCTGTTCAGAATGTAGGAAGCACCTTCCAGTCCAAAGCACATTGAAAACCAAAAGAAAAACCAGATTTTATCAGGTCTCCACTGACCTCCAAAGCCAGTAAGCACATCAGTATTCCTAAACCAGCTTCCAGCAGGGATGTAGAAAAAAAAAGTGATGGGTAACACGTCTTAATGCTCAATATTTTTTAACATGTCCAAGGAAAACCCTCCATAAACCCAAAGTTTTATAGAGAGTAATTCTCTCAAGAGTAGCACCTGCACGTCAAGACTATGTTCAGAGCTTGCCACCCTCCTCTCAACTTATAAGGCAATAACAACACACACACACAAAAAAGGGTTTTTCTTGGGAAAAGCCAATCTGAAAACACATGGTGAACATATTGCCAAATTTGAGAGACACCCCAAAAGAGCGACAATGCGAACTTTGGGACTTCAAATAAACAAATTTGAACTAATCAATCTGCAAAGTCTGTTTTCTATTTGTGGCTTTGGGTTTGCTGTTTTATGTTTCTTTTTTGGTCTTCGCTGTTTGTTTGCTTTCAATTACCCAAACCCCTCCTTATCCTAACCTCTAAAACTTGCTGTGCCGTGCGGGAGGCAGGCAGCGAGACACCATAGTCATGCAATCACAAATGTGAGCTGGAGGATGCTCCTTCTTCAAAAGCCACTGGTTTTGCTCTCAAATGAACTTTTTTTCCCAGCACGTTCCCCCACTGCAAGGGTGTAAGGATCACAAAGGGTAAGGCATTGGCAGCTTGGCGTCCTCTCCTCTGGAGCAGGGACTATTTGCTGTTTCACAGGTCATCAGGAGGTAACAAGCAAAGCTTACCAGATGTGGGTTTTATCACCTCAAGTGGAACTACTATTTTCTTTATGGGAACCTTGGTTTTTAAAGGTTTTTATCAGATCACTGTGATTACAAAAGCTTCACTTACATGCTCAAAAAGCTCCTATAAAACCTCTAGTTCAACGTTTATTTGGTCTAGGTGGTTTTCAACTTGGGGGAATGACTTGCAGACACAAGTAATTTGTCCTATAAGCTCTGACTGACTAGTCATTCGGTGCCTTCGAACCGCACCTGCCTTCTGAGCAAAATTCCATCAACTCACTGACCAAAAGATGTTCTTTTAAGAATATTTAAAAAAGAAAAAAGAAGGGGAGGAAAGAAAAAAAGCTCGAAGCAAAAAGGAAGTTTCAATTACTTTGTGAAATCAAGCAGAAAAATTAAGATCCAAGCAAACTTTATTAGCTCTGACAAGCAAATGCTGATGCCTTTGTTTCCGATGTGCGCAAAACTTTTGCTGAAGAGGGGGGTGTACGTCTGCTTTTGGGTTTGATTTCCCCCTGTCCCCCCTTTTTAAGCCACAGAAATATGCTTTTTTTTTTTTTACAACACACTTTGCTACAACAGGGGTTTTGTGAAGATGTTTGAGTGAAGGAACTGGCACAGAGCTATCACAAAGCAGCTGATTCTTCTCTAAGCATCCACCAACTTCACAACCACATTTATCTGTGGAAAACTCACATTAATAAGCCCTTCCCCTGCTTGCAGAGCTTGCCAAGGACATAACAGTGCAGATAACTTCAGGTTAAGAGACTCCAGGAGGAGATACGCAAAAGGCCAGATTTCCAGATGCATTTTGCAACCATGCTGGCTTTTTCTTTTTTTCTTTGGAGACACTTTGACTCTTATGAAGCATTTCATATTCAGTTTGTGGTCTGCGCTCCGGGGTCAACTGGAGGGGGGGTCTGTGGAAGCACACACATAAGCAGTGCTCTGAAGCTGGTGATGCAGGAGGCTGCGGCCACCCCTCCCCTTGAAATTAAGTCTCAGAGGTCCTGCATGCTAAAATAGTTTGGGAGAGCTATGCTGCCCACTGCCCTGCTCAGCCCTATGCAGGTCCTGCTGAACAAACCATCTCTTCTGCCAGAAACCCTCCAGGTCACCATATCCCTGGGGGCAGGTAGGCTCCAAGCTGGTAGAGAGCTTATTTCACTGTCATCCCATCCCACCTCACCACTGAGGACCAAAAAGTCTCATTTATTTAGCAAATAAAGTTCAGTCCAACAGCACGTCCTGGGCAGACATAAATAAAACTTCAGTTATAAGCAGAAACTTTTCCACAAGACATTTTCATAACAACACGGAGACTGTTTGGCACCAAACAGAAGGCAGAGCATTTGCACCGCTCCATGCTTGCAGCTCCCTGGTTGTTCCCCCAGTTTAACTCAGTGCAGGATGACCTTCTCAGCCTGACACCAGCAAACCCCTTTCCACCGAAAGCCAGATCTCCAGGCTGTCCCAGTTTTAAGACCAATATTTCAGCTGGGAAGGTCCCACTGCAAAGAAGCTTTCCAGAATTGGAGTCTGGAGGAGCCACTGTCATTAACCCAGAGATGCTCCTCCAGAGCATCACAGCCATCTCTTCATTTTGACCTTATCTGCAGGAAACCACACTACATCTCACTACGTAGCTGCACACTACAAACACCCAATAAAGCAGCGTATTTGACTCACGCTGCCTTTTCCAGCCTTGCCCACAAAAGCACATAAAGGCTTTTCTTGCCTCATTGGTGAGCCAGCAATGTTGCCAACCCCTCACTCCAACCTGTCTTCCCAGCATGGAAGGCTGGAGGTGATGCTGCTTTGCCCCATGTTTTTTTCTGCTCACCACGGTAGGAACAGTTCCTTAATTTCACGTGGATCAGAAGATGACACCAGTTAAAGGTGTTTCAGAAATAATTAACTCCCACTAATTTGATGCAAACCAGGGTTGGGGAAACAAGCCCAGATGAAGAGCTCTGGAAAGGACAGCCAGCACGGCTCCATCTCACAGCAACCCCTCCACTGCAGCTAGAGGACCAAGGCATGCACGTGTGCTTCCCAGTACACTCCCTCTCCAAGCTCCCAGGCACTGGGGCACGTGATGGGTGCTTTGTGGCTATCAGGTCCTGGCTTGCAAGGTCACCAGAAGACAGGCTGCCCAGGAATTTAACGAACAACCTGTTTGTATGATAGGGTGTGTATGTATAATTAAAAAAAAAATTCATACGTTGCAGGACACCACAATCTGACATTACTTTCCATTTTTAAAGGTTAAAGAAAACCTCACACCACATGTTGCTGCAAAAGCCAGGAAAGAACACGTTCCTCAAAGGGGATGCCAGCACCAAAAACAAGGAGGTGGGTCAGATTTAAATCTAAACAGGTCCACCGCACATCCATCCTAGGGCCACTGTTTATAAGCAGAGAAAGGCAACTTTATACACAAATATCACACACTAGTCATTCCTGGCTGTTCCCGGGAAGAAAAGCTGCTTTTCAGCCAAACCTTCTGAAAACTGTTCATGTAAATAGGACAAACCTCCAAAAACGCACACGGCTGAGCCTGAAGCATCACACGGAGGAAGGCAAATAAGCAGCACAACAGGAGACGGGAAATCCAGTGCCAAAAACCTCAAGGTGCAGCTTCCCCCAGCCCTTTGAAATGCCCCTGAAATGGGGCCACCACACACAGCTAAGAGCCAGGTGGAAACCTTCCCTCCAGCAAGTGGCACAGCCTCAAGTTTAGCCCCCCTGAAAAACAGGAGTGCAGACCCCTTCCAAGCCACAGAGAGTAGGAGGAATAAACACCTTTACAGCAGACATGGCAGCACAGCACTGCAGGGTCACTGCCTCCTCCCCTGGGGAGATCCCATCTTTTGGGAGCAGCACCCTGACAGTCTGCAACACTCCCAGTGCCTCAGTGTTATCTCCCCTTAAACAAGCCACCTCAGAGCTAAGACCACAGCTGAGTTAATAAATAAGATTTTTACCTGGAAAAAAGTGTTCTTTCAAGTTTTTGCCTGGTACTCCCACCAAGCATAGCATGACTTTTAACAGCCCGGGCATCTGTTGCAGAAGCCACCCAGCTTGCACAAGCAGCGCACTGTGCTCAGCCAGCACAACACAACCGACATCCAAAAACCCATCTCACTGCCCAGACTCCCAGTGCATTCCCAGGTCTGGAACCAGCAGCCTGCCAGCATTTGTGGAGAAGGCGAGGCTGAATAGTTTAACCTTCCCTGGACCAGACGGGAGGAACAGGAGGGTAAAGATTAAGATAAGGGCATCACAAAATTAAAAATCCCTCCTTCACCCCCCTCCAGGATGCCCTATCTACCCCTCTCCCCAGGGCAGCTCTGCACACTGGCCTTATCTGTGGCAGGTTCACACAAGCACTCCTCCTCCTCACATTAGCACAGATAAATCTCAGCATCTTTTCAACAATTGCAAGCCAGCTTCTGCACCACAAAGTTTATTTGAGCAAAATCCTCCCAGAAAGCAACAGTGGCATTCCAGAGGAAGGACGCAGCTGTGGAGGACAAATGCCTGCAGAGAGGACAGAGGAGGCCGCTTCAGTCTTTAAAGCAATCGCTTTGGTTTCCTTATCCTCCTTTCAAACACATTTCGCTGCACAGGTGTGCAACTCTCTGGCAAGGTGGCAATTGTGGTGGGCACAGGGCAGCTCAGGAACATGGCATCCCTCCTTCCCCACATCCAAGGTGGCTCTGCCCATCCCACACGTTGGATGGCTCACACTGCCCATGCAAGCCGAGCCACCCAGGCACTGCCTCTACTTCTGCAGAAACCCTTCCCTAGGCTGGAAAGGGACCCAAAGCTTGGATCTGCCCTGCAGCCACCAACAGGCCCTACACCCACCTGGGAAGGTCTCCTCCCCTCCAGCCAACACAGGTTCACATTTTCTTAGGTATCTGGAAAATAAAGTAAGCTTGGGAGACCTCTGCCTCAGGTATCACAGAAGCTTTCCACCTGCAGACTTGAATTTTGATCCCCTCTCATGCACAGCAGCCGGGCCTGTACAAACAGCTGCCCCGGCATGGTGCCCTCCGCTTCGGTGGGGTGGAAAAACAACACGCCCCACTGAAAGCACCTTATCATACCAGGGGACAATTGCATCAGGGCTTTTGCTGGCAGGCATCTAAGTGGGTTATTTTGTCTTTTTAAGCACAGCCCTGAGCAACCTTGGGGGGAGGAACGAGTGCAAACAGGATCTTTGCCATCCACCTCCCAGGCAGTACCATCCGAAATCCACCGGCTGGAAAGCAAACAGCCCCCGGCATGCTGCCGAGCCCCAGGGAAGGGATGGTTGATTAGAAGGATGGGATGCATTTACCAGTTGTCTGAGTCCTTCCCAAGCAGGGAGAGGGGCTCCCAGCCTCCTCGCCGCCACCACTGTGCCATCCCAGCACCCTCCGGCAGCAAAAACACTCTATAAAAAGTTTGTAGCTAAAAAAAGCCCAGAGGAGAGACAGGCAGTCCCCGCAGCAGAGAGGCACTTAGCAACCCGCAGAGACACGAAGAGACACTAGCAGGGCCGAGACAAAGATCTGGCAAGGGGGCTGCCGTCGGTGATGCTCCCGCGTGGGCCGGGTGTCTCCAGGGGATGACTGAGCAGCTTCCCACTATGGGGATGAACCCATCCTGAGGATGCAACAGGGTCAAACAGGCCAAGAACCATCCAGAGAAACACCCGCAGCAAAGCTGTGAGGGGCCACACTGGTTCAAACCCACGTGGCTGGGGCACAACCAGCGGGATAAACACAGATCAGGACAAAAAGCACACGGAGAGGAAAGAACCAGAGCCAGCAGCTCTCCCATGGGAGCCCAAGTGGTGACCACGACCGGGTCTCACGTGCTTTCAGTACAGCCAACCATCAGCATTTCTGCCCACCAGTGATGACTTTCCTTATTTTAAACTCTTAAAATAAACAAACAAACAACAAGCCACCCAAGTTTCCTGTTCTTCACCACCAAAGGGAGTGGAAGGGATGGGAGAAGTGCCACCTTCTGGCTCTGACACTTGGGGATAAAAGTCTGAGCGAACACTGAAGTCCGGCAGCTTCACCTGAGCCCCCAGGTAAGAATATTCTCAAGATTGCGGCAGGCTTAGGAACAGCCCTGCTCCTGCTCTCGTGCTATTTTCAAACAATGACATTTTTTCCAAAACAAAGTGTTTTGCAATCCTTAAGCAATCCTTTCATTTTCCAATAAAAAGTGAAATTCTCTTCATTCTCCGTCAGTCGAGACGCACAACCACAGGCACAACCACCAGCTCCAAATCCACCCACCCTGCAGACGTCCACGTCAGAGCCCTCTCCCCAGGCTCCTGCACTGGGCTGGCACTTCTGCTTGCAGAAGATTTGGGAAAAGGTTAAATTTTAACTTGAAACTCTTTTACTGATCAGCCTGACTTGTCTTCTGAACCTAGCTCCTGTAATGGAGGGATTTTAATGAATCTATTTAACTTCCAAGTGTGCTGCTTCAGCCATAACTTGTTTCCCTAAAAAAGAAATTGCTTAATGTCTCAGAATATTAACTTATATATATTACCTGAAAAGCCATGGAGCCAAAGATGACCTATTTCAGCAACATAAAGTCCTAACAAAAGGCATAGGAAAAGTAGCTCTACATCAAAACGCAACTGAAGCCCAGAGATTCACTCTGAAAGAAATTAATATGAATCAAACCCAAAGGAAGCGGATTTCATGGCACAAGCCTATGTTAACTGCCTGGTAGTCTCCCAGACTGTCAGTCCAAAGGCAACACACAGTAGAATTTATGTTCTGCCATCACTCAGACACACATCTGGTGCAAAGGCCCAGGCTTTAAAATAAAAACCCATCAAAAACATTTCTGGAAGAACTTTGCAATTTAAAAACAACACCCAGGAACAAACTGGGACTGAATAATTCAATCCCAGAAGACAGACAGACACGTCCATGGATCCAGCTGGGAGAACACAAGGGGTTAAAACTCACATTGGGCTCACGCAGCAGAAGCATGAAGAGCCTATTTAAAAAGAAGAGTCAGAAATAAGGAATTCTGCCAGTTTTTACCCCTGATAAATCCACATTCCAGTCTGTCAGCTATCTTGTTATCCCCAGAGCTGCTGAAGTGTCTTTGGCTGTAACTATGCATGACTCCGGCTTTGAGTAATGGAATAAAGTATGTGCATCGCAACTGCAGCGTTCCTTTTCTGGGGTTGGGAAAAGAAAGGCAGAGCAGGAGGAGATCCTAGAGGAATGCAGGGATGCTGTATGGGGAAGCTGGAAAGCAGCTCGCACCCTACATTAGCTGCTTACCGCACCAGACCTGCCAGGGGAAGGATGCCTAGAAGTTTTAAAGGAGATGCCAAGTTTTAGCCTAATACAGCAGCTTTTATTGTCTGCAATAACAAACAAATAAATACTCTTCCAGATTAACAAGTCCAGTTTAGCTGGCAATTCATACCCAGCAAACATTTGGAAGCAGTATTGTAAAATTAAACAAAGCTATCATTTACAGGAAACCCTGCCTCGAGTACAAATTATAGAGTTGTTAAGTTTATCTGGCAATGCCTTACCCTTGAGTGCTATATAATTATTCCTAAATCTTTCAGGAAAGAATGCAAATATTTTAAAGCCATAACTCATTGACAAGGAGGAAGTCTCGTTTAACCTTTTGTGCATATTTTGATACCTAGAAATTAACCCCAACTAGCCACAACTGTTTTTCAGTATCCTCTTGAGCTGGCTAGCAAGCAGGATGGTCCCCAAGTTCGGCAAGGCTGGCTGGGAGCACCAGGTTCACCTGGCACCCTCGCCCGCTGTGTTTTCAGAGCAGTTTTGGGCTGGTCTGGAGCAGCACTGTGCCAGCCAGGCTGCTCCCTGCACAGGACCCTTCCCGGTAAGGGAGGTTTCAGGCTGCTGAAAAGGCTGGCTGTTCTCATGGGGGTTACGGCAAAAAAAGTGGTATAAAGGAGCCTTTAATAAAGTGAAGGACTGAGTTATGCAGAGCTTTGCTAGCTAGGCGCCTGCCACTGGGATCTCCACGTCCCTTTGGCAGCCTGGATTCAGTGAGGCAGGAACAGCCCTGAGCCCCATCCCTTCAAGCCTCCTCCACTCACCAAGCCAACTAGCCCCAATTAGCTCATCTTAATTAGCAGATGCCACGTGGCTGAGAGCAGTGATACTTTCCCCAACCCAAAAAAGTGAGTTCTGTTTTGCAAGGGAGAAGGTACGGCTAACTCATCCTCTGCCCCAGCCCTCCCTCCAGCAGCCAAGCCCTTCAATCTACCACGGCCAGCAGATCGTTTGGGGTCTATTTCTAAAGAAATGGTCAGGGCAGGATGGGAGAGGGTGTGCGTCCCCCCTAGGACAAACTAGCGGCATCTCCAAAGCCACACTTGCAGCCCCCACTCTCAATGGCTGCCCCACAGGGACTCATCCTGCTCTGGAGAAGTATTGCATCCACAGGGTCAGCTCAGCTGGCCGTGCCATGCCTGCCAGCATTCGGCTCTGCCATGACTGCTCTGAAACCATAACACGGCTGCTATTCAGCTCAAGCAGGGAAAAAAAACCCACAACACACACCAAGAAAACAACACCCAGCCTTACCTTTTCAAAAGGTAGCACTCACACCATTGTATTCTCCTCCCGGTGGCATTATTTATTTAATAAGAGCTCAGCGGTGGGCGTTATCCACCCAGCAGCTTCCTAGCACTGCTGCTTGGATGGCAGAATGCTGCAGGAGGCAGGCACTGGCACAGCCTGTCGTACAGCAGCACCACCACTCACAATTACTCAGACACATGATGCGAACAAGTATTGTAACAAGGTAAGGCTGCAGCAGCTAATCCAGTAGCTTTGTACACAAGCAGTATCCATGATGGGCATCGATCATCACAGATTGGTGCTTCTGACACGGTGGGACTTGGAGACGAAAGGACCTGGGATCTTCCTCCCAGCAGAAGCAGGGCAGTGGATCCCCTTCCTTGCCAAAACCTAAACCCAAGAGTTTCTAGAATGAAGATGAGCACTGTACTGAGAAATCACCCACAGTGGATTTAAAAGCAGCTCTGTTAAGATGCTATAATGCTCCAAACCGCTACCTGGGTCTTTCAGAAGTTGTCCCAGTGATACAAGTCCCCTTTACCTCCTCTCCATCTCAATGATGAGTTGGTTTGCTTTCCTCTGTGCCTGAAGCCAGGGAAGGGAGGCCAGGCCAGGCTTAAAGCCCTCACGCCGGTGCAAGCCCAAAGCCATGCTCAGGGAGCAGGGAGGCAGCAGCATGTAAAACTGAACCAGCAAGCCACTGCACTAGAAGAAAGCAATCTCATTATGAGAGCTAATAAAAGTGAACCACAATTATTCTGTAAACAGCACTGAAGCATTAGCAGACACTATCAAAGCCATTTTCCCCCCACTGAGGGGGGGTGGGGGGCAAACCACACAGTCCTGTGGCACCCTCAGCTCCACCTCTGAACCAAGCCAAAACGCAGGAGAAAGCCTGCTTGTTTTCCTCCACTCCAAATCAAACCAGTCACACTGCTCTGACCTCCGATCTGCATGCGGGGTCCCTGCCAGCTGCCCTCTCCCGGTGCCTCTTGCCTGGGCAGGGGGGCATTGCCACCAGCACCTCCATCTGACTGGGCACCCTGTGCTCCCCCAACCTGCCGGCCACCACGCCTTGGAAACCCTGAGGTGGGCAAGAAACCTCCGCCCACACTACTCAAGCACAAAGGTAAAGCCTGCCCGGGTACCCACACATACCTGGCAGGAGAATTATTTTCCATGAGGCTTATAATTGTGCCGGTTTCTTTGATCACACTAATGCCCTGTCTTCCCAAGGGAATGGGCCAGGGAGAGCCAGGGAGGGTGCAGGAGGTTATTCTTCCCCCTTATTGCCATCACACAGTCTCTCCCTATCACAAATTTCTTTCTAATAGCACCCACCAGTGCCAGGAGATACTGCTTGCTCTTTCATCTCCCAAGGGGCAAAGTTACCTTTAAAACAAGCAAGCAAGCTCACTCCCTTGTAAAGAGGATGCTGCCAGCTGGTTGGCTGTAAAAGACACTCCCAACAAGATACCTTGCATTTGTAGTAGAAGCAAAAAACTGCATCCCAGCCCAGTAAAAATCCTGGCTCCGTCTTCATGTTACAAGAATGCAAACCAGGCTCTGCTCTTTAAAGAGAGAAGAGTACAAAGAAGCAAAAAGTTTGTATTAAAACCCATGTAATCTTTTTAAAACACCATTATTAGAACCTGTAGCACCAGCCAAGAGTAATTTATCACCCCTTGTCATCACAGCCTGCAACACAGAGCTTTTTATACCTAACTGTCAATGCTACCAAGCTAAAGCCCCAGCTCGTAATTTCCTAAAGCTGGCCCTCAGCTGCCAGCAAATCCCCTAAACCCTGGGGATTTGGGGGTCCAGAGTACAGCTCCTCTGCCAGAGCCACTGTTGGGGGACCAGCCACCCGGGGCGATGCAACCCGGCACCAAGCATCCAGCACCAGCTCTGCACCGTGCTTCAAAGCAGGAGGATGTCGTAAGTCAAGGTATGTAAACAATTCACCAAAGGTTATTCCAGCTTCTTCCAAAAGGGAAGTCAACAGGCCGTAAAGGCTTTAACTACACTCTCTGATGCAAGCACATCCCTGGAGAGATGGACTGTGAGGTGCCTGGTTTTCCACTGTGAAAGCAGTCAGACCTCTGTAAAACCCAGACACCCTGACACTTCAGGTTTTCCTTGAGAGGTTGTTACTCTAACACACCCCAAAATCACCAGTAATTTCTAAAATAGTGCTACAAACCACAGGGTTAAACTGACTGCACACTACTTTAACCCAAGTGTGACCCCTGGAAAGGAACAGCTATTGGATGCTGTGGTTCTGTAGAAACTCAATTACCAAAGCCAATTTCCTATGAGCATTTTAAAAAAAAGAAGAAAAAAAAATAAAAAAGAGAAAGAAAAGCAGCAACAATGCAGACAATGTGTAAGGGGCACATATTTTCACCTCCCAAAAGCTGCAGCCTAGCCGGTATAAGAACAGTTCCTATTCCCACAAAAACGGTGAAACATATTTTAAACATTTCATCATTGCTTGCTCCCATCTGAATTTGCTTAACATCCAGACAATTCTCAACTTCTAAATTGGAAACATAAAGAGAAATACTCCTTTGAAATCCTTCGCTCGGGGGCAGCACTTCTGATGGCCACGTACCTTTCCTACACCAAAACCAGCCAAGTGAGGAGGTCCCTTGCAGAGGGAACTCACATACATCCAAAGTCCATCAGCTACTGACAGCAAAAACCACAGAAAATCTGAGTAGAATGACTGGAAGCAAACAGATTCTATTTTTTGGAGGTGTTTTTTGTTTGTTTGTTTTTTAAGAAAAAGTATTTCTAAGAGTGCTTCTTGGTGGGGAGGAGAAAATGGGCAATGCTGTCTACATTGGGAAAGAGGCACTACAACCCCAGTTTCACATATAAAATTGACATTGGCGAGCCCTTAAAGTGTCGATCCCAATCAGTAGGTACCCCACACATGTTTTAAGCACCAATTCCATCCCTTCAAGCACTAAACTTTCCCAGTGAGGTGATGCACTAACGTCTTTGGGGACCACCATCCCATCCCACTTTGCCCATGGGACATGCCAGACTGCAAGGCACAAACCAGCAGGGAAAAGCAAGGATGACAGCACCAGCCAGAGCTGTTTCCATACAGAAAATGTCATCCTAAGAAAAAAACAGCATAGCCACATCACCACGGAAGCAAAGCCCAACGACAACCCACGTGGCCACACCAGCTCTATGCATGTAGAGCCTCTGACGCCTCCACATCAGCTCTCCTCTTCCCAACACACTGCTTTCATCCAAGCGTCTTTCCAGGACAGAAAAGGTGTAAACAAGAAGAAAATCCCCAGAACAAACACAGTGCTTCAGCCACAGCCTCTGTGGGGCTGCACAGGCGATGCACAGGCAAAGAAAAACACAGAGGGCCTGAAAATGCTGCTTAGAAAGGCAAAATTGTATCATGAAACACAAAGGAGAGTCTTTAACAAAAGAGGAAGCAGGTAAAATGAGCTACAATGAAGTCATTCTCCTTTAATTAAAATATTCAGCAATTAAAAGAAGTAACAACAACAACACAAGCAGCAGTTTTCTTCCCAAGACACACAAATCCCAGGAAACACCATAAACCGCCCCTTCCAGGGCACACTGGAGGGTTTTGCTATGGGGCACTTTGGTGTGAACACAAGGTAATTTAGGAGCAAGAGGGAAATTTTCCTGGGCCCTCACATTGCTTAGCAATAGGAGAAGGAAGTTATCTTCATAATCTCAAAAGAAAGAGAAAGCCGGAGGAATGCAAGGAATGCGAGGAGGTTATTGCCCCGGAGACCGGAGCTGGCAGCCCACTCTCGCCGCCGGGGAGGAGACATACACCCTGACCTCTTTGGCTAACAAGAATTTCCTTGCCAAAAAAAAAAAGAGAAAAAAAAAAGGCAGCACAAAAGCAAGGAATGGGTACTGGAGGGATGCTCCCCTTCTGGGAGGAGGCAAAGGATTTGGTGCAGATGGGATAATCCCGATGCTCCATCCTGCGGTTTGGGGAGATGTGAAGAACTGAGTCCTTGCAACCCAACAGACACAAGTGCGGCCACAGAAATCCAGTGGTGAGCACCCGACTGCATACTGGGGGAACAGCCGGAGGCAGAGGGGGTGGGAGGTGAGAACCACACAGCCAACACCTCTCAGAAACTCTAGCAGCCCTTCTCCATCCACACAAGCTCCAGGGCACGACCAGGGCTGGCAGGCCATTGCACGTAACCAGGATGGTGGGATCTGCACAGGCCACCAGCCAACGCCACAGAGCAGGCTAAGATCATGGACATCACCACTCCAAATAACATGGGACCACTCCTGCCTCCTGACACAGGTCCCAGCCTGGCTGGGCAGATGCTACCTGCCCCTCCAAGACATAGATGCTTATCTGGGACCTTCTCCTCTCTCCACTTGCAGCAGCGATGCTTCAGCCTAAACTTCCTTGGCTCTGCAGGATAAATACCACAGTGGAGGGGAGAGACAGAGTCCTGGGGCAAGCCCAGCACCTCACCACCATGCCAGCCTTACTCTGCTGCCGCTTTAGCAAGAATAAAAAGTCTGTTGACATTCGAAAGCCACAGAAAATCTCCCTGAAACTACAAAACAGTTCTGTACAGCTCAGGCCTCCTGCACAATGTACACACTTCTATTCAGCCTCTTAAAATACAGCTACATGTCTAAGGAAACATCTGATAATTAAGGCAATTTTAACAATAGATAATAATTTGACTATGAATTGTATGGAATGTAATGACTGCTTATTCTGGCAGAAAAAACAGAACTTTCTATGAAGTGTCTGCCAAGGAAAACGATACTCCCACTCAGCCCGGACCACTGCAAGCAGTTGCTGCTAACCACATGCTTAGCGCTGCCGGCTGCTAGGACACAGCGTGCTGTTGCAGTCGAACAAAACCCCACGCTGCAGATTTCCAGAGAGAAAGTAGAGTCCCAGGCAAGCGGCCGCTGGAGCCATGCGTCAGCCGGGATCCACTGCCGGCTCTCACCAACACTTGCCAAGCCACCCCAGTCTCCAGCACCAGATGCCGGGGTGCTTGCCACCAGCTCCCCGCTCCTCTGTTTCCAGTTGCTAAATGGCATTAGAGGCAGCTAAAAATAGTTCAAGTGACTCTCTCGTTTACTTTTCCATGGCAGCGCTTGCTATGAGGATGTTCTCCAGTGGTCACCTCCCCACCCATGGGTGGCCAGGCAATTGCTCCTTTAATCCATGCCAGGAAGGAGAAACCACCCTGCCCGCCAAGGACCACTGCTTTCACTGGGCAAGAGTCGATCCAACACCTACCGCTGGTACTGCTGGTACTTCTCATACCCCAACAAGCTTGGAAGCTGTCTCATGCAAACCGACTGCAACAGGCTCAGCAGTGCCAGACGGCACGAGTAACACGGTCCTGGACACAATCCAGAAACCACTTCTCAGTTGGAAGAGGCCACATGGAAGAGAAGCACGTGAAAAACTAAAAAAAGTCCTTGCTGAACGTCCTACACAAACAGCAATGCCAAAACCCAGCCTTCCTGTTCGACCAAGGCAGCACACCTGGGTGATGCATCAGCACCCGGCCAGCAGCCATAAAAACAGGTCGGGGACGAGTGAGCAGCAGGACATCGGAGCAGCTCTGCCAAAGGTACTTTGGCAAAATCCCACAAGTCCAAAAATCAAGGGCTAAGTGATTTCCTCCATCAAACTGCTCTCCATTGCTCCCAATAAACAAACACAGCTATTTCATTAATTCAGCTTAAAGATTACATCGAGCACCTTGACTAATGCTGAACACAGAGTGCTGCTTGCACCCAGCTCCCTGCAAAGGCAGGCTCTGGGCTCACTTCTTGCTCCCCATAGGACATGTTCCTCTCCAGCCTGCCTCCATACCACCATGAAATCGGGACAGGGCCAGAGGAAGGCAGTAAGCTTCTGTGGGAAATTTGCAGGTTAACCAGTAAGGCTTTACATCAACAGGCTAGAACGGTTACCCCCCACCTTTTCAATCCAGGAAAAGAAGCATCTATTTCTTCCACTCAGCAGGAAAAGGGAAGGAATTTCCATCCGTTTAACACCTGAGGGCAAAAAGGAGCCTCCTGAAAGAAATGGTGTGGGGGTTTTGTTTTTAAATTACAGCCACCAACTGTGGGTCTCCGGATGCCTCTGACACTGGTTCGCTTTGCATTTTGTTCTGCGACCACACGGGACCAACCAGTGTAAGCAGCCCCTGCAGATGGTCACTGCCAGGGAGCTTTGCTCCATCACCACCACAGCCCCAAGACACATGGGTTCAATAAGGAACACTGCTGTCCAGGTAGTGTCTGAACAACATGAGTAGCTACACGTGGGACTGAGACCTACCTGAGATGTGCCCTTGCCTCAGGAAACTCTGAAGCAATCTTAAAACCAGTGACAGGCTGGTGCTCTCTACAAGCTCTCACCTACCAAGAGTCAAGGTTTGCAAACCAACCATTTATACCAGCTGTATACAAGCATTGATCTCTCCTGCAACAGCAGCAAGACTGCATCTCCCCACTGCCGCGAGCTTTGCGGCACATACATCACAAGGCTATAGGTGCAGAAACCAGTAAAGACCACATGGGTACACAGCAGTAACAAAGGGCCATGACTTATGATAAGCTTCCACACAGATTTACAGGGGTAGTCTGCCTTTCTAGTCCACCTTTGCACCTCTGACACCAAGTTAACATAAAAGGAAACTGCTTCTCTATGTTCTTCACTATAAATAACACATCATATAACACCTCTTATCAAGCAAGCAAGGAGTTGACCAGGTGGATGCTTCTCTCACCTTGCCATTTCTGCAGATTCTAATTAAGCCTGGTCTAAACAAATACTAAACCAGTCTCCTAGGTAGTTATGAACAAGCAATAACCATTTAATATGACTGAAATAGTAATGATACAGATAAAGGTTGCTGGAATGGGCCCTTTCTTGAAGGAGTGAAAAAAGCTGCATATACATGCTCCAGGGACAGACGTCGCAAAAAAGCCCATGTAAGATGCTGCTAAACCCCAAATGACTCCTGTGTCCATTCAGCAAGGGAGGGTTTCACTCGCTGTCATGCAGCCTGGGTGCAGGGGCACATCTGCCCACACTACCCAGCTGCTTCACTCAGACAACTCAAGGCCAGTAAATCCTGCTTCAACAGTAAAGAAGTCACTACGCTTACAGAAATGGCCCCGTCTCAGCTTTTGGAACACCTTTGTGGAAAGGCACTATAAAGTTCCTGTCTGTGCACCGTGACCTAAAGCATTTCAGTAAAAGAATGAGACGCAACATCACAATCCACCAAACCAGCACAAAGACCTAAAGAACTTGATGGGCTTGGGTTCACACCAGCTCCCAGATGTTGTCACATCACCACCTCAGTCCACTGAACCCTTCCCAACCTGTTCTCCACCATGGTTTAGCAAGCAGAGTGGTGCCACCAAGCAGAAACCACTAGTTCCCACCCCAACAAGGTACCCGTCCAAACACACAGCTCTTTCCCATACATTTATCTTGTTCTCACTGATTAGCCAGGCTCACAGGCAGCTGCCTTTGCACTTCTCTTCCCCACCTGAAGGAAAACACACTGCTATCACCTGAAACACCACCTGAAATCAAAGCCTTGGCTGAGTGACTCTTTTTTTTCCCCCAAGACACAATACACACCTTTCACCCTGGTGTCAGACCTCAGCCTCCAGTCTTATCATGGGCGGCTTTTCCCAACCAGCTTATGGCACCCAGGTTGGTTCCCTGTGCTAACCCCACAAAGGCAGGCAAAGCACTGCACGCTCAGAAAGTTAAAAACCAGTGTTGGGGTGAACAGTTACTGTCTGTGTACAGCAACTGAGGGGCAAGAGAGGGATCCAGAGCCTCTACAAATGATACACCAAACCCACGTGTGTTTGGAGGGGAATATGAAAACACAGCAGGTATAGCACCCCACTCAAGGTATAACTTTAAGGGCAGTCACACTTTCAGTACACCATGCTTTAAAGGTGTACACAGCCCACCCCTCTTTTAGAGGCTTCCACCATCCTCCCCAAAACACCCTGAAGAGCAGGATGACATTTAAAACATAACTTTGCAAGACCTGTTGCTTCCCTAGAGCAGCCAGACACAGGTTGCCTGTTATCCCTGGACCAGCAACATAACCCAGCCAACGTTCACAGCGTGCCCCTGCTGAAAGCTCTTCTTTTGTCAAATAATCTTACCTCGCTCATCACATTTCTCTGACCCTTTTATTTCAAAAGCACCAGGTCAAACCGACAGACCCATCAGCATGACCTACTCTCGACACCCTCCAAAAGCTCATCAAGTCATCTCCAACAACAGTATATAAAATAAGGACCGGTTCAAACCTTCCCAACACCAGGCGCATGAGGAAGCCTGATCCTGATCCTACACTGGTGAGGGCTGGACTCGAATCAAATCTGAGCCTATTTATTAGAGACCATTTCACAAAGCAGACAGGGTGTTTTAACCACAACCAAGTCAGACGTTTCTCATTAAAATATTTCTCGGAGAAGTAAACGGACCCACTATTTTATTCAAATAGATGTAGGCTAAATGCATATCATTAGCCTGACAATATAAAAAGCACAACCAACTGCAATCATTTTAGTTTTGTCAGTAAAAAAGGATAACGTATGCGTATCTGGAGGGCACGCCGATGGTAAAGATTACCCCTCGCTTCTACCCTAGCCATCTAAAGGTATTTACTTGGGGTCTGTCTGTGTTGTGACAGTGTCCTAGACCGAAATGAATGCCTCTAACACTCCACATTTTTGAGCCATTCAGTCATGCATTTTTGTTATTGTTGAAAGTAGTGCGAAATTGCAGTGCATGAGCCGGAGTCCTTGGTGGTCTCCGAGGATTCCAGCTAAAAAGGCACTTCCTTTGTTCCGCGGAGAATGCGGTCCAGTAGGTCATTCAGAAGGGGAAATAAAAGCAGCGGCCCTGGGAGGGAGATGAAGGATGAAACAAAAAGAATAAAATGTTTTGGGTGTGAGCACATTAGCTACCATTTCCTACTGCTGCCGGCTGCGAGCACTCCCGTCCCCTGGATGCGCAGCTACCTCGGGACGAAGGTGGAGGGAAGAAAGAGAAAGACAAAAAAAAACCCCAAAAGCGAGAAAAGAGCGGCACCTGGGGCGGGACGGGACGGGGCCGCCGCCGGGAGAAAGGCAGCCCAAGGGCAGGCAGCGCCCGCTCCGCCGCCGCGCAAACCGCGGGCCGGGCGGCG
>VZTU01011816.1:183274-197946 GCA_013400835.1 Zapornia atra | reverse complement strand
GCGGCCGCCCCCTCCCCGGAGCGCGTCCCGCCGCTCTCGCTGCCCGCGGGGAGCGCGGTCCGGGCCCGCCGGCCCCGGCTCTGCTCGCAGCCGCGTCCCCGCCAGCCCGGGGACTCCGAGCTGCTCGCCTCCCAGCACAGCTGGCCGGGAGTGAGCATCCCCCGGCTGCGGGGAGGTCCCACCTGGCATCCCCGCCGTAGTCTGTCCCTGATCTCCAAAGTGCCCCGCGAGGGAGGGAAGCAAAGTTCCCTGGCAGGGGTCGGGAAGGGCTGGCATGGCAGGTCTTCCTGAACTGGAGGTGTGGATGGCTCAGCTCTGCTCCAGGCTTAATAGGTTCACTAAGATGATGAATTTTGACATCGCTGTGACAGGTTTGAACTATGTGCATGAAAGACTTGTCAAAACCGACTGCTTTTTTTTCCACTCATCTTCTGTTTCCAAGAGTTTGGCAGGGCAGAGGCCTCAGGAACGCAAGACACCAAAGTGCTCCAGCCACTCTTCCTCCTTTGTACCCTGGTCCCACACAGACACACTCATTAAGTGTAAATAAGTCCCTTCCCCCACCCCCCAAGCCCTTGAACCAAAGATTTAAGTTCAACAACTGCTGCTTGCTGCTGTTTACTTGAAAATCCTGTAAATAATACTGCAAGAATGACAGGCACTGTAATAATTACACGTGGCTGTAATGCCACTTAAAGGGTCTCCTTAAGGAGACCTTGCTCCCTGTCACCTGGCACTGTGAGGTCTCGGTGTCCACGTCCCCTGGGTGTGGGTACTATGCCGCTCCATCCTGCTCCAGCGTCCGTGCGTCTGTGCCTGGTGTTGTGTCTCCTCTCAGTGTAGTTTGCCCCACGACAGTGCAATGTCATGGGGCATCATTGAAAAAAAGAGGAAAATGTGCAGTGTTTTACATTTCAATATGCCCCTTTATTATACTCATTTCTCTCATTGCCGTGCTGGGGAAGGACAGACTGAAACAACAGCAAAGGAAGTTGCCAGCTTCACCCCCTTGCTCTCAAGCTTTTGTCAGTGAAACGCCAGGCGGGTCAGGAGGAAAAGACCCTCTATTCATTTCCCCGACGAGAGCGCGCTGACAGCAAAGCACGGCCACGCTGTCCCGCCAGGCACTTCTCATGGGAACAAGATGCTCGTTTAGCTCTGAGCTTTCCAGCGGCGATGCCGCAGCCTTGGGGCAGCGCAAAGGCTGCTGCGATTGAGGAATTATGCCAAAAGGGATGGGAAGGCACGTTGCCTCAGCCCAGCCTCAGCCAGGCATGATGGAGAGGCCCCTGCTACGGTGGGGCTTCCCCTCTGGCAGGGATGCAGGGAGCATCCCCTGCCTGCATGGGAAATGGGCCAAGCCATCCTGAGGGGCAAAGCTAAAATTTGCTTTATTGCTGTTTAAAAAGTCTCCAGCGACAAATCTGGCCATCCTGATGGAAAAGGGTGCAGGGATCTCAGTCACCCCGCTGTCCCTTCGGGGCCACTCACACCGCTGGTGAGAGAAGCCAGGCCAGAAGTTCTCATGAAGTTATAAAGTGTCCTGAGAGAGAATAATCCTCTAGGACCTGGCCCTGCAATGTATGACTGAGTTCTGGTTTTCAAAGCACTACCTCACCCTCCCAGCCTTTATTTGAAGAGACAATGTGAATTTTAAAGAGAACTCAGCAGGGAGCACTGCATTTTTTATTCCAAAGTGAGAGAGAAAACGAGAGTGAGAAAGTCTGTGGGGTTAGAGACAGCTTGCCATTTGTTGTTTCTCATAATCCCATACCTCGGCAGGATTTAAGAAACCTCCTGAAAAACACGGAGGGTTTTGTCGAATACTTGATCAAGTAGTTAAATCAAAGGCTGCAGCAAAACAATGGGACTGCCTGAAATTTTTCATGAAAAACTCATTCTTTTTTCCCCTTCTCTTTTTTAAGGAACGGGAAAGTAGCCTCACTCAAAAAGGAATTTTTTCCCCCCCCCCCCCTGTGAGTTTTCCCCCTTCTCCAGCATTTTCTCACATCTGGCAGAACCTCCCCAGCCCCTCACCCCAAACTGTGTAATTCCTTTTCCCCACTTCTGCCCCTTTCCCAGGAGAAAAAGATGGAGAAAAGCCAAGGGTAAAAGTTGCAGTTTAGTTTTTAAAAGCCGTTGATTTTTTTTTCAGGGCAAAAAAACCTTCCGACTTCCCACCTCCCCCCAAACTCTGCTTTCTCCCCATGAGTTATTTCTGCCCTTGGACTCACTGGTTTTTTTCCAGCCCTAGAAGATACCCCAAGGCCTGCCACGGTGGCACAGGATGCTCCCTGATGCTGGGGCTCGTGTCCCCATCTCCCCAGCTGTGTGGAGAGCCGAGCCCATGCCACCTGCAGTGATTCTGGAGCTGTTTCGGCTCTGCCTGCTCACAAAGTTGGCTGCAAGCCTCCTCTGCTATTTGAGGAGAGCCCAAACATGTCCTTGCCACCAGCACAGGCACCGCTGGGCTGGGCAGAGCCGGTTGTGGTACAGACCCGCTGGCACAGCCGCTGCTGGCCCCAGTACAGGAGACGGAGACAAGGTGATGTCACCCGCATTACGTCTGCATCGAACCTCCTTCCAGCATACGCCATGGGCCTTGCACAACTTGGCATTTCAAATTTCCGTCATCTCATTCAGTGGAATGATTGCAGCCCTGCCAGCGTTTTGGAGAGAAGAGAGGGAAAAGAAGGAGAAATCGGAGTATACCTGTCTGCTCCTTAGTGCCTCTGCACCTTCCTCTGGTGTGCCACCCCTCTTCTCCAGCACAGCCCCCACCCCCACCCCATCGTGCTGCCTGAGCCTTCATCCACACACCAAAATTGTGTTGGTTTAATTAAAATTGCTTTGAATCCGCACTGGAGGAATTGGCACAAACCCTTCACGGGGGTGCTGGTAAATCAGTATAAATCTTACTGGGATCGACTGAGCCCACGTCAGCGATGTATGGGCTCACGCTAAAAATCAATACAGGCAATTTCCACCCGCGTGGGAGTCGCTGGATCAATTTTAACTCTGGGTTGGTGGGAGTAAGGCCATCCTCTAGCACTGACAAATCTTGGTGGTAGAGAGGAACCCCAAGCCCAGCAGTGGCATCGATTACATCCACAAATCCCGCTGGGGTCCTATGAGGGCTTAAGCTTTTGGTTCGATTTAATTCTGGTCCTGGCCAGAGGTCTGCCACAGCCCTTCGGCATTTCCAGTCATCTGTCAGGGAATTTACCAGAGGGTTGTACTTGGATAAAGATTTCAGATGTAGCCCGTTAGGAAGACCTGGCTGAATGCAATCCTTGGGCTGGCTATCATTAAAGGGTGATTAAATCCTACACTCCAGCAGGAAAACCAAGGCCACGAGGAGGTTAGGAAGTGTTGAAAGGGAACTGGACAGGCATGCCTTCCCAGCTCCAGCTCATCAGCAGGAGACCTCTCACTGTAAACCCAAACCAGGCGCGTTCGCTCCTCTGCAGCAGAGTGGCTTGTCTGGAACAAGGAAGGCTGGAGTGGAAACAGCCTCCTTTGATAAAACTCCGAATGCCACAAATTTGGGGAGTGTTTAATCCGGGGCATCTGTCATGGGGTTGGAGGGATTCTGCTAGTTGTAAAATGACGCTCTGAATCTGGGTGTCAAATGTCCACGGCCTGATATTTTAGGGCAAGCAGATCTGGTGTTTTGGCATGGCCTGATGTCTCCATTTATTTTTATCACTTATTTTTATCCCAGGGCTCCTTGACCCTGTCCAGCAAACAAAAACCTCCTGCGGTAACCACTCCGGTCTGTGGAAGGGGTGGTTTCGCTCCTCGCTGCCAACACCGGCTGGGCTCTGCTGCAGCGGGGTGCAAGGTGCTGTGCACACTTCCCAAATCAATCCAAAGTGATGGAAGGATGGTAAGAGGGTAGAGGGGAGCAGGCTAAGGGTGGGGAAAGCAGGCTGGATGTGCAATGAAGCTGCTGCAAGGGTTCCTGTGTCTGAACTGTCTTGCAACTTACTGGGCTTGCCTGAGACCTGCATTTTAGGGAATGCAGGACAAGAAGTCATCCCAGCTTTGTCCCCAGACAGGACCGGGAAGAGGCCTGGGGACACACAGCTCTGAAGGGCACAGGAAAGCACTCACTTTCACGGATTTTCATGCCTGCACCTCCAGGCTCTCCCAAAAACGACTGTGTGGCAGATGGCTCTGACGTGTAGCACACTTGCACCCAGTGGATAAAAATATTCCCCAACAGATCCCTGGCAAGCAAATGTCAGTCACTGTCGCTCCAGAGCTGGTCACAGCTTCCTCTCCTCCCTGCTTCTCCATCATGGTGGTATGAAGAGGGTCCCCAGGCTGCATCTCCACCACATGGCTCACTGGTCTGATGCTGTCAGCCGGGCTGGTGTCCTAGATCCACGCCAGATGATCCACACTCCTTCCCACAGCACAGCATCTATGGGCACATGTCCCCATGCTTCCCACCTCAGGTGGCTAGACATCCTGTGCCCGTGTCAGCCTCCCAGCACATCTATCAGGGTGGCAGGATGGGACCTTGTGCCTGCTTTACATAGACCTTTCTCAATGCGAGCTACAGCCACGAAGTTTAATTCTCCATCCACACTTGCATCATCTTCCTATAGTCATGAAGCGGGGTGGGAGCACACAGAGTGGGGTGGGTGGAGGGCAGGGGAAGAGATGCATAGCATCCTTTAGGGCTGACAGGGGAAACCAGCCCACAGGTCATTCTATGTTTCCATCCCTTCCAAGCGGCAATCCCCTGTTCAGCCCTTTCCCTGGCACTCTGGGCTGTATTTACACAGGCATCACCACTTGGGCTGCGGTTTTTTGCTTTTTTTTTCCCTTTTAATAGTTTGTTGGGTGCCAGTGCTGGCCCAGCACAGGGTGGGCAGTGGCAGGGGGGAATAGCAGGTTTGTAGGTGCTGCAAATAGTGGCGCAGACAGCCCCAGCCTGCCTGCTTGGGTTAATCTCGCCCATTAAACACCCAGTCTCATGGTTCACAGATAAGCATGGCACCCAGCTGGTGGGTTCCCAAAACACCAGAACTGCAGAGATTAGGACTGGAAAAAGCTTCAGATACCTGATGCCTCCAGCTCTGGCCTGGCAGGACCAACCTTGAGCTGTCCACTCCCTCTCTGTTCTCAAAAAATCCCTCCTCACCCCAGACTGCACAGCCTCTCCCAGCTACCAACTCAGGATCTTATTGCACAAAAGTGTTTCTTAATGGCCAACCTAAACCACCTTGGCCATGATCCAAGATGAGTATTTTTTTGTTTTCTTCTATCTCCTGTACATGGAGAAATCATACCTTGCTCTCAGCAGAACCCAGAGCTCTTGGAACGTGCAGGTGGCTCGGCATAGCTGGAGGTGGCCCCAGTTGTTGGTGGTGGCCCTGCCAACTACGTGACCTCGGTTTCTGCAGACCTGGGGCAGAGGGGAACAACCCCAAGTGCTGTCTGGAGCAGGAAATAATCCTCTGCCCTGGAAAGGGGAGACAGGGGGAGAGGCAGGTTCAGAGCAGCAGACAACCCAGCCAGCTGGCACTGCTTTTAGATGAGTAATATCTACATATTACCTGAGCTCCCTCATGCCAGGTAAAATCTCATGGAGCGGCGCCAGGGGAAGAGGCAGCCCGTTGCTCTGCAGTTGTCAGCAAGACCATCCCAGTCCACTCCGATGCTGGGCATCGCTGCTGATGGTATTTGCTCCCTCTGGGTGGGAGGCTGGTTTCCACCAGCAGTGCGCTGCAGGTCAAGCCGTGCTTGTGCAGGGATGGAGCTGCACTGGGATGGTCAGCAGAGAGGTCAAAGTTGATTACTTAGGACATGGAAAGATCAGTGTGAGCTTGACAGGGGAAGCTCCAGAGGTCCTAATTACTGCACGCACTTCATATATGGTCTTTCATTCCCCTCAAAGCCCTTCTGCCTGGGCACCAGTCCAGCAAGCGGTTCATTTGTAGGCATCTGCCTCATTACAGCAGGCATGCATGTCAGTGCCTTTGAGGATTTTGTTAGTGGAGGAGAGCAGAAGTGCCTAACCCCTTTAACATCACCTGGAACATGAGAGACAAAACGGGTCAGCAACAGAGCCGGGCAAGCACTGGTTCCGACCTGGATTTGTCCCAGTGCTGTTCTGTACGGGGCTTCAGTATTGATGTAATAATGAAAGATAAAAATAAATAAATAAATAAATAAATATTTATTTTTCACCCCCAAGCTCTCGCTCCATTCTGTTTAAAAGCTGTTTCAAAAGAGTTTGTAAACACAGAGTGGAAAGCGTGTGTGCTTACATGGGTGGCAGGAAACAAAGCCTCAGCACAATTGGCACTGCTGCGGGCAGGAGGCATTGGCACTGCACACACCGCTCACCCGCTGGCTCCCCGGCTCGGCACCAGGGCTGGATGGGCTGATGTGGCTTCTCTCCCCAGCAGTGCCACACCAAAAACAAAACCCATGAAGGAGCAGCCCAAGAGAATGGGGTGCAGGGTGATTGCCTACTCAAGTCCCACTCCTTAAAGAGGAAGACTCACCAGAGTTCACCTTGGACCAAAACAGCCACAGCTCACATCCGCATCCCAGGCACGATGCCCATCTGAGGGTGCAGCGCAGGGCTCTGAGGGTGCAAACGTCCGGGCCCTTGCTCAGATGCTTCTGGACAGCCCAGGGATGTGCTGTGGGGCCAAACGCTGCTCCTGGGCGAGGAGCACGGAGGCCCCTTGCTGGTGTCCCCCTCAAATGGCAAACACTTTATGTTTTGCTGCATCCTGCCTGCCCAATGGGCCCGGGGCACTGCGCAGGCTGCCAGACGTTCATGGTTATATCAGTAGTCCTTCAATCCCTTTTTTTTTTTTTAAATCTTTGTCACTCCCCTCCGCTCTCACCCCTCACCCCCCGTGGCTCAAATGAAAATATGCAAGTTGTGACTTGCGGATAGTGAGCTGGGGGCTCGCAAGGAAAGCCAGGAAGGAGGAGGGAGGAAAAGAAAGAGAGATCTGCTCCAAGTGCCAGCAATTGTTTTTATCCTTTCCAGATGAAGGAAAAAGATCATGTTATTTGCTCGGCGTAAAGTTCCAGATTTTCAGGAATGAAATCCGAGAGCAACATGTCAACAGTCTGTCTTGAGAGCTGGGGTGGATGGCGGCCTTTGTGCTCCCAAACACCAGCGGGGCCTGTACGCTTGGCTGCGAAAAAAAAAGGCCCCATTCTCACACTCTGAAGTGGTGGCATTAGATATCAGCAAGATAATGGGCCCAGGGTCTAGCCCTATTTCTGCTCCCAACTGAACGGCCCCAGGCAGCTGGCTTTGATGTGCTCATTTATTTGCCTTTTCTTTTCGCAGATGATATTTTTAACCGATATTGCAGTTTGGGCACAGACTGGGGGGAGAAAGCAGGGGAATGAAAGTAATTTTATTGCAATTGTAGATCAGGAAGGAGGGAAAGGAGAAAANAGCCATTTGTTAACCTGCAGGTTGGTGTTTCCTGCCGTAAATCAGCCAGACACACGGACACACAGACACAGGGTCTCGCAGCTGGTAGGAGATCCCGCTCAGCCTGGGGGAACCTCGAGGTGCTAGGGACCTTAGGCTTGCAGCCCCAAAGCATTTGCACTTGAATCCCAGGGGGAAAGGAGTGAGATAGTGGGGTCAGGGAGGTGGCCAGTGGCGAGATTCATGGGGGCTGATTGATGTGCGAGGCGACATGGGTGGTCCTGCGCCACGGGGCTGGGAGCGTGCCCCACACGAGATGGGGATGGTGGGAGCAGCCATTGCCCCTTTGATGTGCTGCCCCAGCCATCCCCATCACGGAGGGCTGCATGGCAAGGCCAGACATCCCGCACATTCCTATCCCCTGGAAATCCAGCCCATGGGTTGGGAGAGCCTGCAGGCTCTGGCCACATCCAGGACAGGATAGAGAAGAAAAGGAAAAAGGGGGTGAAAAGAAAAGGAGGAAAAGAAAGGACTTCTACTTTCCAAAGGTCACATGGGAGCAGCACTCAGCATCCCCCTTGCTGAGGCTGGAAACGTCCCCCTAAGATGACTGGTGAAGGTCTGGGCACAGCCCCATATCCCCTTCCCCTGGGGAGTATACTGGGGGGGTGTTGGGTTGGCAAAACAGCAGCTGCACAGCCCTTCACTGGGGAGCCTGGCATCCCGCTGGCTGTCACAGCCACAATTTGCACCAACTCAGCTCCACCTCAGCCCAAAACAGCAGGACCAGGGATGTCACCTCTGTGCTGTGCCTTGCTTCTGAACTCGCTGTGTGCAAAATCACCATCTCTCCTTGCAGCATGCTCAACACTCCACCCCCCCCAAAAAAATACAGCCCCACAGAACCCATAGTACGAATGCTCACTGCAGGCTCTTGAAAAAGGGGGAAGAAAACAATCAGCAGTTTTGGGTATTTATGGCCAAGCAGAAGTTCCCCATGAAAAATTTCGTTCTGACTCACAGCATCTTTGTTTTGGTTGAGACAGTGAAGCGTCAGGTAGCTGCATGCTCACTCCTTTTCTGCCACACAGGTCTGAAAGTAACCATCAGCAGTGTTGAGCTCTTGTGATGTAGGTTTCACAATACTTAACCTAAGTGCCCAGCACTTGAAATTGTCGTCTCAGCTCTTTAAAGCAGAGTTTGGGGTTGGGCTTTTTTCTTTCCAAGTCCTGTGGCTGCAGCAGGAAAGCTGAAAACTCACACCCAAAGCACGCAAAACCAGATGGCAGAAATGGAACTCCAAATTAATTATTTCTTAATTTAAAAATTCTTTTAAATTTAATTTGGTTTCTAAGGCAGGTCTGGCTGCCTTGGAGCCTCATTCACCAGCTTGTACGCTGCTGGGATGACGATACCATGACATTTACAGTGTCACCAGCTCCTATGGGAGTTTTTTTCTAACACAAGCCAGCCCACGTGTCCCAGAGACACAGACACACTCCTTAAGCCCCATCCCAACAGCACCCGGTGCAGAATGGGCCTCTCCATCGCTGGGCACACGGTGCAGCTGCCGCCTGTGCATTGCCAGAGATGGGTTGTGCAGGCAGGAGGTTTGGCTTGGACCCTGCCAGCCCCTGCTGTGTCCCACTTCCCCCTCTGGCCCTGTCCCTTCCTCTTCATCTCGGGACCTCCTCTTTGTAGCACGTCAGACAAAGGGTGCTTCAGAGGCAATCTGCTCCCAAAACAGGCTCCCCAAAGGTGAGGTGAGGTGGGGATGCTTCACAGGCTGCCCTCCTGCCTCAGCACCCTCAGTTGTTTGGAGCAATGAGCTCTTTCCCCACTAAAGATGCCCTCTGTGACAGCAACACTGAGGCTGGGGGATGTTCTCAGCCTGCAACAGAAGCATGCTTCAAAAGCAAGAGCATCTGGCTCTGCTCAGAGTGATGCTTTCAAGTGGAAAAAACATAAAAATGAAAGTTCTCATTGGCCTGGAAATCCCTGCTGGTGCTTACCTGCCCAGGGCCCTGTGGAAGGGCAGGAGACTGATGGAAACGCCAGCACCGAAAGGTCACAGGGGGTAAGGCATTAGCACCTTCCACACTGGAAGAGCACCTCAGTGCTCATCCCATTCAGGAACACCAAAAGCAAATTATTTCTCATTTAACACTGTGGCCAACTGTGACTACTTTGGAATGACGCACCACAGACTGCACAAATCCCTTGGCCAAATGCTCCCAGGGATGAGCTGCATTTGTGGTTGAGACCCCCTGAAAGTGGCAGAGCAGATTTGGCCAGGCTGACATGCCGAGGAAGCATCCCCTCATCCCTCCTGAAAAACATGCTGGCAGTAGCTCCCTCTGATCTTTCTTTGCACCCCGGGCAGCAGTGATTTTATTGCCTGTGTACACAGCAAGCTCTCCCTCGGGTTTCACAGTGATAACAGGAAGAAGCGGGGGCAGGAGTGAGTCCCTCACCAGCAGCCCAGAACCCGGTCTGCAGGCCAGGCGCTGCCAGCAGCCCTGCAAACCATCCACACACCCATCCCATGCTGCCAGGAATAAGATTAAGAGGAAACAGCATAGTGTTAACCAAAATGCCACGTTAGGCTGTGTAAAAGAGGTGGTAAAAGCCATCTCAGCAGTGATCCGGGGAATCCACTTATCCCACAGCCAGAGGATCCTGAGCACCTTTAAAGATTCCATTAGCAGGTCAAGGTCACAAGGACCAGGGGCTCCAGCCAGGCAGTTGTCAGAGGTGGAGTCTGGCAGCCCATCAGGCAGCGGCATCAAGCAGTCTCCTTAGAAATAATTACATTATGGCTATCTTGCCTAAAATGACCTTAAACACTGTAAAAAGTTTCAGGCAATCAGCACAGAAGCCACACAGAGGTTTGAGGGGTGTGTGGGATGAGCTTGTCATTGTTATTGCCATCATCCCATCACCTAAAAGTGCCCTCTCCCTCCCCAGGAGTTGTGGTGGTCCCTGTGGAGGGAGGTGACACCAATGCTGTCTGGCAGCTACATGCAAAACAACTCTGGGTCCCCTCCTTCCCTTGGTTCTCACACCCTACCTGCACCCCATGCCAGGGCCTCCCAGCATACTCCTGCTTCTCCCTCATCCCTGCTCTGTCCCCCAGACCTGGGGACATCAGCCGTGGCACCCACTGCCATCTCCCCCTGCATCTGGCACCCACACCCCCCGAAGCAGTGACCCCGTGGGGGAACAAGTTAGTGCCCAACTTCAGTGGGCTTCTCCACTTGTCCCTGGGGGAGAAACATAAATTAATAGACATTAAATCCTTCAGCCTTGTGGTGCAGCACGGTGAGGGCAAATGGGAAGTCAGGGAATAATTTCCCCTCGAGATTGTGTCAGCACTGGAGCTGGGGCACTTGTGATGAGGTAGCCTCCCTTCTCTTAATTTTTTTCCTCCCCCCATCTTGGTTTTTTTTTTGGTGGTCTCACATTCGGTGTCTGCAGGGTGGTTTCTGTCAGTGCAGCACAGCTTATGCAACACTGAATAAAGCATCACGCAAATCCCATCTCCGCATCCACAGCCCGCAGACTGGCAGAGTCTCAGAGGTGCAGGACCCACCTCACTATTTATTCTTTCACCAGCAGATACGTGGCTGCTAACCATTTGCCCCCAAGCTGTGGGACACAGCTACCCCCTTCACATCGGCTCATTCCCCTATCCGGTAGCGGCCTGAGCACTGCGGGTTTGAAAGCAATCCCTGTGAGGCTGATGAGTATTTTCCCTCCCTAAGCAGCCTTTCAGTACAGACCCCTGGACTGGTCCAGTCCCCCAGCAGCACCACTGCGGGATGGCTCAGGGTGTGGGGCAGAGACTGGAGCCATGACTGTCCTCTTCCCATGCCTTTAAAAGAGGTGTTTACCTCTGCCAGGGCTTAAAAAGCCGGGAGTCACCATTCCCTACACCAGACTTTGGTCTCCCTCTCTCTCTGCAGGAGCATCTTGAGGTGTTGAGAGGGCACCAACGGTTTCGTAGAGGACAGGGTTCATTTCCTTCCTAGCAGCTGGTGCGGTGCTGTGGTTTGGGTTGAGGATGAGAGCAATGCTGATAACACACAGATGTTTTTAGCTGTTGCAAAGCAGTCAAGGACTTCTCAGGTTCTCACACTGCCCTGCTAACAGGAAGGTGGGGGTTCCCGGTAAGCTGGGGGGGGACACAGCCAGGACAGCTGACCCAAACTGGCCAAGGGATATTCCAAACCATATAGCATCAGACCACATGACATCATGCTCAGTATATAACAGGGAGTTTGCCAGGAGGTGGTACAGCTCAGGAACTAGCTGAGCATCGGCTACAGGTAGTGGACAACTGCGCTGTACATCACTTGTTTTGCATTTTTTAATCATTATCACTGTTGGTAGTAGTCTCTTCCTTTTCTGTCCTATTAAACTGCCTTTCTCTCAACCCACAGTTTGACCTTTTTTCCTTTTCAATTCTCTCCCCTATCCCGGTGCAGCAGGGAGAGCAAACAAGAAGCTGTGTGGTTGCTTTAGCTGCCGTCCAATTTAAACCACGACAGTGCTTCAGGCACGAGAAGGACTAAGACACTCATGCCTTCCAGTCCCTGTGAGGTTTTTTTCTTACATTTCTAACCACAGAGACATCAAAAGGGCCCCAACGTGGCTCTCAGTGCAAGGTACAACTGCTCTTCCCAGAGAGGGTTCCCATCACACAGGGCTGGAAGCCAGGAGATGGGGCAGGGTGGCCAGCAGCTGCAGGCAGGGCAGCAGAGCCTCTGGGACCATACAGAAGACACATGGTTCTGTGTTGTGCAATAGGAAAACATGCAAGAAGAAGGACAGAAAAGGGAAAGCTTCTCTATTTCCAGGTTTAGGAAAGATGTCTGTTTTCCCAAGCTCCAGCTTGGGTAATAACAACACAGCCCTCATACCTCCTCCCAGCTGCCTTTGTGGGTGCTGAGAGGAGGTGGCCACAGCACCCTGCCTCACACCTTTGTATTTTTAAATCACATCCCTGTAAATAACTTCAGTGACCAGGACTCTGCACCCAAGCCCACACAGCAGATGCTGCCCTTCACCCCAGCACCATGGGGAAGTAAGGCAAGACTTGCCACATACCTCGGTCCTTAGTACCTAGCTCAGAGCCCTGCACTTATACCTCCAGGTTGCTGGCTTCCCAACACAAGGCAAAGCTGGCTGGCCACAAGCAGAAATACTATAATCCTTCCCTTGCTGTAAGGTGATAAAAGGCAGCAATAAAGAGCTGCCCCCTCGCTGCCATCAATCATTCATTACCAAATCAACACCCACCTGTAGACCCTAACTGCAATTACCCAGGTTAATTAGTGCCTTTGCTCCTCAGCCAGACAGCACCTCCCTGCTCCATACTGCCCATCCTGGCCCTTCAAGCCACCAGCATCTGCTGGAAACACTGGCAAAGGCTTCCATGGGCCACTCAGGTTGCAGTGCTCAGCCTGGGCTGGCTCTGATGTGCAGTAAGGCAATGAGCAAGTCCTTTGCAGGGGATTTCATGCCAACAAGGCTGCTGATGCTGGTCTGAAGGCTCTTTGTCCCTTGCTCAGCTGCTTTACCATCCTCACCAGGAGCAGAACAGAGAATAACTGGCTGGTTGCATGTTTGGCACAATAAATATCAACATGTGGCAAGGGCCTTGCCAGAAGGATTGTGAGGAAGCAAGAAGCATCGCACCTTGGCTGGCTGGAAACAGCACCCCTCTCCTCTGACGAGACTGTGCACAGCAAAACCAGCCCCACTGCCTCTGTGGCACCACCATGGAGAAGTGTCTGTTCTGGGTACCACGCTTGGGAGATATTTATCACATACACATTGACAGGCAATAGCAGTAACTCACGCCACAGGTCTGGCACCCTGGGCCACATCCTGGATCCTTCTGCAGGTTTCAGCTCAGCGTTGTGAGTTACTCATGCCACCATCCTGCTTTTACTTGTTGTGGATTTTTTTTTTCCAGAAAAACTTTTTTTTTCCTTCAAAATGGAACAAATACACCCAATACCAGGAATTTTGCTAGATAGAGTCCAGATGACAAGTTCTCAGAAAACACTGTCAGCTGCTGATATTCAGCTTCAAGAGAGATCATCCAACATTAACCATAAAAAGCAAGGGAAACAAAATGTCTGGCAGATCTTGAAGTGACACGAGATGCTTGCGCTCCACAACAAACCCATTTCACACCACGGGAAAGGTCACCACTTTAATCCACTTCTGGGTGGAATGTACACAAATGTCATTCTTCTTAACATCTGTAATTAAACAACCTCTTGCTTTGCTATCCAGCCCGTGTTTATTTTCCCATTTGCTAACATGGTGGATGGTAATATAATATGACACTGAAGGGATACAGGCTGCTACAGGCGGGCTTTCAACTTCTTTTTGGTGATCTGCCTGCAGAGAGCTGGATGCAAAGGATGGTTGGACTGGTTTCTGGATGTGCAGCATCTTTGTGCACTGAAACAACACCAACAAAGAGGACAGTGAAAGCAAACACAATCTACTGGCAGAGATCCCCACACGTGTTGACTCGTTGCAAGCAGTTGTCGAGGTGGAGACAACTATGAGGGTGGAGACAGCCACTAAACCAGAAGATTGAGGCTAGGTCTGTACTGTGATGGAAAACTCTTGGTTTTCAACACTGCTGATGTGTTCAGGAGAAGACTTCTTTGTCCCTAAGGCCACCAAGGAGCACCTGAGATAACCCCCAAGATTCTGTCGTGGGGGCCCTTCCTTTCCCACACAAAGTGCTCACAGGTACCAGCACCAGCTCCCACCCCACCACACTCCGGGAGGAAAAACCCCACAGCAGCAAGAGGGTTGGGTTTCTTCCCCCTCTCCAAACCTTTCAGGCTGCAGGGCTGGCACATGCTTCACAGGGAGCTGGGATGGCTTGTGCAGGAACTGTGCAGGGCACAGGGAAGGGCTGTGGGATAAGTGCTTTGCAGCCCGGAGGTGTGGATGTGTACTTCAGATCCTAGCATGCTGTCAGCAAAACAACACCAAGATGTTTATTTTCAAAAGGATACAATGTTTGACAAAATAAACTGTATTTGATTAATACTGACTCCTTTCCTGTTGGGTTTTTTGGGGTAAAGGCAGTAAATTTGCTGACTATATAAACATGCCAGGGCTGCTTCATCTGCCTGTATCAAAATTTCAGTTACCTCATCTCCAGGGAATGTCCTTCAGTAACATTTTGACAAGCTTATTGAGAGGGTTGTCTGTG
>VZTU01011816.1:0-183246 GCA_013400835.1 Zapornia atra | reverse complement strand
TTGAGGTCTCCCATGAACAAGCCACAGGCTGGAGCTGGATACCTGAGCTGAATAAAACCCACTGCCTGTCTTCACACAGAGAATGTCACCATGTCCCTAATGGAAAACCCAAATTCCCCTGTTGAGGACCAGTGAGCATCCTCCAATGTGATGGTTTCACCTCATTCCCCTGCAGCTGCATATTTCATCCTTCTGACACCTCCATACCGGGCTCCTCACTCACCCAGCAGGTAACATGCAAGGACGATTTGTGAATTTGCTCATTCCCAGCTGAGTCACCCCCCAGTTTTTCACACTGAAAAATCCTTGGGTTTCTGGGAACGGACACCTGCTTCTGAGAGCTCACGATGCTGTAAAGCTTTAAACAGCGTTTGTCAATATTTAAGCTGCAGCACTGCTGGAAAGCTAAGGAAATCTCTACCAGGGCACCCAAGTGGTTGGGAACCAAATGATATTTCTGGCGTGCTTTAGCTGAGGTGAGCTGGAGAGCCTGCAGGCAGGGTTTGACCAGGGGACTTGGCCATGGCCAGATCCACTGCTGAGCTATATGCTCTGAGGTTGAAAGGCGGTGTCTCCGCAGCACACGTGGCTGTTTCAGGCATTTTGAGGTCTTTCTGTGGTTTTCTGTATTTTACTTTAGTGACTTATGCGACATCCCATGTCTGGTCCCATCCCCACCAGCATCCTGTCCCGCCTGCTGCCCCTTTTGCTCTAGGACCACTGCCTCCCCAAGCCCCCGTGTCCTACGCAGCTGCAAGGGTCTCACCATGGGCTGGCAGCTGCCAAGAAAGCCGGGCAGAAGGCAGTACAAGGCAGCCACCTCCTCCCCCCCCAGCACAGCAGTCCCCAGCATACTGCTTTGCCAGGGCCCTGTGCCTCAATCAAGCACCTGCCCAGCCCGGGGAGTCCCCCAAACTGCCCTCTGGGTTGATGGCATCTCCTTTGAGTACCCATCACCCAGCATGCACCATCTTTGACTCTGAAGCAAATCAAAACACCTGACAGCTTGGGTTTACACGTGTCCCTGCAACACAGACCCACAGGAACACCCCTGTCCCCTGTTTGCAGATGTGGCTGGTGCTCTCTGCAGCCTCCATACAAGCGGGATTTTGTTTGCCTCAGTGAGCCCAGTCCCACGTCCTCTCTGGGTGCCACTCCAGAGCACTTGAGAGCTCTGCCCGTGAAGTTGAAGGAGCACTTCTGAAAAACTCCCTGAAAAGCAAAACGGAGACGCTCTAGATTTCACTTCCCAAAACAGCACGAACCGTAAGCACCAGCTGTTTCTACCAGCTGTTCCGCGTGTTAGATTACACCATTCCAGCACTAAACTATTAGTCAATTGATTAACGAACTTCGACTTCCCATCCAACACAAATATTTTGGTTTTAAATTATCATCTGATGCATGGTTAGTACAGACATACATTACACACACTAAGCACATGTTTGTGTCTCATCACCACCCTCGGACATGGGGAAAAGGTGCTGGCTTCTCCACCGTTCCAAGGCCGCTAGCAAAGCCACACAGAGACACTCTGGATGTCATGAGTGGTGGGATGCAGCTCTCTCCTGCCTGTGCTCAGGGTGCACAGAGCGGCAGATGGCTCCTTTCCACCCCCGTGCTGCCACCTGAGCTTGGAGCCTCAAAGCCAGACAGGAAACATAAAGGTAACTGGCAGGGAGTAAGGGCTCTAACCCCTGAGACTGGGAACCTTCCCCAAGATCACTGGGCCTCCAGCACAAGTTGACAAGTCCATGAGCACGGTCAGGGCATGGTGCAGACAGATGGAGGGTAGCCACACTGGGATGACTAGCTCAAAGATCTGCAGGGGAACACTCAGGGATCAGAGTCAACAGCAGCTGGGGACCAGCTCTGGGTTTCATCTCAGGGATGGAAATTATCTAGAAAAGGGGTGTTTTTTCTTTTTCCTTTTTTTTTTCCCCCCAGAAGCACCTCTACGACATAAACCCCTCTGTTCAGCTGCCTTTCCCTCTGGCAGAAAACCAGGCAGATATTTACTCTGGCCACACGCCTCGCTGTCCGGACGCGGCCACCGCCAGTGCTGGAGCCACATCTCCACGTTATCCTGGCACTGCCAGCGCAGCTGGGACACTGCCCCAATACCCATCAGCAGCTCAAGCCCCAGTCCTCTGGGACTCACGTAAACATATTACTGTACCTATGCTACATATACTCGTTACTGATAAACACACTGATAATAGTAAATAAAAGCTGAAATCTATCTTGGCTGTGTGTTTGCAGTTAAACCCGCAAACCCCAGGACAAGGTGTGGAGCTCTGGGTACACGTGCACAGGGGAGGTGACAGTGCTCATCTCCTGAGACAGATGTCCCCTCCCGTGGGAACACAGGTCGCAGTAAGCAGAGGTGGGGAGGAGAAACAAACAGGGAACAATCAGTCCTTATTTCTCATGACGTAGGAATGAAGCACTGCCCAAAACTGAGCGCCAGCTTTCCTCTGCCTCGGTGGCCAGGGTATCCCTAGCCAAACCCCTGTTAAAACACATGCAGAAACCCACCACAGGGTAAAATTCTACAGCTTTTTCTCTAGTTATAATGTGTTATTTTATAAACTTGGCAGGTAGCAGGCTCAAAGGCTGTTTTTTGTGATTATAATAAAGTCTCCAGTCACACAGCTTTGCTAAACAGCATGTGCATGCAATGGGAAACCGGGCTCAGCGTGCTACAGAGGGGTCTTCTGCTGAGAAGCATCAGCATCACACTGCAGTGACACAGAGCGGAAAACCCAGCAGGATTTTGAGACACACAGCAAGGCGCAGCCTACACCCTCTCCCTATAACAAGAAAGCACACTGGACTTGCACTGAAGAGCTGGTGTCACTATCCTGTCCTGCTGCTTATCCAAGGAAGGAGCACAGAGTGTATTTCTGATGCAGTGATAGAGGGAAGAATGTCCCTGCACTGGTTCCAGGGATGGATACCTGGCGAGGCAGAGGCAGCATATCATCTCCAAACAAAGCCAGCAGCCCACTCCCACCCCCAGCACTCCAGGGGGATGAAAGGAAATGATCAGAAGGGAGGAAGCAATGGGAACTCAAGTGGCTTTAATAAAATATTCCCTTTGGTGGAGCGGAGGCTCACGGGCACAGCCAGCTGCTGCACGGAGAGCAGGGATGATGGGAAAAGCAGGGCCAACACACAAATGAAGCAGCAGGAGCATCAAGAAACACCTCTGCTGGCAACAGGGATGGGTCCCCCCTGCATCACCCCCAAGTACCAGTACCCCTTCAATCTGAGGGCTCCCCAGTGAGGGAGGGACTCCTTGTCCCTTGAGGGACAGAGAAGATTGCAATGTGGTTTGTGAACGTGTAAAATACAACTATGTGTATTCAAATGCATATCATGCTGTCATGGATGTATAAAAATCAGCCACTCAGGCAGCACTTACAGCATCCACATTGCCCAGATATCCCCAGTGCCCACTCTCCCTGATGCAGATGGGACATAAGAGGTCTGAAACCCAGAGGATAGCTCTCCAACCGTCTGCCAGCAAGTCACGCTGGGGCTTAGCCCAGATCCACTCCTCTCCATCAGGAGGAATGAACTAGGAGTTACCATCCCCAGGCAGAGGAGCGGGGTGAGCACCCAGCTCTCCCCCCTGCCATGGCTTGTCACAACAAAAATCAGGGTCAGCCAGATCAGCTGCACGGCTCCACAGTAACACCACGCAAAGTTACTGCTCCTTGATCTGATCATGTTGTTGGGATTTATCTACTTTCTCCCAAACATACAGTTGCTTTTAAAGAGGTCTGGGGGACACAAATATTCAAAGCATGCACATGAGTGTGTGCATGCACACATCCACACACACACTGCAGCTTAAGATACTGAAGATATAACACTCCAGTAAAGGCAGCATCTTGCACAGGAATACGTAACTGCTCTGGCCAGGAACCAAACCAAACACTCCCTAGCCCCAGCCCATCTGTTTGATCACCAAAGCTGAGCCTTTCTGTGGTGCCCTGAGCCGGACACCAGCAGCCTTTCCAGGCTGCCCACTCCAGGAACAAAGCAGAGTGTCACCTCACACATGCGGCAGGTTACTGCCAGAGCACCGTTTATAGAGCAACCGACCTTTATTTCAGAGATAGCTTAAGTAAAGTAACATGCAAAGAAACATGTGAGTAAGAGTCTCATCTGCCTCCAGGCTGCTGCAAATCCTTTTCTTTTCCTCCCTCGTAGCACAATGCGTTGGACGCCTGTTATTCATCCCCGTAAAGCACAGCGCGTACATCCACGCCGTCTGTCCTTTGGCTGGAGCTGTGTCTGCAGATTTCCCGTGGGAAAGGAGGTGCTTCACTCCTGAAGAATAAAACTAGGGCATTGCAAAGGGCCACGGGGATGCCAGAGGGGCCCGGCTGCCTGCACTGAAGGGCTTTGCGGGACCTTGCTGGGAGGCGAGCAGCAAAATCACCTGCAACTTGCCACAACGCAAGTGTGCTTCGTGCCCAGGGGAGCACGTCTCCACAACGATCCCAGCCAGCACATGACAGCTCCTCTTCTGCAGCATCTTTCCTCCTGCCATACGTCTGACTTTCTGTCCCCTGGCTTCACGTGCCCTCCTTACAATGTGCCTGGCCAGATTCCTAGGGGTGAGCCTTGAATTTGGAGCAAGTACAAAAACTTCTTGAACTACAGAAAAAAATCTATATGAAGTCAACTAGGAGCAGGGGTCGGCTGTTTGCTGAGAGCATTTCATAAATCGTAGGTGTTCTGTACCCCATGCATGTTTGAACAACTCAAGATGAAACGTGGTCCTCAACTTCATGGCAACAGAGACCTCCCTCTTCAAAAACTGCAAGGAACATGGTTTAAGATCAGCTTCTTTATATTAAAGAGGATTATCTTTAAAAAACACTGTTACATATTTACTAGTTTACCATCAACAAATGCTTTTTAGTGGGGTTTAGGTGGGCTTTTTTGCATGAAGCTGCCATATTAATTTTAAAAACTGGCTCAAGTCATTTGCCCTGTCTTTGGGAATGTGCATACATTTCAGGAGAGGTTCTGAATGTCTTCCTTATCAAAAAAAGGCATGGAGAGATACCGAGCGATACCACCAGCACTGCTCACAGCCAGTGGCCCAGCAGCAGGGGCAGGACCAGGGTGACAGCAGCGGCAGGGCTGGGGCAGGGGGCTGCACTCCTGGGGTCGCTGCTGGGGATCGCAGCACCGTCTTTGCTTTGCTGGTTCAGAAGCTGCTTGTTTGCAGAGGTGTCGTCCATATCCAGGTCATATGCCAGCTCTGAAAGGAGAAGGAGAAAGATGGTTTGCAGCAGACGGTGTGTGACGGCATCCTGACGCATGGCACATCCAGCTCCCACCAGTACTGTGGTCCCCAGGGCAGCCTGTGCCAGCACCTGGGGACAGGTGGGTCTGAGTGTGGTCAAAGGCATCATGGCAGGGGTGGAAGGGCCAGAGGAGTTTAGCAAACATGTTGTCAATCCTACACCCAGCCCCAGAGAGCCTCCCAATACCCCACACCAAACCTTATGTTTGCACAGACCAAAAAAAGTCACAGCTATAAGGTGCCCCTGGAGGAAAACAAAAGAGATGAAGGGGTCTGGCTTACTGGAGAGCCTCTCCCAAAGAAAATCAGCTGAGTTTTGGATGGGTGTTTAGCAATGCAACTCATGTCTGCTCCCCAGACACCGCAAGGACGTGTATGGTGAGGAAATCCAGGCAGACACAAATAGTCCCCCCAGACCCAGAGGCAGCACAAAGCCTTGCTCACCAAGTATCATCTGGTTGGAGGACCTGAGGAGCTCTGCATTTCTGCGGTCTTATGTAAGCATGTGCAAAATATGTTCCTTGCAGCACTTTCAAAACATCCATCTCATCCCCTGTCCACCTCATCAAAGTGCTGGAGCACGAGCGATGAGAATGGATCATGCACCTCGGGGCATGCTACTGTTGCAACAGGGGGACTTTGAGATGAAGCATGTGGGAGCTCCAACCAAAGAAAATGCCCAGGATAAAAGTTTTGATAGTCCTGGCAGAGAAGCATGAGATTAACAAGGAAAAAGATGGTGACAGTCCATCACTGGCTGCAAAGGACCCACTGAGCAGAAAGTCACAGTTGCCCTCTTGTTTCTGGGACAGAGAGGCATGAAAAAGTCCAAACAGATGATGTGGAAAGGCAAGAAACCAGCAATTCTCAAGGCCAAGAACAAGAAGCAAAAGGTGGTTTAAGATGCCATTAGCCAGATTGAGCTGGGGCATTTGTACCTGTCGAGCATCTGGACTGAGAGGGTGCACCTATGCTTGATTCAAGGCAGTGGGTTCCTTGCTCCCCTTCCTGTGCTGCTGACATCTCCTTCTGGGGCCCAGGCTTTCACCTAGATGGGAAGCAGTTAAGCCCATCTGCCTGATCCCCAGAAACTGGCCTTTGGAAGTGGAGGAAGCTAGTGGTTTCCATGAGAAGAGACCCTGGCGCAAGCTTTTCACAAGTCCTTGTAGATCACCAGCATACTGATGGGTTTGGATCATCCCACCCCACCCCGAGGAAGAATCCAAGAATCTGAATAAACACTCCAGCTAAAAAAACGCTGCATCAATCCAAGGAGCGCCACTGCCAAGGCAAACAGGCAGTATTTCTTAATCAAAAATACCCAAACACTGCAAAACAAAAGCATAACAATGTTAGTGTGACGAGTGAGTCAGGCCAGGCCATCAAAGAGGGTCAGAAATGGCTGAAAGGGAGCAGATATCTACCCACACAAAGGGCCAGGTGCAAGTAAAACCTGCCTGGTAAACACTAACTTCTCCAGGAGATTCCCACAGATACTGGGACTCCTCTTCTTCACAGCTTTCCTGCTTTTTTTTTTCTCAGCAGATATGCTGCTGTCTTCTGGAGCTGCACACACACAGCAGAGCAGGAAAAGGGGATGTGCTGAGAGGCCACCTCTGCCCATCCTGTGCTACTTTCCAAGCACAGAGAGAACAAGTCCCGCTGGCACAAGGGATGCTCAGACTTTGGGGAGGTTTGGGAGCAGCCTGGCTGCACCATCTCATTTTCCCAAGCTCATTTCTGCAGAATAAGTGAAAGGATTTCAATCACAGCAAATTATTTCTCAGTTGGTTGTTTTTACACGCAACTCCTTAGGTAGCACAGTGTCCCATCAGAGCAGCGATGGCCTGCCCCGGTGTGTTTTGGAAGATGTTTCCACACACTTCAAGGACTTGTAAAGCTTAAAAGATGCCCCATGGGGTCACAGTACCATCAGGTCTTCAAGTGCTTCCAGGCCAGCAACCTGCAGCTGACCATCAGAGCTTTTGGGGCAGAGTAAACCCCTACTGAACATCCTAGCAAACCAAAAAGGGTTCACAGGAACCAAGTAACAACTCTCACCTTCAGTTTAGAAAATAAATTGGAAGCCAAAGAGATCTCCAGCAAGGTGCTTAACAGCACAAAGCGTTGTGACATTCCCACTTAAAGTCTCATTCATCATGCTGTAATTTCCTGTGTGGTTTGCAAAGCAGCAGCTGAACTGGGGTGGATACATTCAGCCAAAAGCAGACCCAAATTATCATTTCAGACATATTCTTTTAAAGGGAAAATTTTTCTAAGTCTGAGATTTCACCTGGACCTGAGTAAGGGCAATTTTTGAAATCATGGAATTTCATCCAAATAGGAATGGTGATTTTCTCATTCATCCTCTTTAACCACATTACAGAGAAGTGAAGAGAAACCCTTCTGTTGTCAGAGATTTGAGAGCTGTTTTCCTAGCCTTGTTTAACTGCTTCAGAAGTTTAGGGCTTGGGTGTGTCGTTTGTTTTCCCTGTTCCCTCCATTGTTTCCTTCTTTGAACTTTTTTGTGCTCAATTGAATCTTTAGGTTGGATCAATTTAAACATATGTCCCTTATTCTGTATTAATAATGGATCTGTAACTCTTGCAAATCCCTTTCACTTAACTCCTACTGACCTTTGGTACATAGGAAGAAAGGAAAATACAAAGTAATAGCCTCTAAGAGATCTGAGGCAGCTGATAACCAGGCCCAGGCAATAACAACATTAAAAATATGGAAGAATCATAGTTCAAACCCAGGAATCCAAATTAGCAAACGTTCCTAACCAGGTACTTCCTGAGTGGGCTTCGTTACAGTTTCCAGCCTTCATTAGGATGCCCGGTTAGTCCAGGTCACCGCCGCATCCTGCACCTCAAGCTCCCACCACCACCGGCAGAGAAGGAGCCCCAGCAGCAGGGATGGAGCTGCAAGGTGGGTGGGGGGGGGGGTAACAGACATAAACCTTCCGCTTACACTGTTTCATTTATTTCCACCCAAAGCTCTTTGCACTGCAAAACAGCCCGAGAAGCTGCTTCTCTTGCCTCCACTCTCCCTAGTCATCCTCTGCTGGAAGGTCTCACTGGGATCACCCACAATTTGCCTGGTTTTTTTTGTATCTGCTACAAAGTGGCTCCCTGGAGGGCAAAAGCTTTATTTATTTATTTATTGAGCAGGGACACACACCCCACTAGAAAAATCTGTTTCTGTTTATAATCAGTCAGAGTCCAGAGGGTATTACCAACAATCTGCACTAATTACGTATTCAATCTTCACTCATTTTGGCCCCTCTTGTCCTCTGGGCTGCAGATTAGATAATCCCCTTAAAATAATAGTCAATCATTAGCTCTGCTTTTTTTTTTCCTCCCTTCCCCCTGCATGCAAGCTGAGCGTGCCGCGCTGTTTCCCGGAGCCCTTAACACAGCTGGTGAAAGGTCTCCAGCCGAATGCAAGCCAGTCCCTCCGGAAGCATCTTTTGTAACAAAAGCCTCTCTAACACAAAGCTGCTGTGCTTTGCTCCCAGGACGGCAAAAGCCTCTACGGCCTCACAGTGTGGATGACAAAACCTGCTGCCAGCTCCGCGACGAGCACTTTCCGCACTCGCAAAATGAAGCCGCGGCATTTTCCCGTGGATCAGGGTTAGAATTAGGTGTATAGACCCTGTGCAAGCTTATCCAGTAGGAATCACTAAAAAGCTCTTCCTGCTGCTGCGTATCAGCTTTGGAGGTGGCTACAAAGGATGGCTGGAGAAGGAGGAGATTGGTTTTGAGGTGGTATAGTAAGTCCCACAGCAGCTGGTGCAGGAGAAGCCGGGAAGATAAGTATCGGCACACAGGCAGCATTATGGCAGTGCCAAATCCACCCCTGCCTAAGAAAAGACCTCTTCTCACCCCTAGAAGGGCAACACAGTCTTAAGCAAAGAGGTGACAGCAAACACCACTCCGGCGAATGACCTCTAAGAGGACAGTACCCAGCTCCCCCAGGCTGGCTCGGCTGCTGCCCAGAGCCTGGAGCCAGGGAATGTCATCTTGCAGGCAGGCATCTGGGCTGCCCGCCTGCCAAGCCTGCCCTGGCAGATGGCTCCAGCAATGGACCTAATATAGTAACAGAGTCATAATGGATGGCCATGCATGAAAACCGCTTTGCAGTGTCACTTGATAGCTCTGCCAGAGCACTGCGCAGCGGCAATGGCTGTGAGGCAGATTCCCCCCACACCCCATGGGCAAAACCATCGTGCCTAACGTAGCATGTTCACCAAAGGAGGCTGCTGAGCAGGCCAAAGCACTTGTGGGGACATGGTGATGGGCCTTGTTTGCAAATGATGGAAACCCTGCGGTAGGAAGGGCCCAGGGAATGGATCATGACCATGTGTTTCCAATAAGCGCAAAACAGATCGGGTAGAAATGTCAGAGACAAGAAGGGCAGCTTGGCAAGCACCAGCAGCTCTCGTGGTCAGTTGAGAACATCTGCCTGCGCATGTCCTTCAGCGTTTGCCTAGGAAAGCACATACTAACATCGCCAACAAGAACTGCAATATCTGGGGTTCACTGCTCTAATTTTTTAAGCAGCAAGCTTCATCACTATAGGGAACGAGTTGCCAACAGATGTTGTAGACTCTGGCTGTCTCCAAAGGAAGACTGGATTTCTTAAAGGGAGAGGTGTTTGAGTCAAGCCCAAGCTGTTGACTCATTATAAGGTGAAGCATAAGAGCCTGTGATTCCACAGATCAGACTGCCTGATCCTGGTTCCCAACTCTCTCCATCTCTACAGCACCAACCACTTGACTCTCATAGGTGTTTGCACCTGAAATCTAGAATAAGAGTCCAACTCCATCCCAAAGTGTTCTTGTTGGAACACCAAAAGCTCTGCTCACAGCTCGTGCTATAAACACACCTCTGCCTCTACAAAGACAACACCTGAACCCATCCACGGAGTTACAGGGCCATGACTGCATGGATACTGCCAGTTTCCCCAGTCCTTTGTTTCTCCAAAACACCTTAAAACTCTTCCAAACACCTAGCCAAGCATGGTTTCATCTCACCGGGGAGGGTTTTGCCCTCTGGCTTGTTACCACTAAAATCCTGGAGCACCAACTGGTTTGCCAGTTGTCTTCTTGCGCAACGAGCTGCAACAATGCAGCCATAGGTGTGGCACTGCCGGCGTGTAATTAAAGCACTGAGCCAGGGCAGTCCGCGGTGCTTGTGTTGGCACGGCCGTGAGATCACCAAGATGGATGCACAGCATGTGCATGGTCTTGTGCCTCTGCTTCTCCACCTCCTCCGCAGCAATTTAGGAGGTGCGGCTCTTGGCAAGATGAATTTGGGGTGAAAAAAAAAGAAAAGAAAAAAAAAATCGAGCTCTATACCATCCTGTTGCCATCGGCATTGTGGCTGAGGGAGCCTGGCACAGCTCAGCAGTGAGTGGTAAAATGGACTTTCTGGGCAGAAGCCCAAAGAAACGGGGTTTGGATGGCTGATTTGCAAACCAAGACTGCCTGACACACACGGCCGACAGCCCACAGCCTGCAGCATGTGCGACCCAAAGACCACAGGCCCCACCACAAAACCAACACCTATTCAGGGAATTCCCCCAGGATTGAAGCAATCTTGATTCAGGGGGACCACACAATCTAGCACAGAGGGGTGAGGAAGCTCCAGCTCAGCCCCATGCCAGGGATGCAGCCAGGTGCTCCCTGGGGTACAGGGGGCAACTGTCCATGAGCTCTGTGAGGCAGTCAGTGTGCACACAGCAGCTCTCCAACCTCCAGTGCTACCACAAAAGGTTTGTCCGCCGACATCCTCCAGCTTTCAATGGGGCAAAGAGGCAAAACACCCCCAACACGCCAACACATCACACGGTACAAGCAGACAGGCTGCACCATGACCCCAAATCAAGCCACCACTCCTCCACCCCTCCCTGGCCAGAGGCTGGTGCCAAGGAAGGGTTATCATTTATGACCTGAACGTATGTTTACTTTGAAAACGTACTCATTAAATTACTCTCTGCTCCTTGGTGTGCTCTAGATTTACCCCGAAGAGGATCTGGCGTCTGCAATTGCATTAATCGTTTTCCCTTTGGCAGCAAGTGAAAGAGTTTCTGAACTCTTTCACAAAAACGCGTTTAGCCAAACACTCTCATGCAATCTATTAAAAATTAACAAATCTCATTAGCATTATTAATTGGAAGCACTGGAGTCCTTGTACTTTGATGACAAAGCAGCATGCCCTGGTCTGATATCCAGCTGTACTGTTCCCAGAAAGAGCTGCTATCTAAAGGCTCTTAGGAGAGAAGAACTGAAAAGTAGGGAGCTGAACACGAACAGCCAAAAGGATCTACAAAGGTAAGAGTCACGAAAGGAAAAGCTGGAAACAGAGGAGTGTGAAGGGAAATGATTTATGAGGCAGCAATATACGACTGGATTAAGCAATGTCCCTGCAGATCCCTCACTTACTTCAGCCCATCCAGACACCGAGTCACCCTCTCTGGAGACTTTCAAGGCCTAAAAGCACAAAGCAAGCCCTTCTGATCACTCTGTTGTCACCTCAGACATCTCAGGACAGTCTTGATTTTGAGAGGTAACATGCCAAGTGACAGCAGAGCAAAATGAAATGGTAATTATTGCCTCTAAGGACCAAAACCAACATCATCACATCAAACTGAAGTTTTCTCCTTCATCTTTGCTCCCCTAAAAGCTCTTTGGATATGATCAGGACAGGCACCTCTTGCTTGCTACCTGCTGGCCTTCAACTCTCCCAGCATGGGACATTCAGTGACATTCATGTACTAGCAAGACCCATCAAGACACAGTCCTAAAGTGGAGCAGCAATGGTCCCTCCCTTCCAGATGCCAACTTCTAAAAGCAGCCCTCAAGGCAGAAGGATGTTTCTCAATGCTTGATCAGAAAACCCATGGTGGTGTTACGGCACCCAGGATCATCTGACATCTTCCTTTGTGACTCATGGCACACAGAAGCCAGACTTGAATGGGGCCTAGGGCACAGAGACCCGGGTTCATGGCATTCATGCTCCAAGTAGGTAACTAGGAATGTGCCTCTTCAACTACAAGGAACCAGGACTTTGTGCAATGTCTATACTCAGTCAAAAATCCCTGGATATCCACCATTGTCTTACACTCATAAGGAATATCAAAACCAGAGGTGGCTGGTGTTTTGCTTCTTGAGCACACACGTTAAAAAAAGCACCTGAGCAGCATTCCCAGCCTGAGGATCCAAATGGCAAAGACTCCACCAGGCTACAACTCATGACTCCAAGGAAAATATCTGGAGTGAGATTTTGGATCATAACCCAAGAATTTGGGTCAGAAACAGACTTACCCACTCAGCCCACAGGTAGAGCCAACAGATAGGCTCAGGCATGGTGACACACACATGTCTGCTCAGCCTGCCTCTGCTCCTGGAGAAACTGCCCAAGGTTTTGTGCTCTTACACTTCCCTGGGATCACCAACATGGATGAAGGGCAAGCTCCTCCTGCCTGTGCTGGGGAAACATTTACAGAGCATGGGTTGAGGTAAGAGTCCTGCCACGGGAAGGGAGCCGAGAGGCTACAGCACCGGCCGGCTATTTTAATTGTGTTAAGCTGCTAAAATAAATAAATAAATAAATTAAGCCCTGGCTCTGCCTTAGAACATTAAAGTGACTTCAGCCTATAAAAATGGGGTAATGCAGGAGGCCCTGGGAAACATCAGCACACCCGACTTTCCCACTTTATATAGAAAAACAAGGGTTGGGTTCATAGGCTGGAACTTTTTAACAGCTTCAGGTCATGCTCGCTGTGCTGGAAGGAGCCCCAGAACTGCCACTGAAGTCTGAAACCAGGACCTGGCTTTGCACTGCCTTGCTGCAGAGAAAGACCCAAATTAAGCCCAGCTGCTTATCAGGTGCGTGTAAGATCTGACACAAAACTGGGGCTGATCCTTGTCCTCCTCCCAGACTGAGCAAACCTGGTCCCCATGCACCAGTAGAACACAAGATGCTGGAAGGTAGAGCTAGGAGGTGGTGGCAACTCGTATGGGAAACTCAGCGTCATCCCAGCTGAGTGCTGGGACACTGTGGCTGCAGTGCTTGGACTGTGCCAGATCAGTCGCATCACACCAGCTCTTCCCTGAGGGTCAAGGGGCTCCCCCATCACACTTGAGGACCTCACCAAGCTGGACCATGGTGGAGCTCAAGGAGACCACCATGGCTGTTCCTGCTCCAGGAGGATGGAGCAGGAGAGGAAGGGGCTTGCTCCAGCCCAGCACCTGAGTCACCTTGACATGCAGCCGTGGAGGGTACCAGTGATGGGAATGCACAGCTCATGTGGAGCATCCAGATTGCTCTGGGGACACATCCACTCACCCAGGGAGCAGTGAAACAACGAGGTGATGATGCAAGAAGGCTCCAAGGTCCAAGTCCATGTATTCTTCCTCCTCTATCCTATCTGTAGCACTCGTAGCTCAGTCTCAGGAATGTCACAATCACGGTGGAAAATCAAAATAAAAGGGCTACGTAATCTAGTTTGTAAATCCCTTGAAAAATACAAAATCCTCTCTTAAACGGATTATGGAGATTAGAGATAAAAGTTTCCTGGAAATCAAGAATTGCATTACAGCCTCCCTCCTCTCCCACCCTCCCAGAGAAAGGAAAAGAGATGTGCTTGTGCCCCACATCACCCTACCACATTTCTCCCCAGCCATCAGCCTTGGGAAGCAACAGCAGCTCCCTCCAGCTCCTGAAAACAGCACTGCTGTTTCTACCTGATTTTACCCCAAAACAGTGTTCTGGGCCATTATCTGCTGCATGTTCCTGAGGAACATGCATTGGTGGTAGGAAACCTCCCTGAATGAGGGAAAGGAGGAGATGCCCGCCAGTCTCTGTCACACTTCTTGGTCTACCCCTCTTCCAAACAGGCTCCATGGGACTGCTGTGGTTTTATGAGCTGCAGGAGCTGTACCCACCCTGTGGGTGTCCAGCAGAAAAACATCCTTTTAAATCAGGGTGGTCTTCTACAAACCGTGATGTTTCACTTGGCTGTGCCAATGGTGACAACAATGGGGGAAAGGCCAAACACTCATGTGCAGATGACACAAAAACATTTAGTGGCCATGTCATTATTATTATGATCGATTTAAACCCGCATTTAGTTTAATATTGTGACTCAAATATCCACAGTTGATGGCTGCAAAAATTATTTTCTATTGGGAATTTTTATTTAATGAGATTTTTCTGCTTTTGGTCTTATTTGGAACAACAACAACAGAAGAAGATTGCAATATTAGCATTCCTGGCAGAGCACGCGTTCAAGTTCCTGACCTGCTATTGCTCAAGGACTTCTGCAGCTGCAGATGCCTGTGTGGAGCTACAGTTAGGTCACTTTGAATGATGCTCATAGAATCAGGATCAAAACACTTACAGCTTGATCAAAAGGACATTTTATGAAGGTTGCAGCCCAAGTTAAGCAGTGATGTGAATACTGACATTCGCCCTATGTTAGCTCAGCTCTAATAAAATTAACGCCCTTTTAAATAATGTGCTCCATTTTTATTAGGTTCGTGGTTTTGTGCCTCATGACTTTGAAAACATCTCCTCAAAGCCTTTCCATTGCTCTGGGAAAGTCTAGATGTGTTAGGAGCTGGAAATCAACTACTCTAGAGGAGTAAGGGTATTTTTGTGCTCTCTTTTGTTGCTCCACCTGCTCTAACCTGAATTGATCCACCTAAGGTTGAGGGGTTCCCTCCCCCCCCACAAAAGGGGGTAACACAGACTCTTTCTTTTCCCAGTAGGAATTATTGCCTGTAAATAAACAACCAAAAACTGATCTACCAGCAACAGCAATGCTCCTTTGAACAGAGACAACAGAAAAAAAACAAAGCAGGGGGAGAAAACCCATTTCTCTTTTCTGCATTTCGCTTCCACATCAGAGGCAAAATGAACTTACCAGCCCAAGACAGGGGACGTCTTATTGGTGCAATACAGCCAGTTAACTGTTCTTTAGAGATATTCATCTCAAAGGCCAGAACAGAAAGAGCATTTTCCCCCCTTTTATTTATCTTTTTTTTTTGTGCCAACTCACCTTAGCTGAAAAGCACATTGAGATTGTAATTATGGGAAGGCCTCATCTAGTAGATTTGTAAACTCAGCTATCGGCTTGAATTACTGGAATTAGCAAGGCTAATTTAATGTCACTGTTCAAAATAGCTCAGATTTGGAATTTCTTAATGGCCTTAGGAGAAGGAGTCTTTATGCATACTGCAATCTAGGCTTCATTCTTAGACTAAATTCCTTCTCATAGATTTTGTGAATGCCCTGTTTTGTAGCCAACACAAACTCTGTCCAGTAAAATAACGTAAGGACTCAGAATGAAAAGAGATTAGCTGTTCCCTGCTCCTGTTATTTTAAAGCAGAAATAACTTTGGCTTCTACTGATTCATAGACAAAGCTTGAAATGCAAAGCATGCTCAACTCCAGATTCGGCATGAAAGGGACCTTAAAATATTCCCGAGTGCAAGTAATGGACTTATTAGAGGGATGAAAAGAGCCACTTTTCACAGAATCCCAAGCTCTTTAGTTCTGTCATATCAATAATCTGGCCTAAGAATTTCATTCTATTTATATTTCTTTCCCTTCCAAATATCCTGCCTGACTCCTATGAAATAGAACATTTACGCTTTTAAGGTGTTAATTTATTTCTGTTAATGCTCAGTGGCAAGTGGTGTAAAACGCCTGCAGATCACCCAAAGCGTGAGCAGGTCAGGACTGAGTGTGACAGGGGGAAATTGTGCAGTTTTACACCTGACAATTGATAAATGAGGAGATAATTTTAAAGACTTGGTTAAAAGCATCTTCTTTAAACCCTGACAGCCGATTGTGCTGGAACTCAACATACCTGCAATCTGTTCTCCTCTCCTTTATGTTTAACACCCTCAAAAACAATGCTGACAGTGAGGAAAAAAAACCCCAAATCTTTATAGATACTGGGAAGGAAATCTGCCTGGCTGTCCTTAAGCTACCAAAAGATACTTTTTTTTTTTCTTGGTACCTGGTTTGCTTAGTCATTGCAGGATGGTTTAATCTAAGACCAACATTAAACACCTAGTGACTATTTTCCCTGTTTGAAGAAATGACTAAAAAACCTCCAAAAGGTATTTCAGGAACAAATTCCAAAAGCCTGTGTGGAAACACCAGGAAAGCAGATAGAGATGTCCCTTTTAGGTAGAAAGGGGAGATTTTTTTTTTCTCCACTTGGCTCTGTGTCACTGAGACAACTTGGACCAGTCAGGGAGCATCGTAGCACAGAGGGAATAGACGTGTTGGGGTACATCTGTCCATGGCCCTCCCCAAGGTCCACTGGCAGAGACCAAAAATCCCCCAAACACCATCCTGGGATGGCCATGCAGGGCACACAGTACCAGCCAGGGATGATTTTTACAGACCCAACAGTGCAGTTTTGCTCCGAAAAGACAAAGCACAGTGACTGCATGCTGCCTTACACCAAAAGATCTCAAAGCACACTGCAGGCATTAATTATGCCCTCTGCTTTGCAGAGATTAAACACTGGAGCCTCGTGGTTCCTGGGAGCTGAGTGCAAGCCCCCTTTCACTAATGGTTAAAACTGAGCCAAGGTTGTAATGAGGCTTCACAAGCATTGATGGGAGAGCTAGGAAAAGCACCTCTGAGCGCCCTCAGTTGCTCTGCAGCAGCAGCCTCCTCCTCCTGGGATGCTTTTAATTCCTTCAGACACGTCCCAGCAAGTCCCCCTATGAAGGTTTTTCTCTGAAAACACTCTTTATGGCAAGGCATGGAAAGTAGATGGACACCAGGGAGGGTGAGGAGCAGCCCTGTCCCACAGACACCTTGCAGTGCACCCACTCAGTCCCTCTTTCTAAGGACATCCCCAGCAGATCTCTGACAGCAGCAAGTTCATAATGATGACCTTACAACCCTGATGACACATCCTGTGTCTGTCCACCAAGAAGCAACAGAGGCATCTCGAACCATCCTTACCGCTTCCTCACGTGCCACTGGCTGGCGGACTGCTGTATCACTCCTCCCTGGGTGGGACAGACTGCAGAAGACCACTAAGCTGCCTTTTTCTGCCCATCCTCTTAGTCCATCCTGCTGTGAGAGAAATCCCCAGCAGCTCTGCCAGTGGAGCCATGGGAAGGCACAGGTTCTTCATGAGGCTCCAGAAATCAGCCTCACTGCAGCATTTGCAGCGCTGACATCCTTCCTGGGGTCAGACCCACACATTAGCATGGGACTCATGAAGCCTTGGTCACTTTGGAGACCTCCCATGGTGCTCCAGCAAAGCTGCAGGGAGAGGCAGGGGCTGAAGCTACAATGCTGTGCTCACCTGTCCGGATAACCCCGTGTCTTCTCAGAAGTTGGTCAAACCATTTGCTCAGGGCACAGAGCCAAGCAATGATGGATTTAGACGAGCAGCCTGCTGACCCACTGTCACTGTTTCTTTAGCAACAAATGCCTGGATGAAATAGGTGACAAGTGGATTAAAAAGATATGGTACCTGTGCAGCGGAGAGCTGGAAGGCAAAGGGGGTTGGCCAGTCCAGGCCGCTAACAAAAAGTGCTGGCTGTGCTGCAGCTGTGGCCTGGGAAACCCATTAAGGACACACAGGGTGTCAGGCTGTGTGTAATACAAGTGCTGGGCTTGCAGGCACTGCATGACCACGGCTCTGCAATGGAGCTGGGCAGAAAGAGCGTCCGAAGAGACCGGAGACAACAAGAGTTTCTCCACATGCACCTGCCTTTGCCTCACAAGAACTGGGAGGAGCAGGTGGAGAGGCACGGCCCTGCACAGGCCCCCAGGGAAACCCAGAGACTGTACAGCCCATGAAAGCCCGAGCTGTGGACCGAGGCAGAGAAGGTTAACCCAGAAGGGAAGATGCCCAGGGAGGGATGCCCCAGGACAAGATGCAGGGGCTGCATCTGTTTGCTTTGCTTTACATTCAGTGCAGTCCCACAGCTGTCCTGTTTCCCAGTGTAGGTTTCAATGAGATGAAGTGATTTAGGAACCTCCAGGCAATCCCACCATGGTCCTGGTTACCCCCTATCCTACACAACAGGAGCTAGTTAAGTATTTTTACAGAGGTGTTTCTGCTCCTTAACATATGCGACTGGTCAGGGTTAGTCTTACTGCTGTTAGCAACCAAAACTGATCTCAAACCTTTTGCTTCCCAAACCATGCCCAGCAGTTCCCCTCATTCAGTGTGTAGAAATACCTTGTTATGTCCTTATTTTGGGATTTTGTTTTATCTTTCTGTTGGTTTTTTCCCCCCACATTTTCTAATGCGTTTTGGCAGGGGGAAGTTGTTTGTAAATCACACAAGTATTTGTTTTACTGGAAACATCTGCTTTAACACATTCATCTTGAAAAAACATTTTGTTTTAAAACAAAGGTATTAAGCTGCAATGTAAATTGGGCACATCTGTTTATGAGTCACTGCAACAGCGCTGCCTCCAGTGCACCAGATCACACAGATCTCCAGGGGCCTGATCCAGCAGAAATTGGAAACCTACAGCTCACTCTGCTCCCTTTTCCAGCACTGCTTCTCTGAGAGTGTTGCTGCCTGATTTAATAAATTAAGACCACTAACTAAGAATGGCCTATTTAGCATCTGCTAATAGCATTGAGTGTCTGGCCCAGCAGACACTTAAGTAGCAGCAAGACACTTAAGCTGGTGCCCCACTCTACAGCCACCCCAGCACCAGTTCAGAGGAACTACTTAGGGGAGAACATCGATAGCTGGGGACTCCAGGCTATACCAGCCCTACCTCTGCCCGCAGTGACATACTGCCTCTGTTGCCTTCAGCTGCTCAGCGCTGCCATTAAGAGCATTTAGAGAAGGAAGTGATGCAAAGACATAAGCTGAACCTCCAAGATCAAACGTGGCCCACCAGGTAGTATTCACTCACTGGAAATACAAGGGTCAGCAGATCTTGGGCAGTAATCTGGGTCCCAGGAGAAATCAGCTGTGTTCTCTGGAGTGGCAGGAGAGCATCCCCTGATTCTTCTGGGCTAAATAAACTGGGTGTGGGAAGGTAGCATCAAGAAAGGGTAAGGAGATCCCTGGAGGGGCCAGATTCAGGATCTCCATCCCCACAAGAGCTGCGAGACCCCACGATCCCGCAAGGGCAAAGTTTCCTCATTGCTGTTAAAGCCACAGCCAGGCAGGAGCGTCCCACCAGAGCCCAGGAGAAGAGTGTGGTACATGCAAAGTCTTCACTCCCTGCACCCAGCCACAGCAGCTCCCCAGCGTGGCCTTTCTGTCTGTATGAAGACCTCCAGCAAAAGCACCAGGGTACCACTGTGACCTTCCCTCACCAGATATCTGCTACTGGTCCCACATTTGGAAAACCCAGTCCATTGGCCAAAGCACCTACAGACAGACCATGCAGCAGCCATGTGTTGGCTGTATGGTGTTGGCCACACCTTTTAGAATCACAGACTGGTTTGGGCTGGAAGGGACCTTAAAGGCCATCCAGTTCCAACCCCCTGCCATGGGCAGGGTCACCCTCCACTAGCCCAAACTGCACAAAGCCCCATCCAGTCCAGGCTTGAACCTTCACAGGGATCCAGGGACAGCCACAGCTTCTCTGGGCAACCTGTGTCAGAGCCTCAGCACCCTCACAGTGAGGAATTTCATCCTTACAGCTGATCTAAATCTCCCCTTCTTCAGCTTAAAGCCATTCCCCTTTGTCCTGTCACTCCCTGCCCTTGTAACCAGTCCCTCTCCAGCTTTCCTGTAGCCTCTTTAGGGATGGGAAGGCTGCTGTAAAGTCTCCCCTGGAACTTTCTCTTCTCCAGGCTGAACAAGCCCAACTCTTTCAGCTTGTCCTCATACAGGAGGGGCTCCAGCCCCCAGTCATCTCCGTGGCCCTCTTTTAGCCTTTGCAAAGGCAGAAATAAAGCTACAAGTGCCAGGAAAGGAAATCAAAGGTGACAGCTCACCAGATGCTCCTTGCCAACAGACACCAGAGCACAATTGGGGAAGTTCTCCCTTAGAGGGAAGGGGAGAGTAGAGCATTTTGGGTGTAAATGTGTTCTTTCACATTCTCTGCACTTGCCTTAGCAGCTGATTTATGTGGACAAGGGAAGAAGGAGAGATATTGCAGGCTGTGTCCTGCAATGACTTTGGGGAACATGCAACTTTTTTTTTATTTACTCTTTACTAGAATGATCTACACAGAACCAGACCAGGAGGGGTGAACATACTGAAGCTGCAGAGCAGTTATCATGGAGGCAGAGGATATTACTCAGACTCTGATAATAACCACCAGCTCCCACCTGCCAAATGCAGCCTGCTTAACACAAAAAAGTCCAAAAACAGGCTGCAGCAGATGTCTGCCTCCCCATGCAGGAAGCATCTCCAGTATCTATGGGACACAAGCAAGTCCAAAATAGCCTTGAGGCCAACAATTTTACAGAGACTCGAGATACTGAATTAAAAAAGGAAGGAGGGTTTAAAAAAAAAAAAGGCAGAAAAAGGATGTGTATCACATTGCAGTGTGATTTACATTTAGAAATCCTGCTGGGACTCTTGCTGGACTGAGATGGTGACAGATGCTCTGACAGTCTGTCCAGCTGCTGAACCCAACGCAGCCATCAAGGTCCTGCAACAGCCAGCAGTACCTGCCACAGCAATACAAACGTCCCCACACATCATGGCATGTGTGGAGACACCCAGGGAGCGGTCAGCCAAGGGATGCAGCAGCATCCCGAGCTCACAGCAGTGCATCCAGCAAAGAGTCAGCTCCAAGGCAGCGCTATGAGCACCAGCTCCTGGCTGCTCAGAGATGGGATACACAGAAAGGGTCCTGGGAGGAAGGCAGGCGTGGGAAAGGAAAGGCACTGCTGGCAGGAGACATCCTTGGGCTGGGTATGAGTTCAAGATCTGTGCTGGGTGCAGACATGGCCTCTCACGGGAGAGAAGGGCCGAGCAGCATCCCAGGTCCCACGGGAAGCAAAGAGGGAAGGAAAAGCAGCAACAAGCACCAACAGACAGCACGAAGTTGATGAGAGCCCCAAATTCCATTGAAGACATTTTCTGAAACAACAGAAGCTGATCAAAACGCCAGATTTCCATTCCCACAGAAAACAGGGAATGTGCTACTGCTCCAAAGCAGAACAAAGGCAAAATGCAGCCAAATTTTCTGTTAAGGGGAAAAAAAAGGAGGAAGAAAGTAATTAAAAAAAAAGGCAAGTTGACATACCACTTCAACAAAATCCAATCAATTCATTTGGATTTCATTTTTTTTGAAGGCATAATTAAAAGCTTAATCTCAAGCAGACTTTTAGGCAGGAAGCCGCTCTGGAGTGAAAGCTGACAGCATTACCTTGAGGTATGGGCAAGCAGGCTGTTGCTGCATTTCTCCACTGCAGGAGCAGAGAAAGATGTTTCAATTTATTTCCAAAACAAAACAAAAAAATCCCATCCAAAAACCCCAGCGTGCTTCACTGCACCCTGGTTCCAGCAGAGAGGCGTTTTATAACAAGAAGTCTTCCCATCAGAAAGTTTCTGACCTGCCCTAAAAACATGAGAGGAGGTTAAATTTTGGGGTCAAGCCGCTTTTGCCCTAAGTGAGATGCACCACTGAGTCAGAAAAGCTGGCAAGGAAGATGAACTTCAGAAGCACTTGGTTGCATTAAATTTGTTGATATGGAATAAAGCTATCTGGGCTTTCCTTAGAGCCACGAAGGCCCCAGAAACCCACCGGGCTGGGGATGGATGGCAAAGGCAGAGCGAAGCCCACTGGCAGCCACCAGCTGAGAAGGAGGGCATCTCTGCTCCACTTCACATCTCCTCCATCTCAGCCACGCAAGGGGTTGGGGGTCTGCAGGAGGTCCGCCTGGGAATCGGGAGGAGCCAGTGCTCAGATGGACACACCTGGTTCAGTTCATGTTACTCCTGGTGTTGGCCCCGGCAGATGTGCACACACAGGTCACAGCAAAGCCCAGGAGTCAAAGAGAGCTTCATCCTGATGGATGAAGAGCAGTGTTGACTCAGTAACCGATTGTGTCCTGGTAATAAATTGACTGATGAGTGATTTGCAGCCCAGACCCAAATGCACGCTATTTTTGCTTGCAAAGCAAGGGGTAGGGAGAAGAAGGAAAGAAATGTGGATTAAAGCAATGATTCCTGAGAGGTTTCTCTGGAGGACCACCCCTTTCTCTCTTTCTGATATCTTTTTGGCAAGGATTAAAAAGACAGGCTGCTTTCTGGCCAGGTCTTCTGATGAAGGGCATCAACCACCATGCTCCAGGATCGGGCCCATGATGAGTCCAGCGTGGTCACTCTATTGATTTCATTTTAAGAGCCTCATCTCAGACGCCTTTCCCTCCACCCAGGCTATACCCCACAACTTTCCAGGGAGCATCGCTGGAAAGATCCAGTTATCTTCCAGATGTTTAACTCGCAGCCTCATTTAATTAGGCTTGATTAGTTCATATATACATACACTTATATTTATGGAAAGACGTAAAAACTAATTTTCAAGAAAGGAATACTTCCATCTGCAGCAAGTAAGAACGTGTTGGGTCTCTGGTAAGGAGATGGCCACTGTGTAGGCTCTCGCTCAACCTGTCTAAGACCGGCCCCCCAGAGCCTTTGGCTGCTGCCATAATGCAAGGCTGCAATTCACACTGCTTTAGGTCATCAACACAATATCCTGTGTAAAAAAGCCTCACATTTGTTCAAATTTGAACAGGAGAACTGAGAGGCCAGGATTTTTAAAGGCAGTCTGGAGAATTTCAGCTTTTCCCATCTTCTTCCCTTTAGGGCTCAAGAGCACTCTGAAAGTTGTATCCAAAAGTTTTCCATGTTCTCTTGGACCTTAGGGAAAAGATGATGAACAGCAATGCAGCAGCCCCAGCTGAGAGCCCAGCTGAGAGCCCAGCACCCTTTCTTAGACCCTTTCAATGAGACAGGGCCACCTGGCCCAAAGTTAATTGTGTCTCCAGTTATTCACATAGCTGTATTCCCCCAAGGCACTTTCTGGGAGATGCAAGTCAAGCTCATCCTGAGCCAAGCTGTGTTTAATAGCCCCTGGTGAATCTCAGTTCCATGAATTTGTCTGCTTGTGATTTTGACTCCATGTAACCTCTGGGTGTCCCCTCTGCATGGTTCCTCCTGTTCAGTCCTTCCCGTTGCCTGTAGCCAAATCTCCAGCAATGTGGCAGTGTGTGTCAAAGGATGCCAGTCCTGCTGACCCCAGTCTTGCATTCACAACTGGTGGCTGTGGTTTCTGAGTACCACCAAGCAGTAGTTCAGCCATAGTGCTGCCCTGGTTTTGCCCCCTTTCAGCAGTGCCCAGGCAGTCAGACACCTGAAGTATAAGCAGATACGACAAATTGCAGCACGATCCCAAGGACCATGAGTTAATCTGGTCACTCAGACCCCATCTGTCTTCATCCTGCATCAGGCCTAATGACAGCACAGGGAGGTACACTGATCCAGCGGTATATAAGGAAGGAATCTCAGCTGAACCAGCCTGTCCTGGAGCACAGAGGAGTGGAAACACTGCCAGGAAAGAAGGTGACCCTTCCTCATGCAGGGCACTTCCCCCATTTTCTGAGACCAGGAGCCACAGCAGCCACAGGGCAAGAGAGGAACAGTCCAGCCCAGTGCCCACAGGATGTATCCAGGATGGTTTGCATCCAAGTGCCAGCACACCAACGTGAGGGCTGGGCACACACATGGGGCAGCATGGCTGGGACACGCTTCGGGGCCAGAGCCCTCTCCTGCAACACCAACCAGGGCTGTGCCCCACAGCTTCTATTAGGTCCCCATAATCACTCTTACCAGCTTACCTGCAGTAAGGCATTAGGAAAAGCCAAGCCACTCACAAAAGGTGCACCCTCCTCTATGTGAAAAGTCAATCAACATGTTATATTGTTATCAGGCTCAGAGACAAACCTCTCTTTGTCCAACAAACTGTGCAGATATGATGCCCTGACTATCAGCATAAGGTTATCTTGTTGCTCCATTAGCAGGTAGCACCTGGTCTGCTTCTGTCTGAAATATTCCTTTACTGTTGTCCCTTGCAAAGAAATCCAGTCTCGCCACAATGAAAAACAGCTCAGAAAGGAAAGGAAGCTTGCATCCGAGTTGGGAACTGTGTTTTCCAGCTTCAGAAGAATTCACATGTTTCCAGCCACAGAAAAACAGACTCATCATCCCTTAACAATAAATACAACTATCACTGTTGCAACTGGGCAGATTTTTGCATGCTTGAAATTGTTTTGATGCGTTCAGTCATGTCAAATGCTGCACTCAGTAACAATTTAAAGAAACATTAACTGCCAAATTACACTGTTGAAAAGTATCTCCTTAGATGCTCTGGCACTAATACAAGGTGTTATTCAGACTTGCAACTCAAATAGAGGGTAAAGTGTCTGCCAGCAGCCTGGCATTATAAGTGTCTGGGGCTGAAAAAGAGATCATAAAGTCACAGAGACTTTTGTGCATTTGTACAGTGCAAAAGCAAAAAGTCATCCGACCTTCACTGTGTCTCCAATCCTTCAATCTCATCCTCATCCTCACCTTCTACTGAGCCCAGGAACCAGCCTCATCTGCTCTGATCCAGGCTTCCCAAGGAAGGATTTAGGCCAATGTCTGCTCACATTTGGAGTATTTAATTTACAAATACGAGGATAGCAGGGATTTACATGCCCTCCACTGATCCTGCTTTAAAAAATAAACGTTGCTTTGGGTCAGAATGGACAGAGGCAGTGGCAGTCAGCTCCTAATGATACCAGATACAAATTGCTCAGACAAACTGAGAGCTGCAGCCTGTAAGCCTAACACTGAAAAAGTTGGGTTTTTTTAAAAATTCAAAATTGAAGAAAAATTGAAACAAGAAAATAGGAGCATGAGATTAATATCTGGTAGATTTACTTGCTAATTCCATGTAAAATTTTTTAATATATCTAGCTTTTCTCAAAGTGCAGACTTACTCTTATAGATAAATTTCTAGCTCTTCAGTTCTGGACTCACTGTTTCTTTGGAAAAACTCACAGAAAAGCTACAAGAATCCTTCAAAACATCTACATTGCGAGGCCTGGAAGAGTCACAGCAGCACAAACAGCCAGCTGATGGATGTTATAAACAAAACCATCACAGAAAGCTGCCAATAATTTTTCCAGTCTGTCAATAAAAAAAAAATAATCTTTTTTTGCTGACGTCAAAAGTGAATTAATGAACTTGGCACTCAATTAGAGCTTCAGCCAACTGCTACATGTGACTCCCCTCCGTCTTCTAGCATGTATTTGAACAGTGAAAAAGAATTCTTGATTTCCAACCAAATCTTCATTGAAAGGAGAAATTTCAACAAACACACACTTGAAAGAGAAAAACAACAATCAAGCTATTGCACTGTTTTAGTTGGTATGGTTCCAGCCCTTCCACCAGGATTATCTAGCTGACATTTTATTGGTCACTTTTTTGCCTTGGGACAGGATGAATAAAAACCAGTGTGTTTCTGCTATACTTGTTTCACTCAAGAATTCATAAGGAGGAAAAAGGGAGGGAAAAGGGAGGGAAAAGGGAGGGAAAAGGGAGGAAAAAGGGAGGAAAAAGGGAGGAAAAAGGGAGGAAAAAGGGAGGAAAAAGGGAGGAAAAAGGGAGGAAAAAGGGAGGAAAAAGGGAGGAAAAAGGGAGGAAAAAGGGAGGAAAAAGGGAGGAAAAAACGAGTTGCTGCTACAAAAGTTCTCATTAAAAGACCAAAGGTTTTCAGCAGAATAGAAACAAAACAGTGGCAGGATGCTGTGTCAAACCGACGGGGCTCACCCTGCCACGTGAGCCAAGGACAGGGCAGCGAAGGCTGAGCAGAGCCACGTACGATAAATACTGATACAGCAGGCACGGTATTTTTCAGCAGGACAGTCCATGCCTGGGGGCTGTACAGAGGGAAGGCACAACAGCCACGTGGCCCTGCGCTGTCAGCAAAATCCACACAGATGGGGACATTTTCCACCTGAGGAAGGAGTGTTTGTTAAGTCAATCAGGGAGTTGAAAACATCTCAGCAGACAGACCAACATCCCCAGACCCAGCACCAAAGGGAGCAGGGCCCATCAGGAGACACTAGCGCTCAGCTGTGGACACCCTGAAGGGATTTCCAGGGATGCAATCACCATGACAAAAGGTGGGAAGACAGGATCTTGTAAATGTTTTAAATACTGTTGGTCTGTCTCCAGAGTGGGCTGAGCCCTGGCAGACGTCTGAGCACTCCCAGACTGGGCTGCAGGAACCAGGTTGGGCTGCACCCCAAGAGACCCTGCCTGGCCTCCAGCATTGCCATGCACAACCACTGCTGTGGCAGGGAAACCCAACAGTGCCCATTTGCTCCCCAAAATGAATGGCCTGTTGCATCCCATGAAATAGCAATTGAAATCTTACTATAGCAGGAGCACCTCCTGTTCCCTGCCACAGCAGGGGTTGGAAGGAGCTTGAATTGACCTCCAGAAATATACATGGGAGATGATGGGGTCACAATAGGAAGGTTACCAAAGGCTGAGAGTAAGAATGACATTGCAGCATGGAGACCTCTAAAACTTGGAATGGTTTCCTGGGATGATTGGGGATGTCTAAGAAGAGAATAGGCTGAAAGTTGCAACTCTAAGAGGTTCAGAGCAGCTTCCAAAAGCACGGTGTGCAGCAGAAAACAGCAGCATCCTGCTCCATGCCTGTGCAGGACACGGCCCCACAAACATGGCTGCCCCTTCTCTCTGGAAGGGCAGCTGCCAGAGACATCACCCGCTCTGTGACATGCCTGTATGCTCCTTCAAAAGCAACATCACCTCTGTAATGTATATAAAGGGGTTACCCACAAACAGGCTTTCCACATGGGAATGAGACCACACTCAGCCAGCCTAGAGGTGATGTTCAAGCCACAAATGGACAAAAGCTCTCGAAACAACCCTGCTGAGAGATAAGGGAGCAGCAAAGCAAGCCAGAAGCTATTGAAGGGTTACAGACCTGGATAAATCAAGGGGTACACTCTGCTGATCTTGACTTTCATCCAGCACCTGGGTATGGCACAGGCTGCTAGAAACCCACGCAGAGGTCCAGCTCACCTGGCTGGTCTGGCAGCACACGGCAGCCAATGGAGTAGCAAATGGGCAGGGTGCAGGAAAACCCAAGGCTTCCCCAGGGGCTCAAACTACAAATTCCCCCTTAGAAATAACTGAGGGAGAGTAGAAAGGCAAAATTAATTGCAGGTTATGCAGCAGGAACAGCCAGGCAGGGGAGCTGTTTTACACACGCAAACTCACAGACCAGTCTTTACATATCTTTACTGCACACATCTTATCCTTACGTATCTCATGGGATGAGGCCAACTTCCCTTCCCAGGACAAAGTATTTCTGCTTAATTCTGCCAAATCCATCTGTTCCCAAGACAACTTTTGTTACTGCCTAACACAGATATTTTGGAAGGGTAAATCTTCCCCTCATCCTCCCACCCCCCACCCCGGTTGCTGAATCGCCCAGAACATTCCCTGTGTGATGCTCCAGCCACTAAAAGGGATTTTTTTTTCATCCTGGCAACACTTGTGATTTGCCCAGGGGCACACAAGTGAGCTGGGCCACACTACCTTTGCAAACCCTCCAAAAAACCAGCACCTCCTTTCTCCCAGTGCCTGATAAAGCTGCCCACCCATCACAGGAGCCTCTCCAGCACCCATGTTTTACTTTCAGGCTTCCTTGCAATGAGCTCATGGGTTATAAGTGGCATCTCGAGCGAGAACGCAGGAGGTGAGCTTATTAGTGGGTGGCTGTGAGCTTATTAGTGGGTGGCTGTGCAGGCCCAGCAAAGCCCCAGCCACCCCAGGATTTGTTTGCTCTGGGTGCCCAGTGTAGGGTGGCTGATCCCAGCGGGGTGCGAGCACCCGTTTGTGTCATACAGCCTGGAAGACATTTGCACTGACTTGTAATTTGAGGGAAAATACTGTAATTTGTTCCCTGGCATGATTTGCCACTGGTGTGGCATAAATATATGTGTGTGTATGTACACAGCTCTATTTTTAGAGCTGCGTGGCCTGGGTGCCAGCTCTACGGTTACTCCATTGACAAACAGGATGCGCTTTTCTCTGAGCTGGGAGGTTTTCAGTCCTCCCCCTTATTGTAAACAGTATCTGCCTTCAAAATCCTTAATGCGTTGCAGATGTGACAAACAATAAAAGACCTATCATAAAAAAAAAAAGCCTGCCATCTCCGTGTTTCCCACTGGGGCAACATAATAATGAATTTATTAGCATATAGCGCTCACCAACATATGTTTATAGTCACTCACAAACTTTTGACTTGACAGTTTACAAGTATGTTTAAATCATTAAAGTTTAAGTTGACTGTCCAGTTATTACAGGCTCATTATAAATAGGAAACAAAGGTTACATTTTATACAACAGGCGATAAATCAAAACTAGCCTGTATTTGAGACCTTTTTTTTTCATCTCCACCTTTTCAAGACCTTTTGAGGGGACACCTTGGTAGTGCCAGTACTGAGCAGCTGTTTGCAGTTAGCTGGCAGGACCAGCAGCACCCACACCAGTGAGCAGGAGAAATTCTGCCTACATCCAAGAGATGCAAAAGACCTTGGAAGTGGCAAACTCTGCCAATGTTTTCACTCAGCTTATGGCCAAACCCAGCTCCAGTCCCAGGCACCCAGCCCTCCTCCTCCTGGAGGCATTGCCAAATCCATTTGCAAGTCCTGGGAAACCCTCCTCTGCGACAATGGAGTAAAGGAAATTTCCTCCTAAGCTGAACAAAGCCTCTAAGAAAAGGAAAGCAAAGCACCCAAGCTGTGTTCCCTGACTGCAAACTTCTGAGGATCAGCAGAGGCACCCAAAGGCTTTGAGCCCACTGCTACAACACACGTCTCCCCCCTCCAGCCATTCAGCCGTGTTCCTGCAGAGCATCCAGTATGGGATAAAACCAGTCAGTAACTCAACCCCGCTCCTTTCTGTCTCTATTAGAGGGTAACCACCTTGGGAAGGGGAGAGATAAAGCCACGCTAAACCTAAGAGTTCATTTTGCAAAGTATTTCCAGATTTCAAAGCCTGGCGCCATTTCAAACCGGCATGCTAGCCTAAAATTTAGGATTTGTGGAAACTGGTGGGGGGAAATGTGGAATGGTTTCTGCTCCCTTTTATTTCGTGCTATGTACATGCGATACGATATGCTGGGAGGGATGGGGGGGGGGGAATTAATTGAAAAATACCCTTTCAAAGTAAAACGAAATATCATTCTCAAAAATGTTGAAAGTGAGTATTTCCACACCATCAGCAACTTTTCCTGGGCTTGTTTCCAACATAAAACTCGAATGGAGTCACAGTTTATATCCAATACCAACCAAATAGGATTCTGTCACTGTCAGATCAGCTTTGCCTCTCTGCTCTGAAGCAAATCACACAAAAGGAGCGTTACAGCATGGAAGCACCAGGAAGCCTCCCTGGACACCATGATGGCACAGCTCATGTCCTCGAAGGCCAGGCAGTGCTCAAAAGCTCTCAGCAACCTGAAAGGCCTAACCTGCCAGAGAACACGATGCCCCAAAGCCACCGCTGCTTTAAAGTTAATATTTACCCATCCTGTAGCAGCAGCAGCAGCAGCAAACACCCTGCAGCAGAGTAGCAGAGGGAGGACAAGTCCTCTTTTCCTACTACACTTTCAGGTACCGCAGTGACAAGAGGGGCCTAAATTGCCAGTCAGGCAGCTTGTCAGGAAGATCAATACAGTGATTAAACCAGCCTAGAGAGACTGGGAAAGGCAGAACGGATTGTGTACCCGGCTTCAGAGATCACTGATGATGTTATGGGGGAGGCTGTAAGAGGAAATTAGAAACATATTAAAAATAGCATGAAGGTGTGACACAAAGATCACGGAAAATGAAACACGTTATCTCTGCTCTCAGCTCAGGACGATGAGGATCACCTGTATTTCCTTAGAGTACACTTTGATATTTAGTTCCTGGATGAAATAAAGTACCTTTTATCCGTCTCTGAATCCTGTCTTTCTCTTTCAGACCTAGACTGGAGGACTTAAAAAGCCTTTTTCTTTCCCATACCCAATATTTTAATATATGCATTTTATATATTTTACATAATGTGTCAATAATATTTGATATGAAACTGGCATTTAATATTTCAGCTCTCACTTCATTAAGGATATTTTAATTATCCCAGACCAATGGAAGGGAATTTATAAACATCTGTGCTTCGTTTAAGAGCTCAAATTTGCCTCTTAAACTTCAAAGCTGTAAAGCTGATTTTATCCAGGTTCAGTTGTCTGGTCTCTCAAAGAGCAATGCATAGCACTAGAACCAGCATTAATTGGGCCAAACCTCCAGCCTGCAGACCCACACATCCAGCTTACACCACTCATCCATGATGGACACAGCCTCTAACAGCCTGACCTTGTTCGTGCAGGCACAACAGATGACACTGAGCTCCAGGGAGGCAGGAGAAGGATGATAGTGGTCAGAGGGTTGGGGAGAAGGCACACAACCAAGGGTATTTGCAACTGCCAAAGTCACAGTTGGTCCTTCATTTTCTCCTCCCAGTGGGTGACCAGGGACTACCTTATTGATAATTGTAGCCTCAAAGCACTAGGAGTGCCTCATGGCCATTTTCAGTGCAAAGTCATGACTTGGACTGGTAAGCAATGCAGTTTTAGGCTCCTGAGTACCTAAATCACTTCTGAAAATGAGTCTGAGTCATTAGTAAAAAAATTACCAGAGGTCTCCAAAACCCTAGATCAGAAATAACCATCATCTGCTCCAGTCAATCAACCCTTAACAACTTTCGGGTGTCCTCTAGAAAGCAGAAAATCTCATCTCTGAGCTCATGAGCACAAGCAGTGGTGGGAAGGAGAGAAGAGGGTAACTCTGGGACCTACAGCAGCTTTGCAACCTGTCTTGAACCCCCTCCCATGGATTGCCCTCAGCACACCCTTGCAAAACCAGCCTGGAAAAGCAGCAGCATTCCTTCTCCAGCTGCTGTCCCTGCTGAGGCCAAGGCCAGCTGACACAATGCTGAGCCACTGAGCATCCCTGGTGCCTGCAGCAACCAGATCTGAGCAGACCTGAGGGCAGCTCCTCACACCACCCACAAGACCTACCACCCCCAGAGGGGCAGCCGCTGTGGAGCCACCATCCCATCACCTGCTAAGAACCGGAGCTGGTTCCTCACTCGCAGCTCTCCAGCCCCAGAACCTCTGTCACATTCATCTTCATCATCGCAGTCTCCGCTTTCTTCTTCCTCCTCTGGGGTTTTGCCTGGAGCTCTTCGGCGGGGCAAAGCCGTCCTTTTGAGAAGCTGAAAGACAGGAGGTGCCACAGTCATTCAACAGCTTCCCTCCAACCACACTCACAGGGGCATCAGGTGACAAAAGGGGGACAAGGCTCACTGGAGCCAGCACAGTGGGACAGGACCCCATTGCGTTCCACAAGCCAAAGCACTGATGAGCTCAGGTTCGTTCATGGACAAAGCCAAACACAAAACTTCAGTTGAAGGGAAAAAAGGAGAAGGAAAAACCACACTGAGTAACTCTGCCCTTCAGGTTCTGCTCAGCGAGCATCCCATGAGCTGGAGCAGCCATGCGAGACCCCAGTGACACCCAGGCTCTGGAGTCAGCTACAAAACATGCGTCCAGAGTTAGGCTAGAGAGAACAAAAATCAGCAGCCAGAGGAATCACTCATCAAGGATTCTCACTGCTTTCTGGGACTATCAATCTCCCATCTGCGAAGCAATGCATGTGAAAAGAACCTCTCTGGTCTGTATGGCACTCCACAAAAATAACCAAAAAACCTCATTCCTCACAGAGGATGCTAGTCAAAAGGTTTTGGGATAGACAAGCAACACAACAAAAGGATCCTTTAAAGGATGCGTTAAAGCCGAGTCCTAACAACAGGGGACAGGTTGCACACCCCCCCGAGATGGGGACTCAAATGCCTCCACTGAGCCTGGGGTCAAGACTGCTTTCCAAACACCGTGGGAGCTCCCACACCACCCCTTCATTGCACACAGGAGCATCAGGCACATTTTAAACCATCAGCTTCCTCTTCCCGCTGACTTCTCCGATTTTGCTGTTGCTGAGAGCAGCCAGCTATTTCATCAGAAACCCAGACCCACTTTGAAAAAGTGTGAGTCAGCCAGTTAATATATGCTGAAAATTTCTATCACTACCACTCTGCTGTTAAAAGCCTTCTCCAATTTAATCTCAGCACTAAAAAATAATAATGAAAAGGATAAGTAACAGAGAAGATATTGCAGAATGGGAGCTCTCTGCATACTTCAGGGGCTTAGTTAGTTCCATCTATCGCAGCAGCATGCGTGCCTTTCAAGGCATTTTTTAATATCTGGAATCTAGGTTATATTTTTAAACTATTAAGCTAGTCTTAGAAAACAGTTTCTCAAATATTTAGCTGCTGAAGTTTATACAGCCTTGGAGGAATGCTTTCAGCATCTGGCTCGCTCTGTCCACGGCAATGTCCACATACCTCAGTTTTTATATTAGAGGAGCAGAATGTAATGAAAAACAAATGGCTCGACACAAGACCCCATCGGGTTCCTCAGCTGTGTCTTGTGGGGAGAAGCAGCACAGCAAACCTCTCCATGGCCTGTGTGAAAGCCCATCTGGCCTGACAGTCCTGACCTGTCCCACATCCATGGTCAGAAGGAAAATGCAGCCACTCTTGCCAAAACTCAGGGGATGCTTTTCCGTGGCCTTCAACGGCCTTTGGCTCATGCTGTTTAGGTTCACTTTTCAGGAATTTTGCTTTATTTAGACATTTATGGGTCTTTCCCAGAGTACAGCGCAACCACAAAAGAACAACAACTAAACAAGAAAGGTAAATGCAGCACTAGGGGTAGCACGGAGAAGAACTTACACATGAACCAAACATGCCAGCCTCAAGTCTTTACACCATCACTTGGAATTCCCTCCTCCAAGTGAAGCCTATGGCTAACACCAGCCCTCAGCATAGAGCATGTCAGCTCAAGGTATAATAAGGGTCTCCCATGCATAGCAGCTAATTCCAACATGCCCCAGTCCAGACCCACTGCCCCAGTGCACCACTGCTAAAAAAACCATGCCCATCATGGTGGAAGGGGACCACAACCACTCAGCAGCAGGATGGTCACTCCTCTGCATCCAGAGCATGGAGCAAGCCAGCCGGGACCCCACTGGGCATCTCTGTGGCACACCTTCCATTACTTACCTGAAACAGCAGAGGAACTTTCTGGCAGAGAGAATTAACTTTCAGGTTTAATAAGCTCAGTGGGGGGTGGGGGAAAAATCAGGATTTTTTCAATTGTGTGTTTTCAAACATGAAAATTGCTGAGCATTTCTGACATTACTATATCTTTCTTGCTATCCCATAAATTAGCAGCCTTATTTCTCCACATTCATAGCCACAGTAAATCAGGAACTTTTTGAGGGATACCACGCAGGGCCCAACTTTGGATCAAGTGAACATGACATCTCTGCACCATCCTGCTCCTTCTTTTTCCAGGACAAAAACCTCATCCTTGGCCACATGATCCTCAGTTGCTGAGAACCATGGGGAGATTTAATGAGCCAGATTTTGAAGCCAGAGATCCAAACCTACCAGCATCATTAGCTGGCGCACAGTGGAAATCACACCCCACTATGCTGGTGCATCCAGATCCTGAAGCACTGTCGGATTCTTCAGTTTTGGCCAGAGCAGTGACCACAGGCCGGCTCATCAACCATTACACAACCTCCCCAATGGTGTGCACTCTTTATGAAATTATATTTGGTGAACTGAATATAGATTCCCCATCCTTAAATAGTACGTGGAGCTGACTGTACTCTAACATTACAGTTTATTCATGTCCTGTGGTTTAAAGCCAATAGTAAGATGCAGGAAAATACATAGTCCAGTGGTTGCTGAAGTGGTGTGTAACAACGAGATAACTTTAACTTAATCACAAGTCATCCAGCTGTAAGAGTTTACAGTCATATCTACTCTTCTTCACTAAACCATAATGGCAAAAATACACTGTAATGTACCCAATGTAAACTAGAGCACTAATTGTGGGAGTCCATGTGCATGCACACATCTCCGAGGTGTCTGCAGGGCACTGGCCTCCCATCTGCACAACCACCATACCACCACAGAGTCACTGAGGCTGGACAAGACCACCACGGCAGGAAACGCCTGGGCCACTCTGTCAGCTCAGACATGCATCAGTTCTCTTTCCAATTTCACCCTTTTTCAGCCATGACCTGCTGGATGGCAGGGTGGGCAGTGCTGTGGTACCTCCACTGCTGTGGTAGATGCTGGATCACCAGCGCAAGGGATGCCGGGCAGCCTTGGATGGTCTCCCTACACATCTTTGCTGCTTGGCTTGTCCCATCGTCTTCCTACAGCTTAAAAAGCAAGTCAGATGGGAATGGTGTGCAGAGCCTTTCCACAAGGAAAGGTCTCCAGGGCATCTCAGCATGATTTACACAATTATTCATAACCAAACAGTGACCAGACGAAAACAGCTGCAGCAACGCAGGGTAATGACTCAGCTGGATTTGGATGGGCCACCGTATGTTGAAATCTTTGTAACTCCTCATTCTTTACAACCACTTCACTCAGACCTCACCATCCCACCAGCCCACTGAGCCACCTGGTCTTGTTTTTCCAATTTTTATATAAACAGTGAGAGCTACAACATACTTTTTATCATTAATCTCTCGTCTCCAAAAAGAAAACAGAATTGTGTTCCTTGGACTGTGGTTTAATAGTTGTTTTCTCCTTCTGGAAACTATGCCTGCAGTATTGCAAATATCAGCTTGAGCAATACCCCAAATCGTGCCCACAAATTCAGATAAAATATCTCCAGTGAGCTACAGACACTGTGCTCCTTTAGGGCAGAAATCATCCCTTTCAACATACTTCAAAAATATGTAAAGCAAAGAGAACAGCCAAACAGATTATTAAGGGGAGTAGAAGACTTTTAGAGAAACAGTTAATTCCTCCATGAGTTTAAGGGGGGAAGCCTGATTGATATTTGTAATCTTTTGGTGGACAGAGTTGTCATTTAATTTAGCTTGCATGACTGAAAGAATTTAATAAAAGTGTTCCACAGAGTTTCGCTGAAATTCTTTGCATGTTTTTAGTAAGCCTCTGGAATACGATCAAACCTAAGAAGCTGGAGAGGACGGAGACTGATCTTGCAGCTAAAATAATATTCAGAATTGTAATATACACTTAATAATCAAGTGCTTGCATCCAGGAGGAAAAAAGTGCCTTAGTGCAGAAACTCCTCTGGATCCCCAGCTGTATGTCGAGGTGCTGCCTGGCATCATGGACACCCCACAGACTGGACCCTGCAATGAAAACCAGCTCTTGACTCTGCTAAAAACCTTCCAAAATTCAACCAAACCCACCAACTCAGGGCTGTCTGCAATCTTGGGATGCCTGCCTTTGATAACAAAGAGTTTTAGAGGAGCAAAGGTGTTATTTCTCTTTGCATTGCACAAGATGCCCGCTCCAGCCATGCACTTTCAGGTACCCAAAGATACCACTGTACTTCCCACACAATTCCCGAGATTCCCGACAGGTCAGTTTTTTCTGGTTTAAATTCCAGCCTGCTGAAAACATTGGGCTGGAGGGGGGGCAGAAAAAACTAGATCTTATGGCCAATCCTGACCTTGAAATGTGCAATACCGAATAATTTATGGGTGGCTTTTAAATCAGGGCAGCATCATGGGAAACGTGCAGATTTTCACACGATACTGTTCCCTGTTAACAGCTCATTACAATGTACAGAAGTATATTCCCATTATGAAATACAGCTGGGGTTGTTTTGCTTACAAAGGTCATTATCTGATCCTAAGCTAGAATCAGGGAAAGGAACCCATTTTAAAAGGCTGAAGTTGTGGACTCCTTGCAAACTCATGTGTTTTGAATTTTGTAGCCTGATCACAGGCAAGCATGCAACAGGAGAATCGATTCTCTCCACTTCCCCTGCTTATTAACCCTGGAAATAGCATGGAAAAAATTATATTTTATTAGCAAATACTTACTTTATTATTTAACTAACCCTCATGGTGACATCTCCTGGTGCCCTACACTTCACTTTCTTATTTCACAGCTCCGTTCAGTTTATCCTTTCTGTGGACAGGGGCCTTGGTGGCAGAAGAGCATGTGTAAGTAGAAACTCAAGGCAACATCAACACCATAATTTTCACTTGCCTTTTTCCAAGCTCTAGAGAGCTTTCTCCCTCTTGGGCAGCAGCAAAATACAGCAAATTACAGAAAAACTCAATGTTCCCTGGCACTGAGCACCAAATGCCATTTAAAAATAAGGATATTTAAAGCTTTTAAACTATCTGTAAATACCAGGATTTGTGCTTTTGTCTTGCAAGAATGGGTGCATACATGCATGGGCAGGCATCGCTGCTCTTCCAACCACGTTAGCTCATGGACAGAAGAGCCTATTTTGGCAGAAGGACACCCAAAATGGGTTTCCTTACAGCCATTCCAGTTGGACCCACCTTGGCAGCACAGACATAGCAGAGAAGAAACCTGTTCCTAATTGTGCTCCTGTTTCAAGGTCAGCAGAACAAGGAGCAATCACTAATCAAATGTTAATAAAGTGCAAGCAGCCTTTGGAGCTGGAAAAGTAATTTTCAGTGCTTGGAAAAACAATGAGTTGGGTATGTCAGCTGCTCTAAGAGAAAGTCCTGGCCTTTCCTGTGCTGTCTGCTTCAAGACATCACAGTTTTTGCACTGATGAAGCTGAACTCAGCAGGCCAAGCCCCTGGCAGCACCTCATGTCTGTTCAGGGCAGAGTGGGCAAGGGATAGCCCCAGGATGCCCTTCCCATGAGTCACTCCTGCTTTGGGGCTCCACATCAGCCCACCGCAACGTGTGCCAGAAGGGGTGGACCATAACTCTGAGTTTATATTGTGGCTCTTCAGCCATAGAAGCGTTTCAGTCTTTACTTGTAGCACTCAAAATACCCTGTCCTGGAACAGGAAAAATCCCTACCATCCATCATTCAGGGTCTACCAGCACAGCAGGGACCCCCTTTACTGTCTTCACAGGCTCCAGAGGAGATGCTCTCAGCCGCCAGTAAATCAGTTTTCCTGGTCACTCTCCTGATAGCACAAAGAAGTTGGTGACAACAGTGAATTATTGGCCAAAGGGTGGCCCTACTTTATGGATCATCAGCTTAATTCTAGATTAGCTATCAAAACTGACAACATCCCTATGGGTAAAAGAAGACAGATAAAGACCCCTAAGTGCTGGCAGTAATTAAAATGAGTCTGGACTGGACAGTAAATCTCTTCCGACAGCAGAAGGGGCTGCCAAGCCGTTATGAATTGCTCTGGTTTGGTGACGGCAGGCTGATGCCCAGGACAGGATGCTGCCCCAGACATGGGGGTTAAGCCCTTGCTGGCACAGCAGCAGGGAGAGGGACGGGGTCCCGCCTGCTCTCCCCCAGGCAGGGGACATGTCACTTCCCCCACTCAAACAAATGCTCATTCATCACAGGGCACATGCAAAAAAGATTACTCGGGCTTTACGAGCAGCTCATTCACCTTACATCCAGTTCCTTCCCCTTCCACTACACAGCTATTTATGGCTTGGTTTCGTGCAGTGGGAGAGGAAGGAACAGGATGGTGTGGGTGCCAAGCAGAGCTACGGAGTGCAGCCCAACTTGCTGGGGACCTGGGCAGTCCCCTTCTGGTTCATCTGGAGCCCTGCACTGGTGTCCACACCAGTGAAATGCTTCAATTCTCTTTGTGAGCTGCTACAGCTCCTTCTCCTCCAGTGCTTCAGCATCCCTTCCTACCCTCCTCCATCCTCCTCCATCAAACACAGACATCCCTCAAACTCCAAAACCCAATTATTAAACCAATCATTGAACACATGGCTGGACCAGGCAGTAGATGTCTTCAGCACCTTCCTGGAGTCTGCCTGGACCTTTTCCTGCTAGGACTGGACAGACACCTACAAGCTAGAAGTGACATAGGATTGCAGCTCTTCTTTGCTTTTCCTGGGCTGACCTGCACCATTGTCTCTGTCTCAGTCTCTGCCACAGCGCCCAAACCTGCTCCAGATTTGGTGCTACTTGTGCCAGAACAACTTCTGAAGACATTTCATTTGGTGCACAACTCACTCCTTACAGAGCAGACCATGCTAATCCTGTGGGTAGACCTTTAAACCTGCATCAGGATAAAAGCAGGTGCTTCAAGACGACTTGGGCTTTCAGACTGCTTGGGAGAATGAAACACGGAAAGAAAGTCTCCAGAAGAGCTTTCCTCACCAGGCAGATAACCACCCATGCCTGTTGAGGGTAGTAAAGGTATTGTAGAGGTGTTCCCTTCCTTGTTACCTGTAAGGACTCTCTGCTTCAAACCTTTCTGACATCATTTTGTCATTGGCATCATATTCCTGGTCTTTCAGCTTCTCATTCTCCTTGCAGCAGCCCCAACTGCCTTCCCACCTCCTTCCCAAGCACTCTGCATCACTAGACAGGAGAACCTGGACCAATTTCTCCACCTGCCCAGCAGCCACTCCTCAAGGGGTTGGCAATGGAGCGAAGAAGGGGTGTGGGAGCCTACATGTGCCAGGACCCATCACTGCTATTATCCATATTTTCCTTGTTTTGTTTAGTTTCTGCAGAGGGGGACAAGCGTGCCCAAGCAGGGTGTGCAGGAGCGAGCAGGTCCCCCGCAGCCCCCTCACCACCCACCAGCTCAGCCCAGCCTGGTCGGAATGGCTGGGAGATTTCCTCTTGGCTCAGGCTCAGGCACACGTGGCCACTCTCCGGCTGTCAGCGACGTCTGCCTGCGAGACAAACATCTCGTCCTTGGCACCAGGTAGGAAACTGAGCCCAGAGCTGCACCGGAAGGATTTTTTTAACCCCCCTTCTCCTTCTGCCACACAAATGAGGCAAATCTCTGTCCCAGCTGCTTCCCTTTCCCCCTAAAATTTCCCAGCAGCAAGAGACTTCTCAAATCATGTATTTCTGTGCAATGTCATCTTGAACAGAGGTTTCTGCCAGAACACCAGCCCCTCTCCCCCTGGCCACATCATTCCCTCCCAGGGGCTGCTCTTTGTAGCTTTCCTTTTGCATTCACTTCACCCCAAGGCACTGGAAGCCCCAAAACCATTTGCAAGCAGCTCTGCTGAATGTCCCCAGCTCCACAGAGCTCTCACAGGGGACCAAACAACTGCCTCATAAGCCAGTTATCTCCTAGTAGACAAGACAACCCCTGTGCAGAGCTAATTACCAAGCAGCTGATGTCAGCAGAGACTTAAATCAGGCAGGAGGAGGAGGACTCCATGGCAAACAACCCCCCCAAACCTCTTAGCTAGGGAGGAGTGAGCAGCTGGTCTGCCCTCCCTGGGGACCTGCAGGCCACCACACCAGGGCAGGTTGTGCCTGGCTGAGTCCTCAATGTGGTCCTTGGGAGCTGGGGGTCAGTGGCCTCCAGTGTCCTGCGGCCAACCTCTACTTCCACCCAAAAGCCACTGCTCCATCCTGCATGGAGAGAGGAGCAGGGGTCCACAGGCAGGACTGGGCTGGGGCTGGTGCTGCTGGGGAGTGTCCAGCTGGAGCAGGGAGACCAGAGCACCCAGTCCTGCTGCCACAAGTATTTATGCACTTCACATTAAACAGGCATTCGACTGAGATAAACCAGACCACGAATAATCCCAGGAACAGGGTCTCTCTGGCCTCTGTGGTCCCTAATTAATGGCTGATGGTTGGACTGGCTGCTGGGCAAGGTCACAGCCCTCCTCTGCATTCAGAGCATGGCTGCTGCTTGCTAAAACCCAAAGAGGAGAAAATTTAACTTCACAAACGCAGCTTTTCCAATGACAATATTGACACCTGCTTCCTAGGATGGGTCTACACAAAAGATGAGGAAACATCCAGGCTCCAGCACAGAAGCTGCTGATACATTGGGGTGTACCTCATTATTGGTCCCAAATGCATCCAACGGAAACAGTCCCCGCAAGGCTCAGACCTCCAGAGCCACAGGCACCCTGCCCGGGGTGATTCTCCCACACAGACTCACAACCACCAGCTGAGCAGCTGAAGCAACTCAGCATTTAAATCAGGTTCAAAGCTGGTGACTTTATACCCTCCCCCAGGGAGACCCAACGCTCGCAGAGGAAGCCCTGAAATGCACCTACCCAAGTCTCACCCTCAGCATTTAGGAGGATATGTGCTGCATGAAAAGGTCAGCAAACTCCTTCCGCTCTGGTAGGCGGGAGGCATTCAAGGGGTCCTGCCAAAAATAAAAAGTAATTTCCTGCCCATCATGATATGTCCTGATGACTCGGACACCCATCCTCCACCAGCTGCCTCCCAGCCCCCCATGCTTCACCAGACAGCATCTCCTTACATGTGTCCTCAGAAAGGCCAGCCAAGCACATTTTCTTCTTTCAAATGCTGTTTCCTTGCAATACAGTCGAGCACAGCCACAGGCAACTAATATCTCTGCAGCCTAAACCTCCCTGTCTGCTGCCCAGCCAGATCTCACAGTGTCTGCCCCAACAGCAAGAGAACTAAAATACACTCTAGTCTTCAGTCAGTTACATGTCTAAAGCAAGCTAAGAAGTTAAACGAGCAACAGCATTAATTGAGAGAGCCCTCCTGAGCCCGGGGGTCATTTACACCTGCCCCGATGCAGACAGGTCTCACTGTCTGGGGACAGGGCTGGCCAGCACAGAGACCAGCCTAATTACCAACATCTGCTTTGTCAGCAGGCATAAGAAAGGGAGCCAGATTAGAAATTATTCATTACCTAAAACGTACAAACCTCTTGCACTTTCTGACAGCAGTGCAGCTTGGATGAAAGCTGCAGCAGCCTGTGCCAGACACTGCCTCCACAGAGGTGGGAAAGAGCATCCAGAGAGGTCCCGGGAGCAGCCAGTACTTTAAAAAAGGGACCACCCTTTCTCAGAACAGGATTGCTGTGGAGGGGTATAGGTCTGATGGCTCTTTTATTTCAGTCCAGGAAAACTCTGGTGACATTTTTTACACGAAGGATGCTTTTGAGAGCAGTAGATGAACCACTTCAGCCAGCTAACATCTTTCTGCACAGCTCACACTGCCCTTTCCATCAAAGGGATACCAAACGAGTGAGTGCTTTCAGTTTGTTCCATACTGTATACCCACAAACATAGCAGCCCGAGCAAGCAGGCTCAGGAAGGATTCCCCCCCTACTCATCCCTAGCTGGTGTTGGAGACCAGATATGCATTAATGTCTCTAGAAGAAAAAAATGCCATGAATGCACCTTGTTCCCACTGCAGGCAGAGTGGTGAAGCAGCAAAAGTCCCCAGCTCAGACCTTCCCATCACATGGAGAGGGTCGGGATGCAGCAGGAATCTCACAGGCATCCCAGCTCAGGGAAAGCTGCCTGCATGCCACACCACAGCTGGGTGCAACTCCCGAAGCAAAGCCCAGCGTGCAGAGCAGACTTCCCACCAGAGCTGGCCTTCCCTGCCCACAGTGTGTCTCTCAGCGCTGCTTCTCCTCCCCTCCCCTGAGAACATCACCACTAAGTGGTTACACACCATCAGACTGGAATCAAAAGTTATTGTTAATGAGGCTTTTGCCTGGGAACAAAAGCAATCAGATTTGTTCTGCGGCCAAGGCGACCACAGGTTACCTTCCAGGCCTGCTCTGGACGATGGAGATTAGCTTCTTGAATCCCAAAATCCCGCCTCACTCTGGACCCCACTTTAAAAACCTCGACATTAAGCCAAATTTTGGAGAAAAACACATGAGAAACCTACCAATCATCCCACTAACACCAGAGCGTGCTGTGTGTTGTGTGTCACTACCAGAGGGCACCTACCCTGGACATCTACTGATGAAATTACCAGCACAAGGCAACACTAGATACAATCAATGAGGCTCAGAATAACTACAATTAACTCTTAATTTGGTATCAATGTTTCCACTTACACTGTGTTTTGCTGCACAAGGATTTCTCCAGGTTTCTTTCCTCCACAACAGGATAAACTCCAGCACTGATACAGGATATCTGGTGTTTGTTTTAAAGCACTGCTGTACATCAGCTGCATGTTTTGGACACAAAAGCAAACATATCCCTTTTAAAGATGGGGTTTTTCCCAGCTGATTTCCACAGCATTGTTTGGAGGCTGGTCCCTGCAGGACACACATGAGGCACCTGCCTCCTGGCTGGAGCTGAAGCTACGAGGGCAAAGTTGAATCCCTCCTCATTCAAAAGACCACAGTGACAGGGGAATTTCAGGGAAGGAGAGTGACAAAACACTATTTATATTACCCAAAGGTTACCAGTGCCTAACAAGAAACTACTGTGGAAACCAGCGAAAATTGCTACCCATCCAAGGTCAGACCCAGCTTCCTGGTCTAGCTGAGAAACGCAAGGAGCCAGATTCACCACCCAGGAAAGCTTTGCTGCTCCTATAGTCCCAGTGGAGCCAAACATCTATTCCAATACTAAGTGGTGGAACACCACAGATGAATGAAGCATCTCTCAGAAAGGCAAGTAGGATTAGCAAAAAGGGGACATGGATGCGACATTCCTTTTTCATACCAATAAAGGAGATACATGGCTTCATACAGGAACACACCTTTCCCAGTCCTTTCCCATGTATTCCTGAAATTCATTGCCACAGGAAGGGCAATTAAAGTAGGAAGGGCAAGTAAACAGAGAATCTTATCTCAAAAAAGACAGCTCTGCAGTCCCATTATTTACCCAAAAAAAAGGGACAGCCAACTGTGTACCAAAGGACTTGGGTGCTCCGAGGAAAATTCCACAATGAACTATTTTCTCCAAAGACTGACTGAGGAGGACTTTGGCTACTGACAGGCATTTTGGCACTACCTTCAATAACTCAGCTGGTCAGTAAGGAACAGCAGCCATAGCTGGGTTTACTTAGTACACAGGAGATGCTCAGGCCCTCAGCGCACCTCCAACTTCATCGTCACTGAGCAGTACCAGAAACGTGCCTATTTACCGCCCTTTCCTTACTGAAAATGGGAAATACCTCACATTCCACAGCAAATGTAACTGCACAAGCAGTAAAAGCCCAGGGCTTAACAGCACAGCCCTTACGCTCCACTGTCCCGTGCAAGACCATAGGTAAACCAGACAAGAAACTTCAGCAAACACAGCCCAGATTACGCCTCTGTTTGAAAACACCCATGCAAACACACCGGGCCCAATTAATCTCAAGCTGTTAAAGAAAACCCACGTCCGGTGACCCACAGGTACAGTGTTCCCACAACAAACCTGATAACTCCAGGACACTGGCAGATAGAGTCCCGCCGGGTGTTACCTGGCGCGAGCAAACACTGCCTCTTGCTAAGGTGGGAAGGAGGGGTTTGGGTTTAAAAAGCAACCCAGCAGTCAGATAGGTTCAAATTTAATTACATTCTCGTTACAGAGGGTCCCACTTCCCCTGATTTAACTGGCCTGGCAAAATCCTGTAATTGCCACTTGCATTTGGAGTGGGAGAGCGTTTACCCAGCACATTAACGAGAGCCGAGGCACGGCTCAAAGGGAGGATGGAGTTAGTCTTTAAGTACCAGGCCTAGACTTGGTGGAGCTATAGATTACTTTGTGTAGTAAAAGAAGAATTAGCTGATCCATTCCAAAATGCATTTATCATTAAAATAAAAATCTTCTGTCATTTTATTTAATAGCCTTAGTAAGAAATAACTGCAATGTCTGGTTGCTTTCAACAACATGTGGTTTTAATACTTTAATTGTTACAAACTGTTTAATAATGTTCAACAAAAGGCGTGTCCAAGTAATTATTGTGTTTATTAACATTTCTTTTGAGGACTTGATAAATTATACTATGCGTATACAGCACTTCGGCCCCTGTAGTGTTAACTTACTAAATTTAAAAGTGGAAAATTAGTCAAAGGCAACTTGTTTTGGTGCAATTTAAATATTGTATTTTCAAGTGATAAGCACTGCACGTCACGTTATTTAACAATCTGGCAGTTTGTGCATCTTCCTAATTATTATGCTGCTTCATTTGGCTAGGGAATTAGGATACAGTGGGAATAATAAACCCCACAAAGCCTAGCAGGCCACAGAGAGATGTGATTTCATCAAATTGTCAAAGTCACAGATTTTTCTGAAGGGAAAATATATTCCTGAAAAATCCTCAGCTCCCCAGGGTGTCCCATATTAAGCTCAATAGTTTTTCCTGCTTGGAGCCACCTGGGACAGGGTCCAGCAATGCAGCCCCCTGTGACCCCACATCTCCCTGGGGGGGCACCTAGAGCTGCCCCAGGCATGGAGAGCAATAGTCACACCATCCGGACAGCTCGTTTGCAGGTTCCATGTAGGCCTTCAGCAGGGTCCAGATCTGACCCTTTGCTACCTCCCTGAGCATCGTTCCCTGTGGTGGGGGGTTAAACACCCTTCACTGGTCCCTGATGCTCGGCCATAGTCTATATTTTGAGCAAAGGGGTTGAGAGAGAATCGGGCACAAGGGCACTGCGCTGTTCCCAGGCCTATTTTGTTTACATTTGATTCAATCAAGTTGTGGCCTTTTGGCCTCTTTCCAAATTAACTTCTGGGTGACCTCTGCCGTGCCCTCTCCCAGCAGCCAGGCTGCAGGGAAACAGCCCATTAAACCTACAAACAAATATAGGACATATTGGTTGATCAACCCAGCTTCAAACGCAGCTATTTAACTGTCAGGGCGTGCTTTTTTTGCAGACTTCAAGTCTATTTTGTCTTTGGTCATTCTCACCTCTGAGCCTACTTTTTTTCTTTTTTTTTTTTTTAATCTTTCCCTCCCTTTCCAACTAGAGTTCCACATTTTACTGCCTCATAAAACTTCTAAATTTTGTTCTCATCCTCCTGTAAACCCCACGAAGAGCGATGCAAGGCGCTTTCACACGGGGCGCGCTGCAGGACCCGGGTCTTTACTCCGAGCGCGTGAAGAAAGGCAGCTAGATCCTGCTTGGGGGGGGAGGGGAAACACAGCTGTAATACTCCAAGAAATTGTGTGTTCCCCTTATTTCCAAGGAAATAAATCAGAGCGGGTTTCTCAGGGTCTGTGAAAGCATGTTGCCTGGATTCTGATCCCCAAAGGGTTTGTGTTTTTTTTTTTCCAAGAGCTTATATGGTAGTTAGATTTCTGGCTAGAGAATATGCAATATGGATAAAAACACAGTTCCTATATGGGGCAATAAATTACAGATTGTTTGATGTGGAAACCAAAGAACTGTCAAACTCCAGTATATCTGAAATATTCTAAATGAGCCCTAAACTCCAGTGTCTGGAAAAGTACAATATGTTTCCAGGCCCTTCAGTCTTGTAAAGACACATCTCCCCCAGTTAAGTTTCCTTTTATGGATTTCAGTCTTCATTTTTGGTGGCGTTTCCTCCCTCCTTTTCTTCCTATATTACTCTTCCTCATAGAGATGTTCCTGTGATAAACATCTGGATTTATCTAAGCATAAAATGGGATCAGAATCGGGCACAGGCTTAAACAGTTAAGTGCAGTAAGGATGGGGGTAAAGCATCTGCTTCAATGGTGTCAGAGCCCCTTAAAGCACTGCTGGGAGCAACGGTCAGCTGGGGACCAAGAGGGAGGACTAAGTGTGTCACATTGGCTGATCTGGTACCTGCAGTTTCCATCCCTGCTGCATCCTTGCACCAGCATCCCTCAGGTCTGTTCTCCAGAGCCTTTCCCAGGAAGAGGTTCAACAGGAGGTCACCAACGTGGCAGAGCGCCCGGGCTGTGGGACACGGGACTCCATGCACATCTGTTAAAACTTGAACCTCATCCTTATCTGTCAGCCACCTAAACATCCCCATTGTGGGAGGAAAATCGAGTGACCAGAGGAAAAAGCTCACCTTGCACATTACTTTTTGCCTAGGGATGCTACCAAGTCACAAAACAAACTCCAAACCTGAGAAAGACCTCGTGCTGACACAGAATAACCTTTCAATTTCAATATAGTTTCACGTGTGGGACGAGTGAAAACCCTTCTAGCTAGAAACAGACCCCATCCACTCTGGGAAATAAAAGTTAGGAACCAATTCCAACTCATTTTCCTGAAGGTGACCCTTGGCCTCCCAGCTGAGATAACAATGCTAATATTTATGGATGGGCTGTTCATGCCTCTGGGCACACAGCAAAAATAACTCAAATCAAAACTTGGTAGACATCTAACAGAAGGGGAAGAAAACTAAAAATAAAAATCTTTACTTCCAATATGGCAATAATAAACCATCTCACCCATGAAAAATAGCACCACCCACAATCACACGTTTGGGTGAAACAAAAGCAGTCTGGAGCCTTCTTGTGATACATAGGCAGCACTGAGAGGGATTCATCCCAAAAGGATTGGTTTAAGACAGCGCTACTCAGGTAGTAAGCTTTACTCATGTACGTATTTGGTTAAAGGTCCAAACTAATACAATCTGGCAAACTTTTACCTCCCCTTCTCTCTGGGATAAGATTTCTATACTTCTTTCAGTCCCCATGGATTTATTCTAAGGCACAAAGCCCATTCTCATTTCAGACCGCAAAACATTGATAAGAATTTCTCATGTATACGTGCATGCTTACCCAGATTCAGTTAGAGAAGACACCAACTAATGAGGGAGCTTGATTTCCACACACAACACGTTTGCCAAACTCAAGCAAGCTTGAAAATGTGGCATACTGCTGAAAGAACACGTGCTTCTCAGCAGCATGAGCAGCCTGGGATAAACTGAAGCAAAGTCATCAGCAAATTATAGGCATTAGCAAAAACCTACAAGTAAAAGTGAAAGCTGTGGAGCTCCTAACAACAATTGCACTAACTAGCGTGGCTCCTGAGTCTACCCACATCCACAGAATCCAAACTGCATCTCCAACACAGCACATGGGGAGGAACTCATTATACAGAACTAGATTCAAGATTTACTGGTAGTGACATGGGGAATCCTGCTAACAGCTCTGAGCACTAAAAACACTGGGAAAGATGCTCTTTTCTCTGAAAGATTCTGCATGTTTGAAAACCCTTGAAAGCCACTGTTGGCTTGATCTTGGTGTATTGAGAGATTTTCACACACACCCCCAGCCCAGGCGTCCCTATCGCTTCCCAGATCTGAAGCCAACACCTGAAAAACACAACTGTAAGTCATCCGGAGCTGCTCCTTCCACATTTCCTACTCTTTGGCATTCAAGATGCATTCCAGATGTGAAGGAGAGTGCAAAACTTCTGTAGGCCAAGAAAATAAGTGTGATGGTGAACTATGACACCCCAAATCCCAAATTTAAGTGACCTTTGCAGTTACTTTACCAGTATATAAGCTACTTACCACAGACTATGGACCCTCTGCAGGAATGGCTAGGTTTATAACTAATTTTCACAAATTGCTTCCTATTTTTCTCCTGATTTTATTCTCAACCCCCCTCTTTCTCAAACACAATGCTACAAGAGAGTTCAGTGTTTTTCAGGCTTTCATATTTATGACATCTAAACCAAAACAACTCCCTTGTCCCCCATAACACTTTCCAACCTGATATTGCAAGCCAAGGAAGGGAAGCGCTGTAAGAGATTGTGACCAAGCTGACCACACTCACCCCCTTACCACTATTTTTCCCAGACCAGTGGCTGACAAAGACACACGGCTGAGTTCAGCCCAGCAATGTTTACCCAGGGTCTCTTGTTCTACAAACCTCCGCTCCTCAGCAGCCTGAGCTGTTCAGCAAAGACCTAACTTGACCCAAGGTGGCAGCCAGCTTTTCACAACCACTTTATGTCAGCAGTTTCAAGTACACTAATAACTGTGTTTTGTTCAGTGCGACTTTCTCACTGCGAACGGCAAAATATCATTATCACCTGCAGGTTGAAGCCTGCCCTCTACCCCATTTAACAGGGAGCTGATTATGCTATTCCCCCCTTTTTCATAATTACAGGCTGTTGGCAGATGGCATGGCTCAGCATGAGGAGAAAGGCAGAGCGAGCTGTGCTGTCACTGCCCACCACAGCCTCCCACGTGCCAGGGTGCTCCCGGGGACCCCGAGTCCATCGCTGCATCCCGCTCCCAGACAGCAGCTAATGAGGCATGCCTGCATGGGAGGGTGCAGGGGTTAAACCAGGAACTGCTATGAAAACAGTGGCTGGCAGCCTCGTGAGCAGGAAAGCAGAGGTTAGCAGAAAAGTCGCTAAGGCAGCAACTTCAGGCAGACCAGCCCTCACAACCCACCCAGCCAGGAAGCAAAGCTGGGCTTAACCCCAGGAACCCACTGCTGCCAAAAGCCTCATGCCAGAGCGACCCTAAACAACCAGTAAGAGCTCTCTCTGGAGAGACTAGGCAGCTCAGCTGTATTAAGAGACTGTGGTACCATCCGAGTATTTGTCCTGCAAGGTCCTAATGCTGTGTCCCTGGAAAACAGAGAGGTCCAAGCTACTGAAACACATCCCCTCTACTCAGTGACACAGAGAGGAGAGCAGAATCCAGAGCTGGACCCCAGCGTGGCTGGCTGAAGAGCTCTGGGAGGTTAATAGCTGCCAGCTGAATGCTGTACAGAGATGCCACCTAATTCCTTGGCAGCACTGGGGCTTGTTCACCGACCTAACTTGGCCTGGTATGATGGGTAGAGACAAGATACTGCTTGTCCTGGCAAGGATGCCAGGTCTGAGACCGTGGGAAGAAAGCTCCTTCCCCAGTGGAAAGGGTCTCATCCAGTTCTGCTATTTCCCCATTCAATGGCAAATTGCTCCAGTATTGACTAGGAGTGGATGCCCAGGAAGATGCAGCAAAGAAACAAGTGACCCTCTCTGCCAGCCACAAGTAATGCCCAAGGGGACTTCAGGCACATGCCACATAGGCACCCTGTACTCGGGGGCACCAGAGCAGCTCCATCTTTCTTGGTTTTCCATAGGTAGGGGATGGATGTCCAACAAAAGGGCACCACAGGGATGCATCTACACATCCTCCCGGGTACAGGCGGAGCCCCGGAGGGCTGCAACTGCTCCCGCTGCACCCGCAGAGCACCACGCCAGGGTGCATGAATCAGGACCTGCCACACGTGCCCTGCGAGGCTGGTACTGCACAGGACCAAGGAGGCACTGCCTCTGCACGTAGCTGTAGAAGATGGCGATGCCCCAGGTTGTCTGGCTGAGCCCAAAGAAAGTGTGGGGGAGGCCAGACTAATTTGGAAGCCACCCACTCTGGAGCCATCCCTGCTGGCACGCCTGCAACGAACCTGGTTGATGTGTTTCAGCTTGTCAATAATCTGGCTGATCACTGGCTCAGGACCTTTCATCTTCACCTCATGGTTGCCAGGCTGAGCTTTTGCTCCATTCCTTGTGATTTGGGGACTATACCTGTGGGAATGAGAACAGAGGAGACCACGTTGTGTGATGGGCTAATATAGACGAGATCTTTAAAGTACAGTGCAAACAAAAAAAATCCCAAGATAAGCACCGTCCCTTTCCAAAACAGAGCACACAAAACAATTAATAACGACAAAGAAAAGGCAGAAGATTCCCATAAATATTTCTGCTCTGCATTTGCAAAGCAGCAAGATGATGTACTTGTATCACTTGAGGACAATGAAGTCCTTTCCAGTCCATTAGTAACCAAGGAAGACATTAAACAGTATATAACAAGGATAAATATTTTCACATAACTTGCACCCAAGAGTCCTAAAAAAGCTGGCTCTGAAATTCTGGCTTGCTTGTGTTTGTTTAAAATAAATCTTGGCAGACCACAGAGACTCCAGCACAAGAGCAGTAGTGTTGTGACCACAGCCAAAAAAAAAAATGAGTGGGATGACCCAGTTAACTGCAAGCTGATTAGTATAACATCAACCCCCTTGCAAAATAATGACTATCACTGATGTGTGATTTCAATAATAAAGAATTAAAGCATCAGAATATAATTAATGCTGTCAACATTGCTAATGGAAAATAGGTGTTGTCAAACAATCCTGATTTCAGTCTTTGATGAGATCCAGCCTTGGGGATCAAAGTAGCTGCTTAGACAGAACGTACCTTGAATTTCATGCAGTGCTGGGCTTGGCACCGCGTGATATCTTGATTTACACGGGTACCATGCAAGTCAGTAAAGCACCCGTAAAGCAGATTAAGAGCTGGTGGAGAGATCTCCAGATGCAGCTCCATAGGGACCCTCCCCTCACAGCCAGCTGCCAGGGCAGCTCTGCAGAGGAGGATGGCCAAGCTCGTGCTCGGCTTTTTCCATCAGCAATTAGGAAAGAAATGTAAATTCACTGCTGCAAATGAATGGCATGGCAAAGTTTATCAGAGCAACCAAAGAACAGGGACGGTAGGTCCCCTGCACACTTGCCTTTGGGGGAATGCATTTCTCCACCCCATACCTGGGGAGCAACAGCTCATGATACTCAGGACATGAGACAAGAGCACCCACACCAACCTCACACTCGGCCTCAGGACCAGAATGAGCAGCTCCCACCACTGAGTGCTGGCAGCCACAGCAGTGGCACAGAGCACACTGGTGCCTTCTCAAGCTGCGGGCTGTTGGTATTCATCATAGGCCCCAGTGACGGGCCACAGTACTCTACAAGCACAAAACAAGTCCTTGTCTCCAAGAACTGACAGCCTGAGCGCACGCTGCCAAACCCCGGCACAGCCTACGAAAGCGAGATCACCAAGATAACACCAGGCATCAGTCTGCTTCACTCTGCGCCTGTTTTTCCTGTGCCATGGGTAAACATGATGAACATTCCTTTCTGCAATCCATGTCTTACACACCACGTCCTCACCCAACTCCCAGCGCCAGCCCTAGTGACTGCCTCCATGTCTGCCAGCTCCCTGCTCCCCTGCCCACCAATCTCTTATCCCCACGCTGCTGGGTGAGCCCAGGCAAAGAGAGTCACCCCACTTCACAGAGGATTTGGAAGAAAGTGGGACTTCAACAGGGATTTAAAGGCTGGGGGGGAGATGGGAGGGCTGGTGGGGCCAGCTCAGGGAGGATGTTTTGCTGGTGGAGAAAGCAAAAGGCATGGGGATATTCAGCCACAACACCTTCCGGTCACAATGAGGGGTTTCAGGGATACACCGGGGGGGTCTCTAAATTGGGAATGAGACTGACTCAGACATGTGGGCATACAAAGGCACCCCCAGATTTATACTGGTGCAGCAAGAATCTGCTCCTGACTTAAAATATTTGCATCATTTAACATACAGGACTGAGGCTGTATTTTAAGCACGGCAAGGCTTTTTGGCGGCAGGAGTTACTCATGCAGGGGTGCTCTGCATCCCCAGCTGGGTCCCCAGCACTGGGCACTCCCCACATGTGGCTCAGCTGATGGCTGCCACCATCACTGAAGGAGATGACAGGCAAAGGGTGGGGGTAAGAAGTGCTTGTGCCTCTAAGAGAGGAGCACGTGACTGTGCATATTTGCTGTTTCCAAACATAAACAGCTTGTCCAGGTACAGAAGCAGCATCACTGCAAAGCAAAGACATCAACTCAGGTCTCCCAAGCCCCACCAGCTCCTCAGCACCAGGGTAGCCTAGCTGTCTGCACAGTCAACCCACCTGCAACATGGTGCTGCCCAGGGGTACCACAGTTCCGTTCTCCACCCAGATGCTTTTCCTCATGCTGCTGCCTCTGGTTAGGATTCAGAATTTTGCAAAACAGGCACTTTTTTTTTTTTTTAAGTAGTTGCATTACCCTGGGAAGTACAAGACCCAGCTCTACCTGAGACGTAACAGCTCCCAGCTCAGGAAAGCTTTTATGCATGCAATTAGAGGCTCATTGCAGGCTGAAAGCTAAGTGACTGGTAGACGCTGGATCCCAGCCTGCAGCAACCCATGTCCAGGAGGAGGTCTGGCTTCCCGGCACAGGCCACCAGTAGGACCACAAGCTCCGAGCACCATCTCGTGGGAAGATGCTGCTGCCGCAAGCGCAGCTTGCAAATACTTGGGTTTAACTTCTTGCAGGGGAAGAAAGCATCGCGAGCAGTGAACCATTAAATCTGCTGCTTATTTGTCACACAGTTACTTAATGCCACTGTGCCAACCTGACAAACACATCTGGTAACTGAACATAAGCATCCACAAGATGCATGACTTTTTAGATGCCAAAGAAATTACCATTTTTGGTGTCACTGTGTATTTAATTTAAAACTCTGATGGAGCTTTAAAGCACATTGCTGAAAAGCCTCCCATGGCTTAAGAGATTTAACTAGCAGGATAAATTTCCCACAGGTTTTAGCAAGAGCAGAACCAAGCCCATTTGGTGCCTACCTAAATTATGCAATCTCTCCGAAACATTTTTATACAAAGAAACTCAATAGTTTGAGTTGGCAAAACTCCTTCTGAAATCCACACAACTGCCAGAGGTTTCTGCAGCAGTGTCTTACAGGAGGGAGGAACATGGCTATAGCAGATCACCATAACTACATGTCCAAAGACTGAAATTGTTCTCCAGAAAACAGAGTCCCTGGTGTGACCTCGGTGACAGCAGTGGAGTGGTGAGGATGTCGATCCACCTTCCTCAGGGGGACAAATCTACCAGAGAAGGAAGCAAATGCTTTCAGGTTTGCTGAGGAATCTCTTCTTAAAACAGTGATGCTGGAGCAGCGGAGTACCACTGCCTGGTGCCTCCCACCTGGCTGGGTACAAGGGTACCAGGTAACAAGCCCAGAACAACACAAGTCCAAGCGCTCATCTCTGAGCATGAATCACAAAGAAGCAGATGTGTGGGGACATGCTACATCCGAAGAAGCCAGAGAGGATCTCTTGTGGGGTTTGGGTGCTTCAGGCCATGCTGCCTCTGCACTGCTGAGCTGAGACCTCTGGGTGCACTCAGGTATGAGTGAGACATCAGGTCCCCCTTGGCTGTGCCCATCTCTGCCCACACACCAAGGCAGGCTGGCACTCCGGCATGCAGGGTACAGCCAAACAAAGGGTTAAAGACTTTGAAATGTAGCTTCAGTGAGGGATGGACATTCCTGAAATGCCAGAAGAAGCAGCTGGCACCCCTCCCCGGAGCCTGGGCCAAACAGCCAGGCCTTAATATGGCAGAGAGATGCCTTTGCAGCCCTCATTGGGCTGGAGGATAGGGGGTTCCCGGGGCAGTCCCCATGCAGGCTCCCCTGTGTCCCACCAAGCTGCTGCTGGCCCAAAGGGCTTGCAGCAAAGCCAAAGCATCACCTTCCTCTTGTATTCCCCAGCCACACATCATCAAAGGAGAAGTCTCAGAGCCATCTCGATCTGCTTTCAACATATGCCAATAAAACAGCCCCTTCTGCAGGACACTTGTGCCACTCCATGAAACCCACCACATACCTCTGCCATGGTGACACCGGCACTGAGCAGCAAATATGCACAGTGGTTAAAGTCCACCCCCATGGTCCCAGGGGGTCCATGTGCCGAAGGGCTATCAGTGTTGCAACATGAGCAGAGTCTGGCTCCCACTTCACAAGCAAAGCCCAAAATATTTCCCTCTTTGACGTGTGTTGACGTCAGTCAGCAGCATCTCCTTGCCTGGGCTCCCTGGGTACAGGCTCTTGTTGGGCACATGGTATTTTCCAAAGACAAATGTCACATTGTAAAATGTGCTGATAAGCAGCCCTTGCTAAAAGCAACTTTAAAGACACCCAACCACCTGATGAAAATACCAATGGTCTGAGGTCTTCTGTGGGGATAGCTACAGACCCTTCCTGCTCCTTCTCATCCATCAGCAATAAACACCAAAGCAAGAAATCAAACTAAGGGATTCTCCCCTTCTTTCCTCCCCAGCATCCACAAATGTCTACTGTGGGCGTTTGGTCATTCCAGTCCAAATGCAGCTCCTTCCAGGCTTTCATTTCAGAGCAAGGAAGACAAGATGACAAATGCAATTTAAATATATGGCAATGAATGTAAAATGTGCATTCATTCTACTCGGCCATGCTAGGCTCAGATATGAGTTACTGCAATGCCTGGTGTGATTTACAGAGAGTAATCCTGTAAGTCAAACATAAAGAATTACACCTTTTAGAAAAAAGGAAAGTTAAGTTTTTCATTCAAATAGCAATTAATTTATGCCTGCCTTCCAGTTGCAGTGCTTATTCAAATGCAGCTCCACAATTTAAATAGCACGATATCCCTTGCAGGCTCTTCCTTTACTATCTCTGCTCACTAAATCCAACTTGTTTAAGGGACTGGATGTGGGACAAATTCAACACAGTCTGCTACAAGACAGGACTACAAGAGAAGAGGTTTCATTGCACAGGGCTTAATACCCAAGCTTGAGAGAGCAGGATTTCCAGCATGTACAATCCCCTGAAGCTGCTCTGCATTTCAAGATGTGATTTACTACAGGCCATGTGGGCTGGTGACACCGAGTCCTCACCATACAGGGGGCAAAAAGATGCAAAAAAGGGGAGACAGAAAAGTTTCTCCTGCACACTCCTGGCAGGAACCCACGTCTTATTTCCAGCTGGTTTTCACAGGTCAGTAAAGGTGGGTGCAGTGATGTCCACATTTTCCTCTCTCTGGCCCTGCTGCCTTTTGGTTTAGTGGGACAACCTTAGTGTCACATCAGTGGTGTAAATGGCAGTAGCCAGAAGGCTAGAAGAGCTGCTTCCAATCCACCCATCCCACACAGCAGCCAGGGAGTAGCTCCTGGATGAGTCTATATAAGCCTCCAAGAAGCAGTGATAACTCTTTCCGTGTTGGTTCCTCTCTAAAGAGACTGTCCAGAGACACATGGTCAACCACTCCAATTCCCCCAGCCCAGTCACAGTCCAGGTGTGGGTCGCAGGCCAGCCAAGTGCAGGTCACAGAATCACAGAATCACCTGGGTTGGAAGAGACCCTTTAGATCAAGTCCAGCCACAGCCTAACCCTGACTAGCCCACCTCTAGACCATGTCTTTAAAGACTTCATCTACACGCCTTTTAATTACCCCCAGGGCTGGTGACTCCACCACCTCCCTGGGCACCCCAGCTGCCCCATCCATATGGATGTCTCACCACCCCTTGACCACATGCAGGTACCTGTTACATGGGGGTGCAGGTGGCCAAGGAGAACTGAGGTAAAACAGCTCTTGGGTGCTGTCCCAGTTTACAATGTGTGCTCAATGCTTTGCTTGCAGCCATCACAGAGCTTGTGATGCCACAGCCAATTTACACCACCAGTGGCTCTGAGCAAGTTTCTTCAAAAGCAAGCAGGAGGATCCAATGCTCTCAGCAGGGAGCATTCTCACCTAAATAAAAGGAAGCCATTTTCTGCTAGATTTCCAAATATCAAGCACCTTGCAGCCTGCCAAAGGGAAGTGCTGCCTTTTCCCAACCACCTTATGCAATGAACTACAGTCAGGAAGCATGCTGCAGATGTTAATTTGTTTTATTAACCATGAAGGCACTGATAACCACCCGGTTCTGGAAGATGAGACTTAAAGAACAGCAAGAACTGTAATATTCATAGGAAAAGCATGGGAGTTTGAAGCATAAAGGGACAGCCCGAAGTCTTCCTCCATTCTTACACTCAAGACAACCAGATTATGGAAAAAGTGCCTAAACCTGAGACCAAGCAGCAGGCTTAATATAGGAAGATTCATGAACTTCATTTCTGAAATACTCTGGAAACAATTACAGCCACTCAATAACTGACCGAATTTGCCTACTATCCTTTCATTATAGCTTACATTGGCTACAAAGCTGTGTTTTATGTGCTTGAAAAGTTATACAGCCTCTCTCTTTGGGGACTCCATTGTATCAGATATTTTGCAGCACTGCCAGAAAGAACCAAACCCTTCATGAACTAAAGGGTTATTGCTGGCACGGAATTTCCTTTGTTCCAATTACAGAATCTCATTTTTCTCTCTTGCTTCCAATTGTGCTTTCATTGTTTATGATTTGTATGATTAAACCAAACCACAGTACATTGGCAACAGCAGGGAAACCTGAGAGTTGCAGCTTGAAGAAGATAATCTGGCAAGGTGCTAAAAATATATTAATTTGGCATTGGTAGACAGAGAGCAGGAGTTATGTGCAGGTTATTTAGATTAACGAACAAGTTTGGAGAAATTTGGGAATGACAGTATGGAACCATAATAACTTAATGTGCTTACGAGTTTTGCAGTGGGCAAACGTTGCTGTCATTCTACTCAGAGCAGCTTGAAGGGAATGTATTTGTGTAAGCAGATTATTAAACTGAGAGAATCAAGATTTTAATAGGCTTTTAGTATTAAAGGCTGCAAAACCCTGATGCAATATATAAAGGCTCAAGTCACCTTTGGGATTCAGACGCCCAACTCCCGTAGAAACTGAGATGAGTTTGGTATCACAACACCCACTTGATTTAAGCTGAAGTCTAATAATTCAGCCATGGCTTCAGTGATAATCATCACCCTCCCTTTTTGATCTGCATTGGGTGGAGATAAGGATAGGAGGGACTGGACAACATCTTCTCCCCACTCAACACCACCAGCATGAGGGCAGGTGGGAGGATGGGGCATGAAGACAAGCAGAGGCAAGGTAGGGTATGATGGCAACCCTTACTTAGGCAGGTGTAAGCTGTTGCACTCCCACCCCTTCTCCATGTCCAGGCCTCTGCTATCTACGAGAAGTGCCTGTCAATTAACTGAGTCCATGAAAGCTGCAAAGAGGTGCAGAGGGATGCACAGAGACAGAAGGAGAACCCAGCAGGTCTGGTCCTCCACTACAATGAATACTAAAGCATCACAACCCCTCAACAAGCTCTTCACAAGTGGTGGAGTGTGCCCCATGTGGCTTTTCCTGTAAACCTTTGTGGTGTCACATAAAAGCACAATATGTTTTTGCACACTTTGAAAAGTGTGAAAAGCAGTAATTTCTTGCCTTTTCTTTTTTCTTCCCACTTTGGCTTATGTTCTTTAACCAAGCAGCACAGCAAAAGACACAGGAACTGCTCAGGGCATGACCAGAAAAATCAACTTTCCCCATGCACAAGCCATTATTTCTGACAGATCAAGGCACAACGTGCTAAACCCATGAAAGGGATGGTGATCAAGCTACCAACCCAGAGATCAAACCTCAGGAAGGAGGATGAATTCTTGCCATTAGATGGTGCAGCCTAGAGAAGAAAGATTGACAAAGGATCACCAAATGAGACTCAGTAGAAGACAATAAGGGATGGATCATATTAAAAATGTTGGAATACACAAAGCATGATGAGTGATGCTGATCCATCAGCAGAGAACGTCACATGTCATCCCACCATAAGTCAAGATGTAGAAACCCCTCTCTGTCAATCAGGTTCTTGGGTCTCTTAATTTCAAGGGGGTCGCAAAGGACTGCACCATGCATAACCCTGCTCCATTGGTGGGAGACCTCGGAGCCAGGGATGAAACAAGAACATAGTTCAAGCAGAATAAGACCTTGATAAACAGGACCAGCAAAGTCGAGTCTGCAAAGGACTGCACTGAAATGGTTTGCTGCATCAGGAGAAAGGCACAGTAAAACCTTCCAGCCCATGCACTGCACTGGTGAACACACCACATTCAATCAGGGCAGGGGGAGGCTGAGGGCAAGGAGGAAAGAGGTTCCAGGCTTCCACTGGGAAATGAGACCTAGTGGAAAGGCCTCCTATGCATTTGGTCTGTGGGAAGGAGGAACATGCTTGCTCTCTGCTGGTAACGAAGCACTGAGATACACAGGGCAGAGTAAATACTGATTCAGAAAACACACAGGAGGAGGAGCGTAGGGCACAGAAGGGACCAGACTGTTTGCGTCAAGTAGCAGGATACACATTGTTGGTATTGTCTAGTACCTGAATGCATTGGCAAGGGGCTGTGAAATTGTTATTCTGGGCTTGATTTAACATGTTATAGGAAAAAGGCTTAGAATAACCAGCAATTTTAAATTTTTTTGGGACAGAGGTCAGGAAATTAATAAACCAGCAGGACTTCTCTCCAACTTAATTAACACTCGGTACTGCATTACAGACATGAGAGGTAAATAGCCACAAGACCTATAGGAACACCAAACAAGTCCATATGGATACTCATGCTGATCTCACAGCAATGCCTAAGCAGCTTTATCCATCATCTGCACAGCACCAGACATGGAAACATGGGAAAACACAGCATCCACCCAACCACACCTCTTCCCCTGGTCTTCACCTGTTGCTGCAAAGCTTCCAACAGCTTTGGCAGGTGCTTTCTAATCTACCCCTGTTGGCACTATAGCAATCACAACATGTCTCCCCTGAGCCCCAGCTGCTATTCCACAGGCACATGGGTGGGTTTATATCTTCCTGTGAATGCTCCAGAACCTGAAAGGGTCTCAGGCTGCACATGGTGCCCACACTCAGGTAACTCAATCCTGCCCTGAGGTGAAACATATCCACCTACAGCAACCATGCACAGCAGGTCAACTGCAGGGCATGAGCATCTCCTCCTGTCCAGCGAGCTGAATTTGAGTCAAGAAGATGTGATTCACAAAAGCCAATATCCAAGAGGGAAACATTAAGATACAAAGTGTATTTGACAGGCACAAAACCTAGAAAAAACAGACCCTTCTTTCTGGCAGCCGTTACACGTGTGGGACAGCTATCAGATCAGTGTCCTGAAATTAACACTAGTGATGCAAAAACACCAGGTTTCTTGCAAAAAGTGGCAAGCTGGAGTTCGGTGACCAACAAGCACACATCAGTTAGCAGGAGAATCGCCTAGCCATGCCAAAACCACTCCACTACATAATGCATGTTCCCAGAGCAGCTCCCAAAAGAGCTCCTACGTGGTGAACAGCTGCTTGGCTCCCTCTTGGGGAAAACACTGGGTAAGGAAACCCGTGGTTTAGGGGTACTCAAGCACCATTACCTCAAACGATCCTGATATTTCAGGGTTCCTTCCAGACACTCTGAAAGAGATGCCACACTGGGAAGTCCGGATACTAGAAGCAGTCAGTTTTGACTCCACGTGAAGCAATGCAATTGGCTTTGGAGACCATTTTAACTACAGGTTTGCTTCTATTCAAAATATTCCACACATTAGCACTGGGAAAGGAGCACCCTGGACCACTGGCTTATTTCAGCTTTACCTAGCTGAGTTCTCCCTGTCATTCAACTGGCAGAAATGCCACTGGGTATGAGACACTGTCACAGCCTATGGAGAGGAGAGGGTCACCCTGGGAAGGGTGCTAAAAATACAAGGTGGGAAAGCATTTAAGGGGCAACAGGTATTTCTGTTTGGTGCACCCATTCGCCCTGCCTCCTGAGCATCCTGCCTTTACAGCAGTGTTCAGATCTCCTCCACATGAGCCACCACCCATGCTGCTTTCCTTGCCCAGCCATCAAGAGTTTCCCCCTCCAGGATGCCACTAGTGTCCCTGCAAGGGGATGGGGGATTTAACTCTCAGCACCCCTTTCTGCTCATAGGACACTCCAATATCTGCCTGCAAGGGAGCTGTTACTAATATTTCATATGAGCTGGCAGAGGTGGTGACTTCTGTAAAACAGGTCGGGGGGCAAGGAGGACAGGAGTGGAACGGCACACTCTCTTCAAGCACAGCAGAGGATTTATCCTCAACTTAAAAGTCAGGCAGCCAGAGCCTGAAATCTTAGTGTCCCCTCCACACACACATGTTTATCCTCTCCCCACTTTGCTCTACCCACATGCCATCAAGGCACTTAATGTTACTTACTGCATTGTGCCACCAACACCTCAGCATTACAGCTAGGATGGCATCTCTGCCTGTAGTGGTCCACTGGCATTCTCAGCAGAAAGCTGGAGAAGACTATCTTTTAAAAGCATGTTTAATCTGCAAATAATTCTGAACACACATTTATGGGAGGATCTGGACGCTGCACCTTTCCATTGCTGCCACTTCACCAGTGGCATCAGCAGAACCTGGACCAGGGTCACTGGCCATGGTCCAAGTGAATTGTCATAAGCAAAGACCTCATCTTAGGTCCTCCCCTGCAAAGCTGCAGCCTTTATAGCACCATTTTAATAAGTTTTAATTAATAATCAGTGAGACACTATTGAAATAATCTTTTTTTTTTGCCAACTCCTCACTCAGGCATAGAAACTCTGAATTTTCCAGAAATAGGTACGGATAGAGGACACATTTTTCCTTAGGCAAAGTAAGTACATTTTATTAAGTGTGTGATCTTAGATGCTTGAGCAATTTTTTCAAAATGTAGTTTGATGCTATTTTGGTCCCTTCAGTGTTTTAGGTCAGTATTGCAAGCACAGGCTAATTACCACCTGAGGTTACTGATCAAGAAGTCATAATTAATATCTTGGCATTTCACCACTTCCTGATTTTAATTCTATTTCTTCCCTTATGCAAACTACTTAATAGCAAAGGATGCTTTGCAAACTAGGGTGATTAGAGGAGATTTATGTATAATTATAAAAAACATTTCCAAGTTCTATTTCCACATTCTTCAACATTCCTGAGGGGCATTTTTTGCAAGAAAGAAACCCAGCTCCATTTCTATTAACACTTCCTTCCCTTCTATGCTATTACTCCTGTACTTGCCTGTCTTAATTAACCTCACAGTTACTGCCAGGACATCCTCAGAACCAGCAAGTGTGGCAGGGAAAAGCAGAGAGGGCATGAGCTGGGCCATGGTGTAAATGCCTCCATCCAGAGAGGACAGCCAGGACTTGGCTACAGGAAGAACTTCTTCTCAAGTGAGGGAGCACTCGGACAGGCTGTCCAGGGGGATGTGGAATCTCCTACTCTGGAGATATTCAAGACCCATCTGGACGACTGTACGACCTGTCCTAGGGAACCTGCTTTGTCAGGGGGGTTGGGCTCAATCTCTGGAGGTCCCTTGCAACCCCTACAATTCTTTGAATCTGTGAAGATGGTCAGATGGCAGCAGTAGAACCACAAGAGCTCAGTGGTCCTGACTTCTTCCAGCCAGAGCTACAGCCAAGAGGAAACCCAACAAGGTGGTCTTCCTTGTCACTCCATGGGATGGGGTATGGGATGCCAGTTGTGCTGTCCTGCTACTTCACAGAACCAAGCTGGAGACATCCCCACCCCAATGTAATGCATGGCAGCAATGCCTCCACTGCTGCTCCAGAAGAACTACCCCCGGCACCTCAGTGCACCTTCCCATGGGAGCACAGCTGTGCTGAGCTGATACTGCGGCTCTACCCTCTTAGCTCACCACTACCAACCCACCCTGACCAAACCCAGGCACGGCTGCAAGGTTTTCACAGCAGAGAGCAGAAAACTCAGTGGAGGGCAGCACACAACCACTTCTCTCCGTGCAGGCTGTGCAGATCTATCTGAGCAGCAGCGCAGGTGGATGCAGGCTCTGCAAAAGGTTTCTGAAGGGAACAAGCAGTGTCCCGGTCACAGACCATTCCTGTGCCTCTTTAGCAAAAGATAAGCAGGGGAGAGGGAAAGGAAAGGAGATGTGATTCACCTCTCCATGACTTCTTGTCCATTCCAGCAAAGAGTGTTGTTCTGAACAGCAGAGCTGTGGTTGCAGATGTACTCGGGCAAGTTGCTGTAAAAACTGCTGTGGGACTTCAGCTTCGTTATGAGCTCCCTGGAAGAAACAGAGGAAAAAATGGTGCTTGGTTAAAAGAGGAAAAGTAGATGGGGTTGGTGCTTTTTAACCAGTGAAGGTAGTCACACAAACACAAGAAAGCAGCTAGGTACAAACCAACCACACAGCACTGGTCTTATTTCTGACCTCAAGTAAGATTTTGCATCATCCCCTGATGCTATTCAATCAAGGGCTGCATCCACGTATCTTAGGGCAATGCCACCAGTGACCAGAGGGATGCTGGGGCAGCAGAACCTCAGCCCAACCATGCAGCACACCAAAGCCAGACACACTCTGCTCTCTCCCAACACCTAAGGAAACGTGCTGCTGGCTCAGGCTGTGCATGCTTAGGGTGCATCTGAGCCGCATGCGCTGAGGCAGCTCCCAGTTCCCTCCACTTTGCAGAAGTCAATGGAAACCCTTTAGGAAAGGACAGCCTTGGCACTTTTGTCTGCCTGACACTGGCTATCCAGCATCCCTGTAAGGTGGCAGACCAGAGCAGACACTCTGGGCAGAGACCTGCACAGATGAGTAATGCTGGGTTTCATGCTGAAAACACACCATTTCAAGGTGTACACTGGGCTGGCGATGGGATCACCGTCCGCATTCCAAGGGGCAGGTTATCCTCAGCAAAAGGACTCTGCCCAGAGAGGGCAGGAGGAGCCCAGGAGCAGACCTTGTGCCAAGCAGAGGGATGCAAACCGGGCTGCACCCCCCCCACCCTGCTCCCTCCCTTCCCAGCACCAAAGACCCTTGTCCCCAGCAGGTCTCCTTTGGCAGTGGTCCACAGGTGCCAGGACATGAGCTGGCCCCAGGAATGCTGACAGCCACCAGAAAGGGGAGAGGGGCTGTGGGAATGGGAAGCACCCATCTCCCCCAGCCCAGGTCAGTCCCTCAGGTGGCACTCAGCAGCTGTCACTGGGAAACACAGTCATATTTAATTAGCTAAACATCACAAAGATAATATGAGTAGCAGGGGCTGGAGAAAGCAAGACCTGGCCTCCTGGCTTCAGTTCAGTGCCCTTCTCCCTTTGGTAAGGTGTTATTTCTTGGCCTCTGTCCTCCCCGGGAAGGGTGAGGAGGGATCAGCACCCTGAGCTGGGACCACTCTGGGGACACCCCTTGGTGCCCGCAGCAGCGGCACCCGCACACCCCGCCAGCTCTGGGGAGCTGCCCAGGAGCAGGGCCAGGCTGTCAGGCAGAGCGAGCAGAGGGAGTGCCCGGCTCCCTCCATCCCTCTTCGCTCGGGCATGCCGTGGGGATCTCTCCCCGGACTGCCAGCTGGGGGCAGCCCAAACAAGGAGAAGGAGCCCAGAGAAGACTCCCGCCGCTCGGCTCCTCGGCCTTTCTGCGGGCCAGGGGCTTGTTCCTGCCCTGACCAGACCCACACCGACACGGCCGTGGGGGCAGAGGGCGGCCCAAACCCTTCTGCGGGTCACCCCGCACGGCGTACCGCAAGCACCGGCGCGTCCATCGCTGTCCGTGCCGACAGACACGGTTTTGCCTGAGGAGCCAAAGCTCCTCCAAAGGGCTGGAGATCAGCCTCCCGACTCCCCCGCACAAGTAGGGAGGGTGCTGCAGATATTTGCCTCTTACATGAGCCACCTCCCACGGCCATCTCCTGCACTGGGCTCTCAGAGGGGCAGGAGATCCCACCGACACCATTTCAGAGCCAAAATAAGGCCGGACCTGGGTCTCTATTCCGTTAAACCCCAGCAGCCTTACACTGCCCATCGCACCCAGCTTCTCACGTCCCAGGCACACCCATCCTGCACATCCCAGCAGCGCTGGGGAGAACAGATGGAAGAAGACTTTCCTGGGGAGGGAAGGGAGAAACTCCTCCTTATCTGCAAGTATGGCCTTACACAATTCATTGCAGCAGGTTTCATTAGACTTCACAGTCCTCAGAGGACATCTCTAGCAGAGCCTGGGCTGTGTAACCCTCCAAAGTGTTGAGACAACGGAGGAATGCAAGCCCTGGTGCTATACCTCATGGGAACCATATCAAGAATGTGGTCCTGTTACTCTGTAATGAGAAATCCATCCAACCTAGTCTATTCCCAGTTCCAAAAATCACCAAGTTTGCCCATTTCTCTTCTGCAGGGATTTTTCTTGTATTCAAGACCACAGAAAAGGCACCTCATGTCTCTGGGCATGCTTTCAGATGCAAAGCAGAGATGCTTCTCCCTGACACACAAGTGCGAGCACCTTGAATTACAGCTCTTATTTACAGAAGGAAGGAAGAACAGTGTGCAGTGCCAGCAGCAGACACACCTGCTTCCATTTGAAAACACTCAGCAAAAGGCTGTTGGCATTCCTGAACTACCGTAAAAGTCTGCACAATAAAAGTGAGCTGAGTCCCCCTTACTTACACCCATGGTGTTACATACAACATTCCAGGCTAGAGCGACCTTTCCACCTACAGCTACACCTGTGAGTATTTCCAGCACTACAGCAGCACCCAAGAAACCCAAACAAAGCATTTGGTGCATGAACCTGGGTGCCTGGTGTGTTGCAAAGAAGCAAAACCAAAGATGAAAAGCAGGACACGGTTTTACAGGTTAAAAAAACCCCCAGGTGCACTAGGTGAGAAAAAACACATAGAAACCTCAGTGCACAGAGCAGCTCTGATGTTGAGTCAAAACCAGCTGCAGGTTTATGGGTCAGGGGAGCTCTTCTATCCACTTCCACAGGACTATCCCATATGGCAACCGCACCTGCAAGCCCATCCCACAGGCACTGTGCTCACCTCCTCCTGCTCGACAAAGTCTCTTCTTGCTCCGTGTGAGTCACCCTCAGGACTTTCTTTTCAATGAAAAGGTCTTCAGGGTAATTAGCTGATCGATACTGCCTCTGCTGAGCATGGCTGCATAACCGGCTTATCTGGAAAAAACAAACACAGCAACATGAGGAAATTTTGGGATCAGAAATACTTCAGGAAAATAGCTGAGATGCACACTGGCCCCAGCATGTGAACAGGTCAGTTGTTCCACACCTCACACAAGCACCTGAAAGCAAACCTGCCCTAAGGATGCAACCCCGCTCCAGTACAAATATTCCCTATGGGAGGGGAGGCAGGAAACTTCAGGCAAGATTTTTGGGCAAAGTGCCCCATGATTGTCAAAACCCTTGAGCTGCAGGCATGACCAGCAGAGCTCCTTGTGCCAGGTTAAACTTGTGCTGATAGGAGGGGGCTCGAGATGTTCCCCAGCCCTTCCTTGCTGAGAGTCACAGTCTCTCAGGATGCTCTGCTCCACTGCTCTAGCCAGGCTTTTAGGTAACATCTCCCCTCCAATGGTAAATCCCGAGATGCCAGTTCTGCATCTCGAGGCAGCTCAGCATGCCCAGGGGTAAGCATCATACACGTCATTACTAATTAAAAAAATCAGGGCTTAAAATAAAACAAGCATTATGGCTACAACCCAGTCATACCATGGGAGGTCTTGATTAACAGGACTCTGTTATTGACACAAATTAGCTCATTAGCACACAGATGATTCAGTAACTGGCTGCAGCGGTGAGGGAAGGAATCCAAAACGCCTCATTAAAGCTCTCCTGTGCAGCCACTGTCCTGAGACTCCAACAGCAGCACCGTGGCCACTACTGCAGTCCCTGTTGCAGATGGTTTTGCAGCCATTTCCTTTTCCGGGAAAACACCAAGGGACACCACCCCCCAACCACCCCCCCGCCCCAGGGTACCACTGCTGCTGGGACAGTCGCCTTCTGACCCACCCTGTGTGATTCTGCAGGACTCATCCATGCTGTGTTGTGAAGTGGGCTCAGCTGATTCCTGCAAGCTCGAAGGCACCACAGCTCATCCCACCACCCACATCCAGGCTTGGAACCAACCACATACCCATAAAACACCCATTCCTTGCAGCACCACATTTATCTTCAACGCTACACCAAACCAAGACAACCAGCTAAACTCCCTGTTAGCCGCACACCCACCACCCAAAGCTCCAAGCATCTGATGTGTAAAGAGAAGAGATTAATTCTGTTCTATTACACCCTGCATTTGGGTGGGCAAATAAATTAGTAATGTCACCTCTTTCATTATCAACGGCAGCACAGTTTGTTTGCTCAGGCTGCCGTACATTGAAGGGTAAAAGAGAAACCTCCTGGGAGCCGGGCGCTGCCATATCTCCTTCACAGCACAGGGGGAAGAGATGCTGCCACCGATCCCTTCTGCACCTGTGGCTCCTCCTGCAGCTGCTGGGCAAGAAGCTTCCTCAGCATCTTACGTGTTTGGGGTTTTTTCTCCACTGCTCCTCCTCAAGTACATTGCTCTCTGCCTTGTCAAACCCAGGTCTTGTAGAGGAACACATCAGCACTGCTGCCCGCCTTAAGTTATGGGGCAGGCTTGAAAAATAGAGGAAGGAAGGGAGGAAGAAACAGGAACACTGTAGTTTGGGCTGTTTTCTGTGCCTTTAGTGTTGTCCTTTAGCATACATCTCTCTCTTATAAAATCCACAGGTAAGTCCCCCTGATGCAGGCGGCCAGGACTAGGAGGAAATGAGGGGGCAGCAGGAGACCTGGGCAAGACTTATGGGACACCCAAGACAGAACAGGTCTGCGTGTCCCGAGGTCGCTCTGTGCTGTCTGGTGCCACCATCCTCACAGTAGGCAGATCAACAGGAGAGTGCCAGGATGCACAGGGGTCTGCAGACCTCACCCCCTAAAGGGGCCCTCCAAACCAACGGAGAGGTCAGAGATGAGACCTGCCACGAAACCACCCCAGGGCAACACCAGGTACACCAACGCTACAGGACAGTGGGCACAGAGCAAGCGGCACCAGAAAAAGCAGTATCACCGCACCCACGCTCTGCACAGGCACATAAAGAGAATAAGTGGGAAAAGGTCAGATATTTTAAGCTGCCATTTGTGATGACTCCCTTTGATTCCCCCCAGCTCTGTGAAAAGCCCCCTTTCCTTTTCAAAGCCTGCCTTTCAGCTGGTGAAGCCTATTGAACCCCGAGAGAAGAGCAAGTCCAGGATCAAGGCTTTTTTCCCCAAGGATGCTGAGATGTGCTGAATGGGAGGGGAGGGCCAGAGCGACAGCATGAACAATGGCACCACCCGAGAGCATGCTTCAAACAGCAAAGCAGTCGGGTGGACCGGGTCTGCTTCATCTCCCACCAAAGGTTCCACAGCCCCTCTGGTCCTGGGAGCAGTGGCAGCCGCATCCCCACAGCCCCACTCAATGTTTGGGTACCACAAGAGATGAAGCCACAAACAGGTTCATGTTAGTCCTGACGTGGGACAGCAGATGAAATCTTTACAGATAGAAGCTTGAAAGTCTGAGCAGCGAATCAAAGTTTTTACTTCTTTATTCGATTAACCTTTTGAGAGGAAAAAAAAAACCACCCACCATACCTCTGCAACTCATCTTGGGAAGTCACGGTAAAATGATTGTCACATCTTAAACAAAAACTTGGCTGAGATCTGTGCTTTAAATAAAGTGAGAGAATGTAGAAATAACAGATTGCCTGCTCATTTGCAGGGGCGGCATCGCGTGCAGTTTTTTGGGGGAGGGAAGGATTTCACAAGCCATCTGCTAAAGTCTGCTGGGCCACAAGTGGTCCTAGGACAACAGATCAGAAATCCTGTTTCAATCTTTCCCCCTTGTTGGTCCTCACTGAAGGCTCAGGAACACATGAACCCAGTTTCCCAGTCTCTTCCTAATGATCACTGTTTAGAAGCAAGCTCCAAATTTTAGAAAGTCCAGAAATATGCCTGTAGGGCAGGTAGAGAAGGGACAGCACAGACCTCAAACCTTGGGAAGAAAGAGGTGAGATGCCTCAGCTCTCCAGGCATCGCTTGCTTTGGCAGGAGCAGCAGAGCACGGGGAGTGAGATGCCTGGCAAGGTGGGATGCCTTCAAGAGTCCGAGCACAAGGAGGGCAGCTAATCGCCTGTGCTAAACGAGTATCGAGCGATAGCAGTAAATACGTGGTTGCCTCCTGCCACACAGTTATAAACATGAAATTCAAAGCGAATCGACAGAATGGAACCTCCAGCTCTTCTCCTTGGGCTCCCCGTGCTATCAACATGATCGTAATATACACCAGTCCTTATCTAACATATATTCGGTGCGAGAGCCACGCAGTCTCCAATTTCATGTCACACACAGTCCCAGAACGGACTGAAGTTTGAAGCATCACACCACAGAAAAAGACCCCAACAATAAAGAAAACAAATGGCAGCGTGGGTTTTAGGCAGCGAGGGGTGGGATTTTTGTTTGTTTTTAAGAGAATCTTCCAGCCCACTGAAAAACTGCCACAAGGGGACACAAGGCAAGCAAAACCCTCCCAAAGCCTGAATTTGTACAAGCCCCCAAAGCCACCAATGCTGTAAAAGCCGAGCGAAATCTCCCTACCCCAGCTCATTAACAAGCTCGCTAATTACCTGATTTCATTAGCCTCCTCCATGCGAGCGTGACCCAGGCCACGAGGGGAATAACCCATTGCCTCCTGCCAACTGCTGCCCACCACTCCATTCCCTTATTCCAGCGGCAGGGCGAGCCCATGCCCACCAGTTGGGCAGAACTCCCTGGGGACATGACAGCTCCCCGAGCCCACCAGCTGCCGGCAGTCCCCGTGCCGGATGGGGAAGCAGCTGGCTCCCAACACTCCCGGGAGCCGCACGCCACTTAATGGCTCAGCTTTAGAGGGAACATTGATTTGAGAGGAGCACAGGGACAAAGCTAATGGAGTAGTGCTATCAGCCCATTTTAATGCTTCCCCATTAATTTAGGGTAAGAGGTGCCGGAGGACTGCAGGGAACTTGGTGGCTGCATAGAAGGCATGCGCCGTAAGCAGCCGGAGGGACCAGTACCAGGTTGTGTGTGAAGCATTGTAGCCCTGGTGCAGCGGATGGAGGGCAAAGCCCCTGCGGCCACCCCAACCTGGCTGCAGTAGGATGCCATTGAACCCACCAGTCGAACCCACAACCCTGCCCAGGCTCGAGGCAGGACAGCCGCACGGGACAAAATCCTCCCACTTTACACATCGACAAGCAAAGCCAGCTGAGAAAAGATGGGAAAGCACCACACCTGTGATCCTCAGCACCAGCCTGAGCTTCACTTTTAATCACACAGTTGGAAAAGACCGTTGAGATCAAGTCCAACCATACCTGTCCTCTACTAAACCATATCCCTGAGCACCTCATCCACCCATCTTATAAATATATCCAAGATCAGTGATTCAAACCCCTCCCTGGGCAGCCTGTTCTAAAGCCTGATAACCCTTTCAGTGAAGAACTTTTTCATAATGTCTAATTTGAACCTGTCCTGGCACAGCTTGAGGCCATTTCCCCTCATCCTGTCACCTGTCACTGGTAAAGAGACCATCACCCACCTCTATATACCCTCCTGTCAGATATAGGTGGTGATAAAGTCTCCCCTCAGCCTCCTCTTCTCCAGGCTGAACACGCCCCAGCTCCCTCAGCCACAGTAAGAGTGTTTTAAAGGTAATTTCCTAGGAGATTTAAAGAAAAAGCTAACTACTTGGAAGAAAAGAGACCACACCACACACCATTGAATACCCGCTGCTGCCGCTTGGCCCTCAAGCTCCCCTCGGCTCTAAAGGAGAGCTTGCTGTATTTGACCTTTACTTAAACTTGATGTAAAGTTTCCATTTGTCTTCTCTGTGAACTCTTCTGCTTACAGGTTTGTTCTCCAGGAAGACACAGTATTTTTTTTTTGTTTCCTCAAGGAGATGGCCTCATTTCCTCCTGCAATCTTCTCTGCTCTCCCGAGTTCACATATGTCATTTTATACCTATTCCCAAGTTTCCTCTGGGAGAAGAAGCTGTGCTTTAAATTGAAGAGCAACTAACTATAATTGATTCCAACACAGCCTCCAAAAGGGTGATTTGCTATGGAGTATGGACCACAGACCTCAACTGAGCGTACAGCCTTTGGAAGAACCAACCAGTGCCCACAAAACTCTGCACATCGTTAAACGACGGAACCCAGTTTGGCCAGTAAGGCTTAGTAAGCTGCCTGCATTGGTGCTTCTTTGCTTCTTCCCTAATTCTTTTCCACTGCCTACTCTGCTAAGCATCACACATATTATTAGCATTATAAACAGGGCACAAACGTGCTCTTTATCTTTGAAGTCACCATAAAAGTGAACCTGAAGTCTATTACTCAAGCGCTGCTATAGAAATCCGCTTAATTAAATTCTAAAGGGCCTAAACCAAAAATATACATTGCAATGATGGGGGATAGGACATAAACTTTTTAATAGTAGTAACCCAAGCCCATTCGCTATTTCTACAGGTGTAATAAAAATGCTAATATATGTTAATGTTTAGTCTGTGGTTAATGTTTTGTCTTGTTAATTTCCCCAGGGCTTTTATTACAGATTTAAATCTGCCACACTACCCCCTGATTGCATCGCCTTCCACAAACCGCACGCCATGCTCTCCAATGAATGCTGATTAACACAAGGGAAGAAACATTTAGCCAGGACAAACACTCTTATTATGTGCTTGTAATCATTATACACATTTTGTCAGGAAGACGGGAAAAGAGACTATTCGCCGGCTCCCACAATCTTCTCGTAGTGGAAAATATGATTGTGGGCATAAAAATAAATTTACAAGCCTTTATTTTAGGAAGCACATCGTTATTAACTAAGCAATGATTGTTCTTCTGGTTCCAGGCACTCAAGCAGAAGGAACAAACTGAGTACGATAACACAGATGTCTTCTACACACATTTCACTAAAAGTCCACATTAATGGAGTACTAAATGCTATTAATCAGCTCTGTAGTGCTACGCTTTCCATCATTCAGACATCACCTTGCAAGGATTACATAAGAGACATCCCAACTCACTCGCATGGAGCAGCAGGAATCGCGGGAAGTGACCTACTCTCTGCGCTGAGAAGAGCGTTTAATAATGCAACACCTTTAAATAATGCAACGCTATAATGTGTAAAATACACACAAACACTAATGCTTAGAATAACAGAGTGCCTGTCACACCAGTGCCCATGGTGACACACAACACATGCTGAAAACACGCACTACAAATGCTCGGGGACCGCTGCAGCTTACAGACCAGGTGATGCTGCAGGCCTTCACTACCTGGTTTGAAGACCAGGTCTTCAAACTCCTGCAGATCACAGAGGCATTAAGGAGGCATTTTTAGAAGGGAATATGACTTCTTTTTCATTTCACATCCGTCAGGTAGAGCATGGCAAGGCACTTTGCAGAGACTCAACATCACAGCAGGAACACAGGGCCCAGGGAGTATTTGATGGGTGCCCCTTCCCTGGCCTCATTTCTTGTCTGCAAAGACAGCTCTGACCACCCACCCAGAGAAAAACAAGAGCGGGCTCACACCACAATGGAAGAGAAGCCAACAACACAGACACCCTTGCAGACCCCAGCTGCTGTTCAAGGCACTCACCATGCCTCGATGTAACCCAAGGGCTAACTGGTGCTGGTTCCTCAGGGCAAGGAGCAGGATGTGTTTCCCACACAACAGGATGTGTCAGAGGTGGCACAAGAGCTGGCAGGTCTGATGCATTGTGTGGTTACACGGTCAATCAACCCATAGCCTGTATAAGGTGTGGGTGCAGCAGCTCAGAAGAGCAGTGGAACAAAGAGCACACAAAGCACAAGGGACTTTTTACTAGTTTCAAACCTTGGTGCTAATTGCTGAAGCTGATGATCCCCATCTGCACTTGCCCCCACTGTGCCAGGGTTCAAATAACTCAGATCAGATGGAGACCATCACTGCATCTCCACCGCTGCTCCTGTTAGGTCATGCCACCCTCTTCCCAAAAGGGCCTAATTCCCAGTGCCCCTTATGTGCGCTGCAGCATCCACAGTGTCCCACCATATCCCAACTGACCATGCTGACCCACCTTCTCCCAGCCGAGGATGATTTTTCCCCTCAAAGGAACCGTGACCTCAGCCCAAGTTGAGCCCTTTTCAAACCTACATAAAATAATGCAAACAAGATGTTTCTTCTTTCTGGCATCCCCAGCATGCAGCATTTAATCCACCAGAGAAAGCTGCTTTGTGTTTAAGCAACAGGCTGTTTATTGTTATTTATAGGTAGAGAGGAAGTTGGACTAAATGATCACAGTTGTTCCTCCTGCCTTTATAATCCATGACATGTAATTAAAGTGCAACTTTTCAAGTCAATGTTTCCCTCCAGTGTTCTGTTAATTCTGTATTTAACACAAAATTTGGGATTTCAGTTCTGATAGTCGGGCAGCAAACCACAGGGCAGACAGCTGGTGCCCCAGCCAGGGCTCAGACCCAACCCAGGCAACCAGCTGCAAGAGTCAAGGAAAAAAACCCATTTGTCCAATTTTCAGCGCAGTTTTCCCAGGCAGACATGTTTCCTGGAACAGGGCCCCGTAGCATCCTAACACACCCATTATGGTTTTAAGTTAGATCTGCACAATATGGTGTTTCTTAGACAACCAAACTGAGGCTTTTTTCTTGGAAAGAGAAGTCAGCTGTGACTTAAAGGTAACAACAAAGCGTAAGGGAAGACGCAGGAGCAAAATGCAGAGGGAAAAGCAGGAATGTAGAAGACTGACCAAAGCCAGGCTTAGAAGCTAAATGCAACAGCACTGAAGCCCAGCTCCTGGTGAAGCCCTGAGCCCCCAATGTGCTGTGTAGCTAATGTAAGGGTATGATGGAGGCTGGGGCATGGTCGCTCTGCACCCCATGTTGCTGTCACACCTTGGAGACTGATTCCCTGAGGAGACTTAAAGTGCTCCGGACTCAACCAACTGATTTAAAAATTAGCACTGAAACAACTCAGACCCAGGGTGGCAATGCTGATTTCTGCTAAGGATGTTAAATACATTGCAATTGCACAGCTGTGCATTGTGCATCCTATAATACTTGCACAATTGCTACTGCAGGTCCCTAGAAGACCCTCCTGGTGCAGGCAATAAAATCTACTCTGTCCCAACAGACGGAGCAGCAAAGCAAGGAACTGGCTCGAGGAATTACCAGCTTCTACCAAGAACTTTAAAGAAAGTTAAATATTAATCTTACTTTCTGCACCTCTACCTGTTGCAGAGCTATAGTAAGCAAACAATAACCCCTTTGAGAGCACCAAGTTCACTGCGGGCTGAGAGCTCTGGCTCTCTTGGAGGAGTCAGCGGTGAAGATGCTGGGACTGCCCTGTCTCGCCCGCAGCCGGGGTCACACTGCCTACAGAGCTTCCCCCCCCACCACGGAGGCTGGGGCGATGGGAAACAGCACGGGGCAAAGCCGGGCAGCGCGACGGCTCCAGGCAAGCGCCGTGCGCTTGTTATTTTCCTTCCCGGAGTTAATTGGTTTCCTTAGCAGATTTCTGTGGGTTTTAATATTGCGCCGTGTTTGTGCCTACGGCGCTACAGAAAGGAACAATCCGAGAGAAATAAATTCCTAGCAGCTTAATTTGGAGAGGAAAAACAGATACCTGCCATCAGCCTGGAAATGTAAGCCAGCAAGCTGGAGACAGGACCTATAATAGGTTGTTTAACAGCAGCCGTGTCAGCTGGGTTGCAAATGTGGTCAATGCCTACTAGTCCAACTTCCCCCCCTCCCACTGCAGCCCCAAGCAGAGACTCAATTATTCTTTGAGAAATACATCATTAAATAATTTAAAAGTTACTGCTTGACTTTTTGTTGGTTTTTTGGTTTGGTGGTTGTTTTTAACCAGACCTATTCAATTTTGGAAGCATGAAGCCATATTATGTGTCAGCTAGCAATTAGCTACTGTACACTGTTTATTCTTGAATATAATCTTTGAGTAGAAGAGCAATATTCTTAGAAACGCAGCATTAACTTGTTCCTCAATGACTTTTATATGGCTCTTTTCAAATTACTGCTCATAAAGTCTCAGGGAAGAAAAATCTACTGATGATATCCCATCTTCTTAATTAGTTCTCTCTCTCTATCAGCAATCCAATAGCAAGTGTAATATTTGTATAAAATAAAGCACGCAAGGCTTACCACTAACTCGGCTTTAACTGGTGATAGAAGCAGGTAAACAAGCAGGTAAGAAGCAATGCAGGATTGCAACCCATGCAGACCGCACCCAGAGGTATGCACAGCTTTTCAGATTTATACTTCAATAAGCGCTTAAACTGAAACCATCCCAAAGGTTTTTATGCCCGCCCCTTACAAGGGGCCATAATCACACTCACCTTACCCTTCCCACAGGAATAACCCCCCCAGGAGCCACATTAATCTTCCTCCATCCACCTTTCCCTTCCCAAAGACCAGTTTCCACTAAAACAACACAGCTGGATGTACCAAAGCTTGCCAAATTGTTTCAGCTTTTTTTTTTAAGGTAGTTAGTCAGCTGAATAATTTAGAATCATAGAATGCTTTGGACTGGAAGGGACCTCAAAGATCATCTAGTTCCAACCCCCCTACCATGGGCAGGGACACTGCTAGATTAGGTTGCCCAAAGCCCCATCCAACCTGGCCTTGAGCCCTGCCAGGAATGGGGCTTCCACAACCTCTCAGGGCAACCTGTGCCAGGGCCTCACCCCCCTCACAGGGAAGGATTTCTTCCTAACATCTAATCTAAACCTGCCCTCTTCTCATTTCCAGCTAAGCCCGGAGCAACCCCACAGCACATTATCCAGCCCCCGGCGAGGAGTGCACGAGGGTTTCCCCGCAGTGACGCCATGAATCTCCCCAACCAGAATCTAAAATAGAAGTGTAATAATTGTTATTAATGGAAAGTGGTAAAAAATATGTCTACACAGTGGACATTAGCTGCTGGCAAAATTAACCCATTCAAGGCCAAAAAAGGGCCCTAGGTTCTTTTTTTCACCCCTTTTTAAAAATTTCTCAGTTTTGAAGCTACCATATCCATAATAATTTTTTCCCCTGATAGTCAATCCTGGCCTAATCCAATTAAAGGCCAGCACCAAGATAATTTACCCAAAACATGGCACACAAGGTAAAAAGACTCCCATTAGACGTTTTTGCTCATGATAAAGGAACATTTTACCGGAAGACAAATCAGGCTTATATAAAATGTAAATCATTATTTTCTATAAAGATATAAATACCTGCAGGGCCTTTTTTTATAAAGGGACTTTGTTGTAACACATCTTGTTTTTCCATGTACTGCAGTTAGCACAATTGAATTATTGAATGACTTACAGCGTCAGATTAGCTTCTGCTTGATTCGGAATAGCTTTATAATGGAAATCTGTGTGCACTTTTAACCTCGTTACAATGCCATATCGTATGCCTGATTCATATATTAAAGTGAGTCATTCAACAATAGGCTGTTTACAGACAGAAATGAAATTAATTCAACTTTATCACAACACCTGTAACAACGTCATCCAGCTGAGGACTCGAATTCGATTACAAGAAGCAGGTTTCAACAAATTGATATGCAACAACTGCAAGAGGAGAGGGGGAAGTGCTGAGGCCGAAAGCAAACAGAGAAGATACTTTAAATGCATTTCTGTGCATCTCCTTTACTTCCCAAGGTGCAAGCTGGGTGCTTCCACAGCTCACTGAAAAAAGAAATCTCGCGCCCAGATCCTCAGGGAGAGAGCTTCTGAAGTGCTTTCCGGCTCTGAACCAGCAAGGGAATTGCACAGAGCAAGGTTCAGAGGTGTTCTGGACATTTTTCAACATCTGCCATGCAAATGCTTTTGAACCCATCTGCTCTGACCTACTGGTGCTATTTTGCTGGTCAGAGCCATCCCAGCATCACCCATTGCAATTCCCACCACCTTCAAGCACACTCCACCCTGATTTTGAGGAGACAGAGGAAGGATGACTTAAATACCAGGACAAGCAGTCAAGATATCAGTAGAAATACCAGCTCTCTGGTGCTCTGGAGAGCATCAGCATGAGGTTTATTTGTACAGGGATACAGATCAATATGTGCGATCCAAGAGTTAATAAGCTTTAGAAAGACATAACTCGGAGCACATCAGTCACCCCCAAATTCTCCTCACTAACCAGCAGGCTCACTTGCCCTCTCCAGTCCAGTACCTAAGAGCATCATCTCTACCACCGCTGATAGCACAGGAGAGAATTAGGTGTGAAAATTGATTGGGTTAGAAAGATACACCTGCATAAAGAATTGCTAAATCCCCTAACTGCTGGCTCGCTTTCTCTCTTCTATTTTTCTTTTTTAAACAGAATTAACTCTGCCAAAGTAACTGTAGGGTATCGGCACAGTTTTCTGCAGCCAGTCTGCTCTCACTCAAATAAGGCTTTGAAAGAATAAATCAGTTAGCAGCAAACTTCACCCTCTGAGAGGAGGCTCCATGCCCTCAGGGGGTTATTAGCCGGGGAACACACCAGGTAGGGATGTAAACTTAACCCGAAGAGGCTGAGGACTGCTCAAGAGCTCTGCTGGCAATAAGGGGTGCATTGCTGAATGCAGATAGTTGACAAACACCCCTCAATTATTTTTTGTAATTTCCCTCCCCCCCCAGTTAAGTGTATTTGTAGATAGCAACTTTCATGCCTCGTACCTCAAAGCTGCTTTACAATAGGATGTAAAAATTATGTAATTCACAGCACCACACACACAGGCAGAGAATTCAAAATGAAGCAAAACACTCTTTGCAACCCAGCCCCTCATCCTTCCCAGCACAAAATAAAATGCTGCTGCTCCGCCTGGGCAGCTCTGGGCACTATTTCTGCTTTGCAGAGGGTCGCTTTTAAGTTTCTGGTTTGTTCTCGGCTCATTCATCAGCATTGCTAATGGGAGAGTTAGTTCTAGTTTTAAGGCAGCAACACTCACGGGGGTTACTGTCACTGGAAGTAAACTCAGCCCGGTTAAGATGAAGGATGCCCGGTGAATGACCCCAGATGGAGGTCTTAGTGGAAACTGCAGTCACGGATAATGAGGCCAAAAGAGGGTTTAGCGTAAAAAACATAAAGAGATGGATATTGGTGAGCACAAGTCTGGTGTTGCAAAGCTGCAGGTCTTACCAAGGGTAAAAATTCTTCAGGAAAGGAAATGGGCCAGAATATATTTTGCTAATAAGGCATCTATGTTAATAGAGGTTGCAGGAGACTGCAGCAAGCTGGACAAGCGAGGGAGCCGTGTCCACAGGACTGACACCAGGGAATTTTATCTCCCTGACAAAACAAAGACAAGTAGCCAGTTTTGAGAGAGGACCCCTGAGGCAGCTCCCTGATTCCCCAGTAAGCGTAGAGAGAAACAGCTTATCTGGAGGGACGGTGTGAACCGAGCTAAGAAGACAGGCAGTTCATGCCATGGTTGTAGCTTCTCTGCTGGCTTCTCTGAAGCCATGCAGGTCAGCCTAGACCCAAAAGCCCTGTTTCCGCCATGCACCAGCTTGTAGCATCCTTCAGGTAAACTAAATCTGGATCTCAGCAAGGACCCTGAGCATAAGGCTGGTTTAACTCGCAAGAAGGTTCAGCTGTAAAGCTCGGCAGCAAAGGGGCTGCACCCCAGCCCTCCTCATTCAGAGGGGCAGCTCCTCTCCAGCCAGCATCTCTCCCACAGCTCCTGAAGTGGCAGAAGCCTCAAGACACCCAGAGGGAAATTAGTGATGCTGTGATCTTTGGTTCAACCTAAAACTCAGGGTTTTTCCACTTAAATCCAATCTACTTCAAAACCTCACACTATGTCCTTGACCATTGCAATTTATTCCAAAATGAGACTGTTTCAAATTTCAAAGCCTAAAGCCCGGTGCCCAAGAAACAGACACCCCCATACATCCCCTCCTGCAACGGATGACACAAGCAGCAGCTCCCTCTTCTCCTGCGTCACAAACCATCCTATGTTCACCTGACAAATACAGCTATGATGGGAGCCGGGATAAAGAAGAGAGATGAGGAAAAAGATGGTCTGTGCAGCAAAGAAAGCTGCACACTATTGCCAAGTCACGCACCTTCATTTCCAACTGTTAAAACTGTACCCCACATGTCTACCTCTGCCAACTCTTTGTACTAATGTCAGGGCATCACAGAACCAAGTATCTTTTTAAGCACTTGGGAGGCAGCTTCACAAAGACAAACCAGCTCCTCCACCAAAGCCAGGAACAGGCCAAGGCACGGCTCATGCAAACAGGTACACAGAGCCAGTCATTCATCTGCACGAGGTCTTTCAGCCCATTCTGACTTCAGCTCAGAAAAGATGCAAGGTATCCTACCACCTGCAACCCAGGCACATCTCACTCGAGCTGTAGCCAACACATGATTTGAAGTGAGATCAAGCCAGGCTCAGCAGGTGCCATACAATATTCCCGCCCATAAAATGCAGCAACCTTAAAAAGCTCTTTTTAAGTTGCAGAGTAGTGGGGATGAAGTTACCACCAGCTGAGCGATCTGCCTCCGAGTGAAGTCAATGAAAAGATTCGTGTGAGCTTCAGCACAAAGTTGGATTGGGCATCAAACACGCTGCCAAAGGATGCTCCCCATGCTGCCGTGTGTGTGTGTGTGTCTGTGTGTGGTGAGGGGAGGGCACACCATTAGCAGCTACCTTCTACTTGTAATTAAAAAAAGATCATCACTACAAATTTCATTGAAAGGGCACAACATGCCAGAGGCTAGAACATACCCAGTTAAAGAGACAGAGGGAGAGGAAAAAAAAAAGGACAGGACAATACAAAAGTTCAGATAAGCAAAATCAAATGCTAGTTTAAATTAAAGCCTTGTTGATACTCAATGCCATCTCCTTTGGCAGGTTTGAGTATCACTGAGCACATCCACCATTTCCACCTAGCAGCTCTGCACAGCCCCCAGCACAACTCTGCCTGCTCACCTCACTTCACCTGGACCTAATTTGGTGACAAATCAACCCAAAGCCTCACCACGGCATCAGCACAAGCAGGAGGGGACACCAGTATGCCACTTTGCCCATGCTGGACCCCAGCAGAAAAAGGGCAAGGCTGACCAAAGACAACAAAAGCATGCTACCCATGCCCTCTGTAGGCAAAGCTCTTGGTGGCAGTGAATTAAGTACCAAGTACTTAAGTACAAATGACCTCCACCCCCATGCCAGGTAAGAGCTAAAACTTTCACTAGGCTGAGAATAACATCCAAGCTTCACTCCCTTACAGAGGCAAGTGATGATTGAGAGCACCCATGCCAAAGTCCCTTCAAAAAATGAGTTGCAGGGCTTAATTCACCCCTGTGTATTTGACCATTAAACCAAAGATGTAAGACCACCACCAGCATGCCAAAGTCACCCAATCAAAACTGTTGATGCCAGGTTGCAGAACTGCAGGCATGAATAATTTTTTGCCCTTATTCTTTTTCAGCACCAGTCAAACCTCCAACAATGTGGGGATTTCTAGACTACAATCAACACCTTACAGCTCAGTGCATTGCCAGACGCTTCCCGAACTATCAGAAAACCTTTAACATCTGAAACCTCTTCAGACAACTAATCAAAATGCTCCTGAGGTATTTTTACAGGAACGGGAACATTGTTGATACTGTCCTAGGTGATCAGGTTTATTTTCATCCTGCAGCAGGAACAGATGCTTATTTAACACTCCTTATCAGGCACGTTACACGCTGCCCATCACAAAATGGTTAACAAAGGTACAGGATAAACACGCCTTGGATAGCTACAAGTGGGCCTGTGCTTACTGAAACCCAAAACCTCACCTGGATTTCCAGTTTTAAGTGAAAAATGGAGCTACCTACCAGCAAGCATTAGAGAGCAGCCTGAGGATTAAACCCTCCTGATAAAGAAACTGGAAATACAGAGGCTGCACATCCAGCCAACTATCCCATGAGCGATGCCGACAGAGAAGCAACCTGCATTAAAAGTACAAAGAAACCGATCTCGGCCTCTCAAAGGGAATGACTTCTCCAACAGTGCCGTAATTTCAAAGCGTTCCTTGCAAGTCTCTTGCCAGCTCTAGCACAGAGAAGGGAAAAAAAAATTTAAAATCCATTAGCAGATAGGAAAACTCACCAGAGCTCCCTGCTGCTGTAACACACTGAGCAAAGCAGCTTCCAGTGAGTCGCTGGGTGAGCTGAGTCTTGGGCAGCATCCAGGGAGAAACACACCAGCATCACCATGCTAACAAATTCACTGAATTGCTGGGAAAGACAATGGGGGATGTTTTCAAAGGCCCTGCTTAGGCAGTCTTGAATTTCATCCCCATGCATGTGCTGGTACTGTGGATTTCGACACCAAGTTTCAAAACAGCAATGCTTCTCTCAGTTGTGCTACAAAGCAATCAGAGTAACTGGTTATCTTTTCAGCATGCTCATGGTTTTCCTACCAGGATTCCCCAAACAAATGAAGGGCAAATGAAGGCCTAGTTTGCCCAACTCTGTTTCTTCCTGGGGCTCTGCCCTGGCAGCTTCCCATGGCCAGTGTCAGAGCTGGGCTCACACTTGGCGCTGCCTGCACTGGCTGGGGTGAGCGCCCCAGCTCTGGGATGAAACCAAACCCACCCCATGCCATGGCTTCTCATTCCTTCCTCAGCAGCACTGCTGTATAACCTGCTTAGCCCAGACCTGAGCAGTCTCTTAAAGGCGTTTGTGGGAAAGGAAATCATCAGGGATCCGCTCACAAGGCAAGCAGGCTGCAGCTCCCACCCTGCACCCACTCCTGCTGGCACCCCTCCTCAGCATACATCAGTTGAACAAAGGTCTGGCTACCTTTATTCTGCAATTTAACAGGATTTTCTAGAAACTCAGACATCCTTTCTGAGGGAAGAAAAACACTGTGCAGAGTTCCTAGCTCTTTCCTTGCTAAGCAATACTCTGCAGGCAGAGATAATACACCTCCACCCACTGCAAGGGGAGCAGTAGGAGCTGGGCAGCTCCATCAGCCCATGGCTTTACTTTCCACTTAGAAATGGGGATGCCCAGGCTGGGGCACACCTCCCTGACATGCCTGAACTGAGGTTTGATGGCTTTTTGGTGGTAGGGTGCTGGTGTTTCCTATAATGTATTTTTAATGTGAGACTGCAAGACCGAGCTTGTGTTCCTTTCTCAGGTTCAGTCACGTTACAAACATGTCAGCTCCACAGCACCTTCTGTGCCCGACCCTAGTTACCCTAACACACAGAGGTCCTGCCAAGCAGAGGGTCCCACTGTGCAAGCCAGGGACTGTGGCGACTGCAGCTCCACGTCCAGACAGAGAGGCACCACGCAACAGCTGAAGGGCAGGAGAAGTCTTGCCACCCTCATGAAAAGGACTGGGAGGGGACATGTGCCCTGCTGGGTGTACAGGATCAAGTGACTAATAGAGCCAAAACCCAAGCCCCTTTCTCTGACAACTCACATCTGCTGTGCATCCTTCCCCCACCAAGCAACACATGGCTACATCCTCACCCCCAGCCAGCCACCGCTCCCAGTTCATATCTCACTGTGTTAGGAGTAGCCTGTTGTTTCCCTCTCTGTTGGGATGGAAACATAAAAAACCTGACATGTTATGGAAAAAGCACCATGAACAAAAAAATTTACATAGATAAATTAATACCCATGTCAAAACAGCAGCTCTCACACCTCAACTCTGCACCCCTCCAAAACAAATTTACAGTGCTTAAGGTAGGGAACCCCAGAAACAATCAACTGTTCACTGTCTAAGATGCCCCAGACCCACTGTCTCTCTTGTGCTAACAGCAGAGATAGTATTCGCTTCAAGAGGTGCTGGGGTTGAATATTTCATGAAGTTTATTTGTAGTGCATCTCCAATTGTCTTTGTTTGTGGTAGAAAGCACAAACAGACTGACTAAATTCACTCTTCCTTACTTTCATGTTTAAAATATCTACAAAAGGCAGAGGTACTAGGCACATTTTCAACCACAGAAAAAGTAGCAGATAGGAAAATTAATACAGATAGAGCTGTAGACAGTTTTTTTTCCCCCCAATCTGCCTAGAGACTCAGCATCCTTGATAAAGTATTTCAATAGTGTATTTTAGGGGTGAAGTTTTTAAACAGACAGATTGTGGAAATAATGAAGCCCTAACACTCACCATCGCTGACAAATTAGCTATTAAAACAAGGCTCAGGATGGAGCTGCCTGCTGCCCCATTACTGAATCCACCCTTCTGCAATGCTATGTACATACCAGGGGCACACCAGCCTGTAGGGTTACATTTAAACACATGCCTGGAGGGGCACGTTGTCCAAAAGCAGATTAAAAGCAGAGTGACTCCTTGTCTTGGGGACTGCAGAGCTCCTCAGGAACCTACATGGAAGCTCTGCAACACCCCAGGAGCTCAAGCTCACATGTCCTTTGCAGCCAGGTCTGCTGCAAGCCATAAAAGGGGTCCAGGTCCCCATGCAAATGCCCATGCCCAGCATGGGGTGGGTGGCAAGGGGGACAGAGGAGCAGCCACGTGACGGATGCTTGGTTGGGTAACGCACCTGAAAAACTATTGCCACAGAAGTGCCATGGATGCCGTGAAAAGCCAAAGCAGCCCAAAGGACAGGCAAGGGCAGAAGCGTTGTTATTCAGCCTGTAATCACTACAGACATGGAAGATAAGTTTTTCATAATACCAGGGGATTTTAATGACAATTAAATAACCTGTCATTATCCTTAATAACATACAGGTGAATCGAACCTCGCCTACAGAAGCAGTGGTGACCAAGGTCAGCAATAACAAGAGGCCAATATGAGAAGCCAGCATGAGAGCAAAGCCCCACGTTTTCAAAGACAACTCCTGCAGCATTTTATACTTTGATATGACAACAGTGTGACAATGGTGTCTAAAAACAATCATATTTACAGGATAACAGTAAATACAACTTTTTGCTTCTGGGTATTTTCTTTGAAACTCAGTATGTGCTGATAAGTTTAACAGAGAAACTTTCATTCCAGCACAGCTGAAAAAAAAAAAATAAAATAAAATAATTGTATTCTATCTCTTAGAGGCAGAGATATTTACCCCAGATCCCAGATGCAGAACGGCTATCGGAGTCAGACCATCTGCAATGCTGTAGTTGAGATTGACAGCACTTCCATTACTCCCTCATTCTTCTACTGAACTGCTCAGACCTTAATTTGTTAAAAAAAGTTTGCTCTGGGCTTAGGTTTGACATAAAAGCCTTAGCTGGGCATCATCAGTGCTTTAAAAGTAAACTTTAACACCCAGTGGTCATTCTCTTTTAGCGACAATTGCCAGACAATTGGCTTGGATTTTTTTTCCTCTGCACTCCTGTAACTCAAAAATGTCTCTAGAGCAAATAAAAGAATCACTCAAGTATTAAATAATTAAGAGGAGTTATGTTTAAATAAGTACCTAACTATATATGCCACTAATGAATTCAAACAGCTCTATCAAGTATGAAAGCACTGAATGGTTTTGCAGTGCTCAGTGATTTTTTTCTTTTAAAGGAAGTCAGTTCATGTTCTGGTTTGGCAGAGGATGAGGAAACTGTACTGCCATGGCTTGAGTTGACTTTAGTGGCACTCCATCACTCCACCTCCTCCCCCCTCCCACACATTCTTCGTAGACATCTCAAGATCTCAGTTGTCAATAACATAACTGACAGTCATGTTCCTTCACTGTATATATGGATATACTCAAGAGAAAGTCCATTTTTATTGTGGTACCAACAAAAGAAGGATATGGGAGGACAAACACCCATCCTTTCAGGATCGTACAGCAATGCACACGTTGTGCATGCTCACAAAGCCAAGCATACAGCCTGTAAGAGCAATGTTTCTGTTCTGCCTTAGCATCCACAAGCATGGCAGGTTTGTTGGTGCAAAATATGTAGGATGCTTTCACTCACAGCTGAATATATCAACTGATCTTTCAGGATCAAGTAGGCTCACTCCACACACAGAAGTTCTGTTTCCTACTGCCTTGGAAATGCTAACTGGGCTTAGAGTTGAGCTGGGTTTTCTCTCTTGTATACACCATTATCACCCGTAACGTGAATTCTCCATCTCACCTGACCTCAAGCTAAACCTTCAGTAACACCTCTGCTCCTTTTCTGTTCTAGAGAAGGCTGACAGGTTTTTCATGATGGGAGAAGAGCCCCAGCTCCATGGTGGCAGAAGTCCAGCCCAGCAGAGCTGCTGCCCCTAGACCCATAAGCTGGAACCTCCCCATAGTCCCAGGGACACAAGAAAAGCTTGGCAGGCTGCTGTAAAACAGGGCTTTTCTGCAGAAAAGGGCTAAAGCATGCAGGTTGAAAGCAAGTGTCCTACACTGTACCTGGGAGCCCAACATGGTGCCCACAAGTCCTGCCTGCATCCATCTGCCTGGGTGACCAACACCAAACCCCAGCCGTCAGTCACAGCCCTCCTCCTGCCCACCACAACACAAGAATAATCAATTTACTGGAGATTTGGTCCTCAAATCCCTTCTAAGCAATGAAGAGAGCTTACACCATGTGTGCCAAACTACCCAGGGTGTGTGAAACTGCCCAAGTGCCACCACGTTATTTCACAGCCAGCACACGTGCAGCAGCATCACTCGGACAGTCACTGAGCAGGGACATGAAACAGCACAGAAGAGTGCAGCTGGCTGACTGCCACATAGCTCAAAATCCATAAGCCAGTGCATTTCCATGGTCCCCAAAAAAGATAAGAGTTCCTTGCAGTGCAAGTACTACAGTGACCTACATAAACACAGTTCTTTTGTAAACAGGAGTCAAGAATGACAGGAACAAGCTGCTAACAGGGAAACGGTGGCAGATTTTAATCACTGTTGGCTTTAAGCAAACTACAACAACATTGCCCCCACCTTTGCCCCCATCCCCACCTCTAGTGTACCTGCACGGAGCAGCTCAATCCCAGCTCAAGAAAAATCTCCTCTGCAGAACAGGCATTGTATCACCACAGCCCATTTGTCTGCCCTTGGTGTATGAACAGTGCAGCAGGATTTGCTGAACAAGACAGCCTTCGTTTCTTGGGAGGCTCAAGTCCACACAATGTGTTTTTACGGACTCAGGTCTCTCCTAATAAATAAGGAATAATCTTGCCTCTGGAATTGAATGCAGCCCCAAACTGAAAGGAGTTACCAAAAGAGGGAAAACCGCATCTTGTTTAGTAAATCCAGAAGCAGAGGTGCCTCTGCTTGGCACCTGTTTGGAGAGACATTTTAGTGATGCTAAAGGAGCCAGGGGACACTTGGGGAGTGGGACCGGCCTTTCAGAGCTTCCCAAGGCATAGATAGCACCCAGCGAGCACTGAAGATGTTGGGACATCCCAGCTCCTGACCTCACACCCCAGGCACTCCATTAGTGCCAGGGTGACTGCAGGCTCTCCTGCGCTGACCAACCTAAAAAGAAAAGCCCTTAACTGAAGCCCATGCCCCACAAATCCCAGTTGCAAATGTTACCAAAAGTTTTTCAGAAAACCAGAAAAGTGGGGGGCAAGGAGAGGAGCTGGTAATTGGACCGTTTAGCATTTGTTGGCTGGAGGAAAGGGGTAGTGTGTTTTCAACACAAAGAACTTGTAGTACACAAGTGAGCCCTGCCATGGCATGGAGCTACAAGAACCACAGAAAATTTGTCTGTGGGGACAGGACAAGGGGCGATGGCCTCAAGTTGGAGCACAGGGAGTTCCGCACCAATATGGTAAGAACTTCTTCACAGTGAGGTTGACAGAGCACTGGGGCAGGCTGCCCAGGGGGGCGTGGAGTTTCCTTCTCTGGAGATATTCAAGACCCATCTGGACGCTGATCTGTGCAACCTGTCCTAGGGACCCTGCTTTGGCAGGGGGGTTGGACTCAATCTCTGGAGGTCCCTTCCAACCCCTACAATTCCGTGACTGTGAAAACCAGAACACTACTTACGGCTGTCGAGAGCTTTCCTTCGTTCTTCTGCACATAGACAATTGCATCCCGCACGTAGGAGAAGAGGTTCAAGAGGACATGCTCCATGTCATAGATGCCATGCATGCCTTTGGTCAGCCCCTCCAGAGACCCAATGTACTCTCTCCAGTGGTTATCGATCTCTGCGACACCTGCCAAGCATCCTTGCATCACCACGCCACAGTAGCCAGCACAGGGCTTGGCCAGGAGGAGCCCCTGGCAGTGTGAACAGTACCACATCTTTAGCAGCGCTCGTCCACACTCCTTGCTGAATTTCAAGTGGTCTGTAGTGTTTATCACCTCAATCCCCAGGTTGAGCGCCTGCAGAAAGGCCCGCGTGGCCTGCAGTGACTTGGACACCTGCGTCATCATCACCTTTGGGTAGTTGCCAAAGACTTTGAGGTCTCTCCTGGCTGCCCGCAGGCATTCAGTCATTTCCACAGAGGGATCAGGGAAGCCGGGATTAATCAGGTGAGAGTAAACCAACGGGAACAAACTGTCAAAAAACTCATTTATCATGTCATTAACACTGATGTCAGAGCCCAATATGTACAGCGAGACATCAGTAAAAAGTTCTCCAACAAACTTAAGAGCTCTGGGCCCCATGCTCTGGTAGTGGGTCCTAAACATGCTGTTGGTGAAGTTTCTTGCGTGCCGGACTACAATCTCAAAGGCTTCTGCAAAACAGAACCAAAGAAGAAAAGAAAGAGAAGTTATTAAGAAACGACAGGCTCAGGAACAGGCAGGATTGTGTTGTACCACATCACCACTGCAAAGGTTGGTCCCATCCTGCCCACTTCGAGTCAAGTGCCAGCTGGCAGCTGTGCAGGCCACAAAAACTTGTCATCAGCAGCAGCAATTTTCAAGGGAAATGCATATAATTCTTTGAACATAAGCTACATTTCAAAATGGCAAAAACTATGATCTAGTTAACATTTCAGCTTTTAAAGAAAATATCGATTCAAGAAAAGGGCTAGACTGCAATTTCTTTCTCTCCCTCTTTCATATTGATTTGATATTAGCAGGAATTCTATCTCAAGACTTAATTTAAGGCAGAGATAAACGTTTGACGAACTGTACACTGTTTAAAAATCAGGAAACAGTAAATGTTGACATTCCATTATGAGAAGGAAAATATTTATAGGAGCTTAATCACAGAGGCTATTCAGACCTGACCCTCAGGACCCACAGAACCACAGAACAGTAGGGATTGAAAGGAACCTCTGGAGTTCATCTAGTCCAATTCTCCCTGCCAGAGCAGGAGCACCCCAAGATCATTCACCCTGCATTACATCTCCTCAAAACCATCTGAAAAGCCCCTGCAGTGCTGTAGCCTTCCCAAAGGCACCAGGCTCCTTTCAGCTGCAAGACCCAACGTTTCACCTGCCCTGGACATGTGCTGCTCTGTGGACCAAGAGCCAGCGACACAGCACCCACCTGCGGGTACCCAGCTCGGCTCACTCTCGCACATGGGGTTGTGCCATACTGCCCCATGAGGTTCAAGTTTTACATGGAGACCATAAATTTTCCAGGGAAAGCCAGGGTGCATTTTCCACTCCTCCGCCTACGAAGTCTCAAGAACTTTCAGCCCACCCTTCCTCAGTGCAGTAGGCAGTGGAGTCTCCAGCAGCAGCACAGTCGCTGTGGGGTTACTTCCTCAACTACAGCCCGTCGCACCGCCAGGCTTCCAAAACACCCATACCCATCTGTGTAAAGACAACATACCTACACACACCCCAGTTCACAAGTTAAAGCATTACAAGGGGAGGCCACCAGTGCAAACTCAAGCCTTCTTCTCCAGCCAGCTCTCTGCCAGCTTGTCCCCCACCCTCTGGGGTGCTGTTCCTAAAACACTAAAAATAACGAACAGCCTCTCGGTTCACAGGTCACTGACACCCTGCGACGTAACCGGTCTCAACTGTGTCACTCTGGAAACACACATCCAGGCTCAATTTGCATGAAAATTATTCCCATTCAATAATTAAAAGGAGTGTTTAATTTTTAAAACTGTAAGTGTTATTTTTCCCATTTTTTTAAGGCTGGGATGCAGCTGAGCGTGGCCAGACGCCTCTCCACAGGGGCTCGGTATCAGCACTATCACAGGCAGTGTCAGGCCTTGCTGCTTGCCCCACATAACCTCCCGCCTTACTCAGGAGCTTCTGAGACCATCGCATCCTCAGGACTTCCAGCTCTTTCTTGCAGGTGCACCCTGTGCAGGGACAGGGACCTGCTGCTACTTGCTTCCCCCCAACACCAGCAGGCAGAAAGCTGTGGTGTAAGCAGCGACCAAAGCAAACAGTACCAGTACATTCTGCCAACACTGTCTCCATCCCATCTGGTACCCACACACCTCCTGGGCACGCCACTGAAGCATTTTGTCCACAGCTCCCGACACCAGCACCAGGACTGCCCCAGCAAGCCCAGAGCAACCATCTGCATCACCAGACGACTGCAACCCTTCCTGGCACCGCAGATTGAGGGCGGCAGCAGCCCAAGGACACAGAGAGCCCCTCTCTCCACACCTCCTTCACCACAACAGCAGGCATCTCGCTCCTCACACCCGTACAGGGCATTGCAATGCTCCCCAGGCACAAAGGCACATCGGACATGGAGTGGGGTAAATGTGTGGGATATGCAAGCAGAGCAAATTCTGGTTGCACTGTTATTAAAAGTTTTAAAACAAGAAAAAAAATCTCTTTAAATAGGGCACATGGATTATGAAACTTTTTTTTTCCTTCTTTATCCTCAAGAGCACCAGAATAGCTTTTCCCTCTAAGAGCACAAAGCACTTTTTGGGCTAGTGTGGGGTTTTTTTGACAGCACTGCAGACGATGCCAGGATTTTCATGCTGTGCCTCACCATTCGCCTTTAACCTCTTCTCTGTTAGTTCCCTCAGAAAAAAAGTTATCCCTCTTCCCTTTTCTCGCTCCTCTGTGCTTTGCAAGTTACCATCAGAGCCAAGAGACTCTTCACTGATTAGAAAAATATTCCAAGCTCCTATGCAAACCTCCTACGGCGAGAAATGCTTCAGAAAGGAATCAGGAGCAGTGGCATATCAGAAGAGCATGCACACACAGTCCCACTGCTTTAAAGGTCATGACACACACATAATTTTTATCATAATAACTGGCTAAGAGTGTCTATTTTATGTGCCTTGGAGCCTTTGCACACATCCATTAGAGCGAGCAACGGGGACCATAAAAGCATATGGAGCCTCCTGCTGCCCTATTAATAGATGCAAGAAATAATAAAACATTGGGGGAAAGACAAAAAAAAAAAAATAAAGCCTTGCACATCCAAAGTCCCTTACACCCAACTCCCCCAGTAGTTGTTTATTCTGAAATACTCCTTGCAAAGGACTGGCTACAAGGATATTAAAGCCCCAGCCTCCCAGCAGCTGAAGTGACCCCCAGCCAGATTCTGAGTGCTTCAAAGAGCAGGAAACTTTGTGGGTCAGCCCCCCATGCTCCCAAGGAGTGAGACTCGAGGGGAAACGGAGGGGACGCCGCATCTCAGAAGCGGCACAGTCTTCTGCTCCCCCATAAAATCACGCAGCCTGGATTTGCTGCTGGTAAAGTCTGCCCTGCTCATAACATGGCATTATTGAAGCTCCTATTGTTGGAGGACAATTGAATCTTTTCTTTCTTCTATTCATCTCAAGGATATTTTTATTTAAAAAAAAAAAAAGGCAATTTCAGGCAGCTGGCTTGCAGGGCTAGCTGAACAGAGTAAGTACCTTAAACAGGATCAGACTTGCACCCAACTTCCAGCAGGCAAACGCAGAGCGGGGCTCACATCCTCCCATCTCCATCACCATAGCCAAGCACACACAGAACCCAATCATGCCACAGGGTTATTTAGCTGCTTTTAAAAGATTTCCTTATGTGATTAGTAGGAGGAAAAATCCTCCAAGCACACAAAAACACCCCACTGCTGCATGCACTAAAATTTAAGGAGCCCTGATCCTTGAGGCTGGCTTGGACAGATGACAGCCCAAGCTGCCACAGACCACAGTGCCAGATAGTCAGCCCTGCATTTCCTCTGCAGGTACCTACCTACAGGTGCTGAACACAGACACCAATTGTTCTCCAAAGTCACTGCAGTCAGCACAGGGACATACTTGGGAGCAACTTCACCCCTCACATCACCACGGAGCTCTGTCCCAGGATGGATGGCAGAACACCACCAGCAAAGCATCGTACCCGCCGCACTGGTTCCGAACATCTGAAGACTATCAGGGCAGCTTATCAGGGCTCCCAGAGGACCCTTGAAAGCTGAAGCTCTACTCTAGATGAGAGTTATCAGGCTCCAGTTGGAAAAACACAGGCTATTACTTTATTTTTCCAGCAGGGCTCTTGCTGGAGCACCTGGAGAGGAATTGCTATGTGGTTCCAGTGGCCAGGAGAGAAGGACTAAGCTGCTTTATAAGCGCAAAAGCTCCACAGAATGCAGCCCAGGGAATGCTGCATGGCCCCTGAGAACTGGCAATTAGCAAAAGGATAAATTCTAGAAGAGCCTAAGAGTGCCCTGAGTGGGAATTACTGGGAGGAGGAAATCACTGAGTTCTCAACTCAAATAATCAAAGTCTGCTGCTTAGTCAAAATGCCAGCTTTCCTGAGAAGATGCTTTCACTCCTGAGCTGCAGCTACTTCAAAGGGGTCAAGGCCAGAGGAGCTCCGGATTAACCTGCTGGCTCCCCCAGGCTGCAGGAGGCTCCAGCCGAGTCTGGGACTTGATGAATTTAAGAGATTATGTGATGCAGACACCTGAACAACAAGGAGCAACCCACTCCTGCATGACATCTCCTGGAGAGGTGAGAGCCAAAACCCAACAGTGGCCACAGAGCCAGAGCAACAGAGACAGCACCCAGTCCTGACACAGCCCCCCGGGTCTGAGCTCAGCGGTGCAGTGCTGCAAGCATCCAGTGGTGTTTGGAAGGTGCTGCTGCCAGGAACAGGGAGGTCTGACCTCCCTCTGCCCATCCAGGGGACGTCGAGGGGTTAAAACTGCACCTACAACTTTGATTTTACTGTTTGGGGACATCTGGACACACAAACCATGCAGCCACAAAGCTGGGAAGAAAGGGCCCACCACGGCTGCCCAGAGAGGTTGTAGAGTCTCCTCTGGAGACCTTCAAACCTGCATGGATGCAATCCTGTGCATCTTGCTCTAGGTGATCCTGCTCTAGCAGGGGGAGTGGATTAGATGATCTCCAGAGGGCCCTTCCAACCCCTATGAATCTTTAAATCTCATCTAAGGATGCAACTTCTCCAGGGCAGCAAGTGGACCAGCTCCTAAAGCTCAATAGATTTAATGAAGTCCCTCTTTGAGGTTCTGATGGCTCTCCTTGTGTCCCTGCACTTGCTCCTCATATACCTTCCCTGGAGGGAAAGGTCCTACTCACAGGTCCTGGCACCAAACTCTGTGCAAGGTGCAGCAATAACTGACAGGGCTAGAGAGCCCCCAGCCCAGCCACACTTCACCTGCTGAGCTGCTCCAGATCTCCCTGCTCTCTAGCATTGTCCTGACAATAGTAAAACCTCATTTACTGCTTGTGAAGTGACCTATTGATGCAAATCCTTCTTCCTTCACTCCTCAGGACACAAATCACATCAGGAGAAAACCAGGCATTGGGATCTCTCAGGAATCATTTCCATCCTCAGGCAAAAACACAGGTGTCCAGGCTGGGTGGTGGAAAAGTCATCAGTTAATTAACCTGGTGCTAATGCAATTACTGCAGCTCCGGACCCAGGGTTTCCAAACCTTTCAAAGTCTCCTAATCTAAAACCCAAAAATGCTCGGCCACAAAGAAAAACCCACCCACATTCACTGATGGGAACTCAAGTGTTCAAGAAATGCCAAAAGTTTTGCTTCCTGTAAGCTTGGGAAGATATTTTCTGACACAGCAATTGCAGCGGTACTGCTAGGAAGCAGAGAAATAAGCCGTAGGCATCCACATGCGAGCAAGCACTAAAGGAAATACTACTTTTAATATCTCCAATGAATCAGGCAACTTCAGACTCATTGCAACAGCCTGGGCTCCTGGAAGACACACAAAGAGCTCACCAAGGAAGAAACAACTGTTTGCAATAACGGCCTGGCTGCCACAGGCACTGCTGGTGAGACGAACCACAAGTCATTTTTCAAACAGCAGGTAATATTTATTTACCAACTTGGAAAAGGTTTGCGATATATTGAGCAGAAAGGAAACAAAATCCAAGAGATTTTCCCCTGGCAGCAATAAGAGGCAGGCTCCAGATTTGCTCCGTTATGATTTATACTATATGCTGCAAATTTTTAACAACATTATCTGGAGACAAAAGCTCTTCTAAGCACCATAATTACTTTTGTCTGTGGCATTACAAAACCCATCAGATGGTGCCACCGCTGCTCTTACAGGGTTTGTTTCTCTGAGCACATTTGGGTTTAGAGCTTGGGAAATGCTTTTTTCCCCCAACTATGACAAAGCCTTTTGGATTACTTTTACAATACTGTCATTATAAAAATTACAGACTCAAGCTCCCAATTTATGAGATTAGTTTTAAAGCATTAGTAATAAAAGTTAGAATGATTTAGTTGTTCTGTCTTCCAAACTTTAAGCCATCAAGTTTAGCATTCTCTTCCTTTGCTCCATCGCCACCAGATCAAGACAGGAAAGGTTTCTCTCCAGCCTTTAAATGAGGGATGCTCCTTCCAGCTCTGTGCCCACCACCCTTGCTCCCATGGGAGCCAAGTTAAAAGTTTTCAAAACCACCTCACCAGCCAAAGCCAAATCATTACCCTCATGTCAGGAAAGTGTCTTCTCTAATCATCTGTGCATATCAACCACCAAGCTCCAAAGCCATTTAGTTTTTTGTTCAGCTTATCTGGTGCCCTGGCATTTTGAAACACACTCCCTGAAGTTTCTAATAAAAATACTGTATGCTAGCAACTCATCATACCCACTCAAATCTCCCTGAAAACACTCTTCTATTACATTCCAGGTAACAGTCCGACTGCTAGGCAATTAATTACACCATTATTCACCCATTTATTATTTATATCCTGCACACAAAACCAGAGTGAATGCAGACAGCAGAGCCCACCAACACAAGCTGCTACAAGCCCAGGAAAGAGGAGACAAGCAGCACCGGTGTCCACAGCTCCCCATCCTCAAGCAGCCTCTCATGGTAGCCCATGCCTGGACTGGACCCTGCCTGGAGGGAGTTTAGTGTACAACTCCACACCCTGTGCTGGCATCCACATCATGAGAGCAAAAGCCAGGTTTAGGGATGCTGGAGGGGACCACAGGAAAGCAGATTTTCTTTTGAAGGGGACCAGGATGCCTCGAGAGATTCCTGGAGACCCTCAGGAGTACTCACTTTGGTGTAGGGAAGCCCACAGTCTAAGTGAGATTTCAAAAACCCCCAAAATCTCACAGCAAACACCTCTCAAGAATGACTCTGTGGTAAAATCTTTTCTGGAGGTTCATGCTTGAACACGTGGCTGTGGTGCTTTTGATTAAACATGGGTTGCACATCTATTGTATAATCTGTTTTCCTGAGCATCAAGAAATATTCCCCTTTGTGCCATGACAGATGTGTGGATGTTTAAGAGATTCCTGAAAATTTAATAAAGACAAAGTTAAAAATGCAAATAGTCAGGGCTGGCACGAGCAGTGGATGATTCTTTATCAAAACCAAGGGGAATGGGAGGAGTAAAGTTCCAGAGAAGCAGGCTCAAACCGAGCCCCATGAGCAGAAGTAGGGAAAGCAGAGACAGAGATATGCAAGAGGCTTCTGCAGCAGATATAAGGGCTTCTGCCCTTATGCTGGCAACGTGTCAAACTAAAGAAAAATAAACCTCTCCCCATGCACATCATAACCTAATCCTGATGCTGAAGCCCACAGAAGGGTTAGGCTACAAGTGTCCAGGTTCCTCTCCATCACTGGATGCCAGATTAGGGATGCACCGTGCAGCAGAACTGAGAAGAGGCACAGCAAAGCCCAGATGATGAAGCGAAAACCTTTGCCTCAGAGAGCACCAAACTCTGCACACATAGATCATTTGCATGGGATGAATGCTGGTCCTGAAGAAGGGATTTATTGCAAAAAACACAGCATTTTTACCCTCATCCAGTGCTCTCCGAGACAGCTGGGTGTTCACACTCCAGAGGGCAGGGACCATGGGGGTCACAGCAGTCTTGCCCCAGCCTAGGATCAAGGGAAGGAGAGTGCTGAGCTGGTAGAGCTCAGGGTCAGCTGATGAGGAGCTCGCTTTCAGCGACAGATATGCAGACACCCCAAATCTTTCACGTTCTCTTCTTTCCCTCGAAAGGGGAAAAGTCAATTCAACCCATCCCACAGAACAGAAAATACATCACTGAAAACAGCACCACAAGGCTTTTGTCATGTTAAACTGTATCAATAACATGCCCAGAACTAATGTCACATCACTGGGGAACTTCTACCTTTGCCATTTTTTTCCCCCCACTCCACATATTTACACTCATTGTGAGTCTCTCTTATCCCTCCAATGTGCTGCAGAGAAAACAATCTCCACCTAAAAATCTTGGTTTCACACAGCTGCCCAGCGAGGCTGGAATAGCTTCAAAAACTCCAGGAAAGAGATGTTTCTGCCCTGGGTGACTAAGCAGACAGAGATATCCCAGACCCAGGCATTTTACCACTGGAAAGCCACATCTGGATCTGGTTTCATTTGTTTTTATTTTTAAACACAAAGTGCATTTCCAAAAAAAAAAAGAGAGAAGGAAACCAGCACTTGGTCAATCCCTCCCAGCCATATTTCACTAATTGGAAGCTCCAACATCTACCTAATGGGGTTATAAAGATATTGAAAACACAGTGTGCCTCTTAAAAGATGAATGAAGAGCCACGTTTCAAGTAAAAGGCAAGTGATTCCACACAGTCCCTCCCAAATTTACAAGCCAAGCATTTCTAAAGACCAGTACAGCAGTCTGCCATTCCTCCATTTATTCTAAACTAGAAGTTATATGGAATTTCTGGAAGGAAAGGTGGGGGAGGGAGGCAGAAAAAAAAAAGCATGCCTAGCAAATTCCTTTATTCATCAGAATAAATGAAGATAAAGCAAGCCACTAGGTCAAAGTTGAGTTTGCATTCAAAAATTCGGAAAAAAAAGTCTTTGGAAGTGCATTGGTCTCAGTAACTTTAGAGCAAGGCAGATCTGAGAGGGTTTTCCAGGCTCCCTTTCATTCCAGCGGGCTTTTATCAGCCTGTTAAGTCTCCAACAATGGAAAGCAGACTATTTATTTAAGAAGCAAATTCCTTCCTTTATAATCTCCCCTGGCCAAATTCTCTTTAAAGTTATCTCAACTGTCTGATGAAAAGCAAATGGCAGAAGATCAGTTCTTGATCCCTATAGTAACATGAAGGGCTTGCACTTATTTAAGGGCACCTGTTGACCGTTTTTAAGTCAGTCCAACCCCTTTATTTCTGATTTCAGCTTCCTACCTGTGCAGACAGAGCTTGGATAAGGCATTTGCTCAGTAACACACAGCAAACAGCAGCAGTGTGACTCTCTTCCCCTAAGGAGCAGCTGTTTCCAAGATCAGTACCCAGGCTCTCAAAAGTAATTTAGTTACTTTTTTTTTAAAGCTGATTTTTGTCTCAGGACTCTGCAAAGAAGGACAGGGATTTCCAACATGGAAACACCATGGATCATCTCAGCATCACAAGTGCAACCAGCCCTTCTGATGCTCCCTGGCAGCATCCAACTCACTGGACACACAGAGTATATTTTAGCAGCATCTTGCTCGACACGGAGCAGGGTGCCCAAACCCTCCCCCTTTCTGAGATGCTGTGGGGATGCATAGGACACTACACCACATCACTATGATGGGGCACCATCTCCACACAGAAAAAAGAAAAGAGAAAAGGATCTACCCATGGTTCCAGTTTCCAGACTTGGAACTTCTCAAGCATTGGACTCACTTTTTTCCCTCCTCTCATCCTCTGTGTTATCTTGTACAGACCCACCCCAAAAAACCCTGGCTGCTTTGCTGGGATGGGAGTGGAACATGTTGGGGTTTTTTTATTTATTTGTGGGGGAACATGTTCTGGTAGGGTTTTTTGGTGGGTTTGGGGGAGTAGGGAGGTGGGGAGGAGTTTGGCCATGGGTGGGGGATGGATATGTGGGTGTAAGTGGGGAGTTGTTTGGGGTTGGGGGAGGGAGTGGTGGGTTTTCTTCATTTGGTTGAGTTCCGTTTTGAAGTTTATGCATGGGCAGGTGCCTCTAGAAGCAGAAGGTGAGACATAACAGCCTGGTGGCACCAGATGCCCATGGCTGGGCCAGCACCAGCATCCCACAGTTCCTACATCTCTCCATCCCACGTAGCTCCTTCATCCCCCTTGCCCTGGCTCAAAGCCCCGTTTAGATTAACAGTCATTTTTAAAAGGGAGGTATTTTATTGCCTCCTTGCTCCCTCCTGTAAGAGCAAGGTAGCCATTCTAACAAGAGCACAAGATGATAATTTGGCTTTCAAGAACAAGGCTCACAACTGCTGCTGCCAGAAATCGATCCGAGGCTCCGCTGCCCACTCCAGACGGGCTTTCCTTCAAAAACATGAATAATCCTCTGCAAAGTAATGGCACTATTCATCTGTCCAAAGTTCCTCACAGGCTTAAATCCCTTGCTGAAATGGGGTGGGAAGGGGGCACGTGTTCTGCTGGGTTCCCAGTAAATTAAAATTCAGCTTGTTCTTTTTCTAAAGAGAAACAGGGAACGTACCGTTCGATAAACTTACCAAAAATTTGAGGGCACCTGGTTTACTCTGTAATAGAGAGACACAATCTCCAGATCAATAGCTTTTTATTTATAAATAATGATAACAAAAAGAGCAAGGACAAATATGCTCGGGCAAAAGTAAACACTTTCTCTGAAGGATACTTTCAGTGTAACCCTGCCAAAGTAAAGATTGCGTGTTGCAAAGGCTACAAGTAGAAACCAACAATAGAATGTTTCATCTAACAAAGCTGAAGATTCATCTTCACCATTACAATGTTGCCATGTATTAGGCGTCTCAGAACTTCAGAATCCTTTTTTTCCAAATAAAAGTTACCCCCCAGAGACACCACTTTTCTGCACGCTTCCACACAGGGAATTTCCTTACTACAAATATTAACATTTATTATGGAGCCTTTCCTAGGCATGAAAAACACTGGTCAGAGAGGATTATAAATCCTATCATCTGATATTTTTTTCAATTACTGTGCATGTTAAAATGATGCTACAACAAATAGGTTGCAAGAGATATGCTGGAAAAAATCTATTAACTTGCTGTAAATCTATTTAAGCTGGGAATTCATGCCTTGCAGAATTTTACCATTAGTCCTGAGAATTAGTTTATTGCTGGACAGGGAGGGCAGAGCCCTTGAGGGTCATTTTAAAGACATACTGCACCATGACTGTCTAAGGAGGTCCCAGACCAGGTACTTAATGTGTTAGAGAGTCTTCAAAGTAAGTGTTTGCATACTTCCCTCTGCAGAGATACCCTGCTGAATAAGGAAAGACATCACCTTTTCTAAACCTTCACATCACTTCTCTTGCAGCAGAAGCACTGACATATTTAGGGGTTATGACAACATACCTACAATTACCTGGTTGCTTTGGGAATCAAAACCTGATTTTTTTATATATCCATGGAAAAAAATTAGAGGGGGAAAGTGCTCAGGTTCAAATACAGAGTTTTCCAATCCAAAGGCAACCACCTTCCCTACCCAAAGCCCAACACTGCCAGAAAGAACATCTTCCCTTGAAGAGCTAACTCTTTGTTGACTTCTTGTCAAGAAACAAAAAATTCATTTCCTGTGAGGTCTGCACTTAACTGGCTGGCTCAGGCACATCAGAGATGGATCCTTCTTGATAACAGACTAATGGGAGATTTTACAGCCTCTAGAGACAGAAAGAAGAGCCAGTCCATTTTCCACTATCTGAATTGATCATTTGCTGTTTGTCCTCTGAAGGCACCAGCGAAGGAGAGCTCACAGCCTGTCAGCATCCACTATGGCTCAGCCTCCCATACGAGGGACAGGAAAGGGTTGGAGGGGAAAAGGAAAGGAATTGAACGCTGGCAGCCCCGTGTTACACCTGCATCTCCACGGTGCCTCTGTGAGACTGCAAACCCTTGCTATTTTGGTTGGATCTGAAAGCTCAGACCTGAGTGCAGACCTCCCTTGCCTGAGCCATAGCTGAGCTCAGCAGCACGCAGCATCACAGCATGGAGAAGAGCTGTGGAAAGAGAGAAGGGGACACCTGTATGCCTGTGTCTAGCACTAGTAAAAAATATGGTTCTCAATATGGATGGCGGGGGGGGTGAGCATCCTCTTTACAGGCAGTATCCCATTTTTATATCAAAATAGATTTTCCTGTTTGAAGCAAATTGCATTCTTCCACACATGCCCTTGCTTTTCTTCAAAGTTTCAGTTTTTCATTTAAGACCCAAGGACCTTCCTCAAGGTGTCCCAGAATGGCCTCACCTTGAGCCAGAACAAAAACAGACAGCAACATACAAGGGCAGTTTTGCCCAAGCAGATGGGCAGTCTGCATCCCTTCATCTACAGCTGCCCCAGGCCCCTTTGGTGAAACCCCCAGCCTCGGTCCACCAGCTAACAAATGGGCCCAAAGATGCTCCACAACATCCCAGGCACCCACAAGAGCCTTCCTAGGAAACACACTTGACCACAGCCACATTTCAACACCACAGCCACCCTCCCAGTGTGCTTTTCCATTAGAAAACACCTTACAGACTCCCTTCATCAGAGCAGATGGGTAAAGCAAGTGAGCAAAAACTGACAGCATCCCTGCCACAGAAAGGGGCTGCTCAGCACGAGGGATGCAGCAGGCTCACAGAGGTTGAGTCAAAGGCAGAGTGAAAATATTGCCAGCAATCAGATGAGATGGGCCTGCTCTGCTGCTGACACTTCTGCCCAGATGTGTTCCGTTCGCTGAGACAGACTTTGGAGAAGCTGCTCCTGACTTCCAGAAGTAGCATCTCAAAGCAGGCCCATGTAGCCATGGACCCAGCCTTTCTCCAATGCATAGGAACTCAGACACAAAGCACCCTGGTTCATTGTTCCCCTGCATGCAGCTGCCCACTCTGCTCTTGCTAAGCCCAAGGTTGTGCTCAGAGCCTCCCTCCTCACTCTGTTACCAATTTGATGGCATTTTATGTGCCCAAGAAGTCTAAACTGCAATAAAACCACAGTGACAAAACCAAAGCCAGCTATGGAAAAAGCAGTTCCTGCACAGCATGACTGTGTGGGGAGCATGTTAAAAGCCGTCTGGAGCAAGAGCCATTAAAATTTGCAAACATGCAGCTCTTTGCTAGCTCCCCACAGACACCAACCCCCCCTTCTTGGTCCAGACAAAGAGCCCATGGACGCCAGGGCTGCAGAATCTCCCCATAAACACTTTCATTTTAAGCCAGTTTAACTGGAAAAAGGTCAAGACCAGGAACAGCACAACATGTGTTATCAGTTAAACAAAGTTAGCAGCTATCAGTTAAACAAAGACCACTTAGACACAAACCAAATCAAAGATCCTCTGTATTTCAGGCACCCAGATGAATCTCTAATGCCCTGCTAAGCCCCTGTGTTTTATGTGCAGTCTCCACGAAGTCTGCATTGGGGTTTTGGTTTTAATTGCACATGAATGAATTAACTATCCAAGTAAATAGACTACAAGTTCAAAAAAAAATGAGTAGCAACACAAAAAGGTACAAGGGTCATCTTGTATCTCTACTGCCCAGACTAACTGCTGTGATTCTGATTTCCTATCATCAAGTATGATCTAAATTATTGCCTTATTTGTATAGACAGACAATAGGGTTTTTTCTCCCCTAGAAGCTCAAATAGAGATACCTATTAAACATGTATTTAATGAGAAAGCTTGCTCTTTACATGCTTAATGTTTTCATAGTATACCATCTTAGGTATACAAATACAGTCAGGATTCAAACCAGTACATTCCCCACTCCAATACTGCTATTCATAGCAAATTTTCACCTTTAGAAAAAGGCTGAATTTACTCCCAACCTCTGGAATTCCTCTCACATCTTGCACAATCTGTTTTTTTCCTGAAGCCCCAGCTTTGGACAGCGCAGATTACATAAACCCCTCAGTTTACAATTAAAAACCAAAACAATCCAGTCTTTGCTGCTGTGGGAAAAAAGCTTGAAAATGTGACCTGTAGGACTGGAAGACAAGAAAATAAAATTAAGGAAAACCTCACAATGTATCATTTTTCAAACTTACCAATTATAATGCCGATCACATTGTTCTTAGGGCTTTAATCACCATTTCGTAATGCCCCGAGGTTATGGGAACTGAAAACCACATGCTTCCACTCAAAAATGAGACAGCAAAACATTTTGCAAATTCATCCTTCCTATGAAGATGTTTCACCCTGATCTTTAGCTCCATGCTAAACCAAAAGCTTACTGAAGCCTCCCAAAGGCTTCCTAGCTTGACATATGGGCAAGTGCCACAAAACATCAGATTTTTAATCCCTTTCCAGAACATCAGGGTAACACACACTGATTTGAGGGCAGCCCAGCCTCTACCTTTATATACTAATAAAAACAGCCACTCTTAAAACACAGGATCTTACTCTTCCCCATTTCCCTGGCCGATACACAATTTATCCCCTGGAACTAACAAGCAACACGTACTTACAAGATGCAATTTCTAATGGCCCCAGACCACAAATGATTCCTCAGATGCTGCACTGGAAATTCAGATGTGTTTTCCCCACAGGCTGAGTGGCACCAGAGCCCAGAGGGCACACCCTGACACCCCCTCCCCCAAGGGCTGGGGCTGCCCACGCTCCCCAACCCTGAAAAGCCAGACTTTAATGTTTGCCTCCAGAGCTGGGAAAGGAAAATTAAGGAGGAAAAGTAGCTAATTTCCTCTGCTCCTGGATGAATTATTAGCTACGGTTCCCCTGCTAAACAAAGTGTTTCTGATGGCTTAAGCAATGCAGACTGGGCAGGTTGAAAAAGAAAGAGGAGGGTTAGTAAGCGGCAGGTTCGTGTTTAATAACACCAGTATGCCAAGCAGTAGAGAGAAGTGGGGGGAGAGGGGGAAAGAGTTACAGGAAACATTAAGTGCCCCTCTCTGAGCTTTGCTACTCCACATTTCTGCTGTCAAATCTGAAGTTAAAGCTGAAAATCCCTTGTGTGCATACAGTTATTCCAACACCAAACTTACCCTACGCTGCCATTCCAATGCACACACCCCCGAGCAGGGAGGCGTAACTCAGCCATAAGCAGAACAAGCCCAGGTCCCACCTGGAATAAGTATTATAACAATTCCATTTTGTACATTAAAAAATAGTCATAGAATGGTTTTGGTTGGAAAAGACCTTCAAGATTGATTCCAACCATCTATCCATCTATCTACTAGGTCCAACACTAGACCATGTCACCAAGTGCATCTATTCTTTTAAACACCTCCAGGGATGGTGACTCAACCCTGGGCAGCCTGTTCCCATATCTGACAACCCTTTTAGTAAAGAAATTTTTCTAATATACAACTTAAACTTCCCCTGACATAACTTGAGGCTGTTCCCCCTTGTTCTGTCACTAACTACCAGGGGGAAGAGACAGATCCCCATCTCACTACAGCCACCTTTCAGGTAGTTGCAGAGAGCAATGAGGTCTCCCCTCAGTCTCCTTTTCTTCAGACTAAACAACCACAGCTGCTCCTCAAAATAATTTCATAGAGTTCCTTGCAGAAGGTGGTCATTTCTAAAGGTACTTGGACATGGATTTGTCTGCACCAATGACTACTCCAGCACACATACACAGAAGAAGGTTCTGGCTTAAATAACTGGCCACACAAATACCCCAGCTGGGTATGGAGGTGAGTTGAAGCTGCAACACCAAGCCTTGTGCGAAGTGGTCCCAGCCTGGATGGGGAGCATATTTCCTACCCACCCACATCTCCCAGTCAGCCCAGGGAAAGAAGCCCTGCCACAGTGGCTCCTGCAGCACCATCCTCTGCCAGAGACCTCTGATGGTCACCACCAGCCAGGGAAAGGCTTGTTTCACCAACGGACTTGGGGCTTTTCTAAGGCTTATGCTGGATAAAAGAGGATGGATGGTGACTACTGAAATGGTTTGCCAGTTAATGTAGTTTAAAAAAAGAGCACAAAAGAATTCAAGAATCAGAGCATCACTTCCATTCCTTGCTGGATTTTGTGAAAGTGGACTGAGAATCCCCACAGCTAGCTTCTTAGCATATTCTTTTAAAGTTTTTCTATCAAAAAAGTGAACTAGGATGGATAATGTCAACTAGATGGTAGAAAAAACCCAAAACAAGCAGAGGCTAAACTGCTGTTCACCCCTCACATTCCTGTGTGAACCCACTCCTACAGTGATCCACTCTTCTTCCAGCCGAGGCCTGAAGTTTTAAAACCCTGTCTGCAGAGAGAATTAGACTGGATTTATTGCAAACACTTCTCTGGACACTTGTAAAGCAATCTGAGAGCACCTAATGGATTTAGGATTTAGCTAAATTGGTGCAACACAATAAAGAGATTAAGAGCATGGTCAATCACAAGTGATTGAGTTAGCACATCCTTAAAAAGCTACCAGCCATCAGTAAGGTCCAAGAGCAACTACCAAACAGGAAAAAAAATAGGACAATAACCCAGGGCAGAGGTTGGGCTTTCATCCAACAGAGCCTAGGGAAAGTATCTAAGGAGCTGCACAGGCAAGCTGGTATCACAGGGACACCAATCTGCCCTCATCCTCCTCAGGGTGCTCACCAGCAAAGTGAGCTTGCTCACCACCCTCTCACCTGACCCCTGCCCACCTATTCATACATACATCCCTCATTAACATGTCCTGGTTTGGCTGGGATAGAGTTAGTTTTCTTCTGACAGCCAGCTTAGTGCTGCATTTTGGCTTTAGGGTGAGAATAGCATTGATAACACACGGATATTTTGTTTGTCACTGAGCAATGCTTACACCAAGTCAAGGACTTTTCATCTCCTCCTACGACCCCACCAGCAAGGAGGCTGAGGGTGCACAAGAAGCTGGGAGGGGACATAGCCAGGATAGCTGACCCCAACTGACCAAAGGGATATTCCATACCATCTGACATCATGCTACAAATATAAATTGGGTAAAGCCAGCTGGGGGTTTAGCCTGCAGTTCAGGAACAAGCTGGGCATCAGCGGTCTGCAGGTGGTCAGCAATTGTGCTGTGCACCACTCCTTTTGCACATTCTATCATTGTTATTATAATCTTATTACTAGTATCATTCTTATTATTTTCTACTATATTGAACTGTCTATCTCAGCCAACAAACTTTACCTTTTCTCTTCCCCCCATTCTCTCCCCCACAGCACTGGTGGGAAAGCAAGCGAGCAGCCAGCTGTGTAGGTTAAACACAACAGGAGGCTGTGAAGAAGTTGTGTCCCCCCCACACATACCACCATCACCAGAGTCTCTGTGACAGCTAAAGAGAGCCCTCTCCATTTTAGCCTTGGAAATCTTTGGCACTGGGAAGCATTTGGTCCAAGCTCATCTGTAGAGGAAAGAAAACTCAGGACATTCTTCTACTGCTGGTAATTTCATTTTGGAAAATGCATTCAAAAGAGAATTAACAGGTTTAAAAGAGCACACTGCTGAATGCAGACCCATTCCTTCAAGTGGCCATCTACACAAATACCTTCAGGACCCAGCCAAGACTTTGCAGCATCCTCTCAAAGCTCCACCTGACCTTACTGTTTCACTACATGGGGCTGAGTCTAAGAGTCTCACACAGTCTGCGTGTGCAGGGCCTTTGTGGAGCGTGGCAAGGTACGTGTTTTCTGGCTTTCATAGCCTATTTCCATGCGCTACCCAGAGATCTCCTCCCATCCAGCTCCCCCTGGGCACACTTTGCTGGGGGATGTGGGGAAGAGGATTACACACCAGCTTCTCTGCCCACAGGCAGTTCCCCCCAGAGAGGTCTTTGGGTGGCAGAAAGTAATTCAACTCAGGAAAGTTATAGCGCAAATTCACCAAGCACTTAAACAGCTCGGCACCACCTTGCACTGGCTGCAGCACCTTCCAGCCTGATTTCCAAGAACAGCCTCACAAACAGGCTTGTCATAAACTGGTCATCTTTGCAGTCCAGGGAAAAGCAGACATCATATTATCTTTTCATGTTCATGGCGGCTCTACATGAGAGCAGAGCCAGCCTTTACCTATCAATCACGCTCCTTCCTGCACCATTTGTTTCTGAGCAAACAGAAACAGTAATAACCTTCCTAACACACAGAAACCACACACCTTTAGTTCAAACAAGTCCTGTACTATTTTTATTAGTCTTTGCCAATATATAAGCTATCTTCATTTCAGAAGAAGCCATTCACATTCTGGTTTCAGAATAATTATTTTTCAGACAAGTTGCAGTGAAAGGTTTCCCCTTGTACAGCTCTGGTTCCACATGAGAACACAAGTATCCAAATATTTTGGTAATTGGAATTGTATAATAATAGCCTAGCTTATTGCTCCATTTTATATCAAACTTAGTGAGGCTTCCAGGCATTTACACCACCAGCACTACTTCCTTTACTGTAAAATTTTTTTTATTGACAATTCAATCATGTCAGGTTTGGAACAGCAGACGTACTGATTTGATCAGCTATCATTGGATTTACAATATATAAATGACAGTACCATATCTGGCCGGCGTTGCAAGCAGCTGCCTTTTATCGATTTATATTCTACTAGCAAGGAAGAAAAATTGCAGCACAATGTAGTGGTATAGTCTCAGATCAATACCAATTTTTTTCTTAATGACACGAAGGCCAAGATAAGGACAGCATAAGTCAAAGCCAGACAGATCAAATTTGCCCGATATCCCTTTCAATTACTAAGGTACATACACAGGGATATGTAACATTAAAGCTGAGGGGAACATTATCAAAACGCTTTAGAATTACAACAGACTTACAAGGTTGCCTAATGTCCCCACCGGCCCTGGGAATTGTGATGGAGAGCCAGGGGCTCCGTCAGACACTACCCTGCCTCGCCAGCCCTCGATGCCTGCAGACTGAGGCTCCACACAGAGTGTGTGAGACCAGAGGCAAGGGACTCTGATGCTGAGGAAGCCAGCAACAGTCCTGGTTACTGCTATTTACTCCATGGCCACAGCTTTGGTTGTGCCCAGTGCACCGGGGTGCTGGCACGGTGTCCCCGATGCGCCGGGTACCACAGAAGCACACCGATAATAAGAGGATAGGGCACAAAAGGCATAAAACAGCCTTTGAGTATTGCTCCTAGCCCTTCTCTTCAAGTTAAATGCTTCTCTGATGTTCTGGGGGCAGCAATGGAGGTGACACTGCATACCACCCCACCCCTTAATAGAGGAGGCACCTACCCCAAGCATCACCCCAAGGTAACCAAGGAGGAGGGAGGGCAGATATGCATTGCTCAAATCCTGCCCCCACCCACTACCAACCAGCCTCACCCCACTTCACCTGTGGGACCCATATGTTCAGCCTGACCACAAGAGAAGCCCACCTGATGCTGTGCTCCTCTTCCCAGCACCCTGCATGGCCTAGGCAGGCATGAGGCGGCTCAGGCACGCTTCCAGCTGCTGCAAGAAGCACCAGCATGGGCTTTGGGCTCTTCAGATAATGCATCTCTCATAAGGTGCAACCCATCAATAATAGAAAACTCCTAATTATCCCAGCAGTGCCAACATCTCATAAATTCAGTCTTTGCTTAATGAGAAGTTATGAGCGAGCCCTTTCTTCATTAACTCTTCTGCAAGACACAGGAACAGAAACTTCCCAGCCTAAACCCCCCCACACTTAGGCAGCTTAAATTCCCATTCTTAATTGGCAGCTGGAAAGCCGAGCTGTCATGATTTATACCTCTCCTGTACTCCAAATTTTGATAATTACAAGTTCTGCGTGGCTCATGATTAATCTATTTGCGCTGTATGAATTACAAACCCAAAACACGGTTTGGAATTTTCATTTCCAAATGCTGGCTCAGGCACAGGCAACGTGACAGTGAAACAGGAGACGAAGTACGAATCAGCCCAAGGATGCAGTTGAAACAACAGCACCTGGGATCACCCCTGAAATCCAGTTTGGGAGATTAAAAAATTTTTTTAAAAAGGAAAACAAAAAAATAAGACTGTTTAAAGTTTTCTCCCTCCTCACTGCTTCTCTGGAGGCAGAAGAGGGCAAAAGCGCTTAGATAATTATTAATTTATATGACCTTGATGTGTGTTCATTCCTCATCTTTTTAAAACGCATTTAGAGCAGCTGGTGTAAAAGCAGCATTTAACCAAGGTGTGCACAGCTAACAAGACATGGCAGTTTTAAAAGGTAAGTAGGAAGTAAAGTGATTCCTGCTGATAATTCCCATAAAATTAATGCCCCTCTCTCCTAGATGTGCAGCCCTTTGGGTGCCGTGAGCCAGCACACAGCACTGGCCACTGCAGGAGGACAGGACCACCTCCTGCCCACAAAGCCCAGCCCTGGGGTACTTGGGTGGCAGAGACAGGATGCTCGAGGGGGACAAGGGACCACTCGCTGCACCCACAGCCAATCCAGCGTGGCCCCTCGGGCATCAAGGACCTGGCAGTGCCACTACACCATATCCCCACCCCAGCACGTACAGGACGTGGCAACCCCAGCAATTCCCAGCTCAGCACAGCCACTGCCATTCCATTTCTTGTCCTGTTCCAGGCACTGCCACTTAGAATCAGAATCATCACCTGGGTTGGAAGAGACCCTTTAGATCTAGTCCAGCCACAGCCTAACCCTGACTAGCCCACCTCTAGACCATGTCTTTAAGGACTTCATCTACACGCCTTTTAATTACCCCCAGGGCTGGTGACTCCACCACCTTCCTGGGCAGCCTGTTCCAATGCTTGACAACCCTTTCAGTAAAGAAGTTCTTCCTGATATCTAACCTAAATCTCCCCGGTGCCATTTTAACCCATTCCTTCTCATCCTATCACTTGTCGCTAGAGAGAAGAGACCAATCCTGACATCTCTGCCCCAGCTCCCTCAGCCATTCCTCACAGGACTTGCGCTCAAGACCCTTCAACCAGCTTCATCACCCTCCTCTGGACACGCTCCAGTATCTCAGCATCCTTCCTGTAGAAAGGGTCCAAAACTGAACGCACTCCCAATGCTAAGATTTCTGAAGACAAATGGAAAAAGGGGACTGGCTTAACAGGCACCAAGAGCTTTCCCCAAAAAAACCTAGAAAACACAGGGACCAGTGACCTCTCTAAGCTCACTACCTTGGGCAGCCGTAACCCAGCCTTGGTGCTCACCATCAGCCCAGCTGGGGATGACAGACCCCCATTTTCCAACTTCTTTTTCAGAGAACAGTTTCACTATAACACACACAGCATTTGGGTTAAGGCTGGGTTTTTTTCCTCCCCTTCATTTCATGACCATTACAATCCATCCAATAAATCACTGTGTCTTTTTAGTGCAATTACTCTGGAAAAAAAAAATGCCACGCAGCAGTGAAACGTATCATTTGAGAGTGGCCACATTCCAAAAGCAACTGAAAATGCTACTTCCACTCTGAAAAACAAACACCAATTTTTAATTGCCTAAAAGTATGAGACAATTTCAAATTCCATTGAGAGGTTGTTTCTTTGGAATAAATATTTATCGATACCTACACCCCACCTACTTCAGCATTTACTTTTTTAAAAATATGCACATTTTAAAGCGGGTTTACTTTTTCCTCCATCATAAAAAATGCAGGCTGCATTCCTCATTCATGAGGGTTTCATTTTTAATCTGCCATCTCAGACAGGTTTGGTCTGCATTTGTGGCGAGGACAGGCATGAGAAAAATAAAACCTTGCTTTTGGAAGAAAGATTTTAAAAAAAAAAAAAAAACAACCCCAACTTGAAATAAACTAAGTCTCCCCACCACATTTGCCTCAGAATCCCACAAGTCCTTGAGGCAGCAGATGCAATTTGGTGCTCACACCAGGTCCTTGAATCCTATTGTTCCCAGAGCGCATTAACTTGACATTTAAAAATATTGTTTTTGAAAGCCACATGAACATTGGTGGATGAGAAGCTTAACATGAGCCAGCAGTGGCTTTTGCAGCTCGCAAGGCCAATGTTATCCTGGGCTCCATTAGAAGAGAGGTGGCAGCAGGGACAGGGAGGTGATTGTCCCTCTCTACTCTGCCCTCGTGAGGCCCCATCCGGAGTCCTGTGTCCAGATCTGGGGCNAGAGGGCTGGAGCACCTGCCCTACAAAGAGAGGCTGAGGGAGCTGGGCTTGTTTAGCCTGGAGAAGAGAAGGCTGCAGGGGGACCTCATTGCAGCCTGCCAGTCCCTGAAGGGAACTTATAAGCAGGAGGGGATTCAACTTTTAAAAAGGACAAACAATGGCAGGACAAGGGGGAATGGATTAAAACTAAAGGAAGGAAGGGTGAGATTAGATACTAGGGGGAAGTTTTTTACAGAAAGAGTGGTGAGTTGCTGGAACAAGCTGCCCAGAGAAGTAGTGGATGCCCCATCCCTGGGGGTGTTCAAGGCCAGGTTGGATGGGGCCCTGGGCAACCTTGTGTAGATCCAGGACTGGAGGTTGGTGTCCCTGCCTGTGGCAGGGGGGTTGGAGCTCTATGATCCTCGGGGTCCCTTCCAACCCAGACCATTCTATGATTCTATGATTAGGATGTTCCCAGCTATTTCTGATCTGCAGGGCAGCAACAGAAAATGAGGTTGATAATTAATTTCTTCCCCCCTTACAAGAAAAATTAAAGAGTCAACCTGGAATTAAAGGTTTCCCTGGAAAAAGGCAAAACATATCCTGGGAACGCAGCAGCAAGGATACAGGGCAAGTGGCACAGCTGTGCCGACCTGCCATTCAGACTGCATGGTGAAGCATCTTTCCTGGGGTTCAGGGACCACCACGCACACAGAGCACACTGCCTTTGGCTTGCAAACTCACTGCAGCCAGTAGTTAAAGTTCTGCTGAGAGGCACAGGAGCCGAGCATGCACTCATATGCAATGCAGCCAGACAAGGCACCTCAGCCCCACATCCTCAGGACCCCCAGCCCTCACCTGCCCAGACATGGAAGGAGTCCAGCCCAGTGCCATGCAAGGGTTTAGCAACTCAATATTTTTAAAGGATTTGACCAGGACTTGCTCAGATTCTGGAACTGCTGCCCCCAACACAGAGAAAAGGAGTTAAGCTGGATTCACTCCATGCAAGATGCCAGCCAAGCATCTACTCTGCCAGCCTAGGGCAAAGCCGTGCCGCCCTGTGCCTGGAGCGGGTAATGTCCACAGATCCACACTACAGGAAGAGTTGGGGGCTTCGTAAAAGCATTCATGTGATTTCTGGGTTCTTCCTTTCCTCCACAGGCACCCCCATACCAAAGTATGACATAAAAATTACAACTAAAACAATTAATAAGACAGCATTAAAACAACTTAGAGCACTTGGCTGATAATAAATGAAAGAAGTGTGGAAAGTTGGCAAACAGCACCACAGATTGAAAGCTGGGACAGTTGTATCTAAGACCTGGCTCTGCCCTGTGCATCCTCAACATGTTCCCCAGCAGAAGGCATCAGCCCACGAAACTCAGAGCGCAATTCCTAACCTACACAGCCATCACATCAATTGTAGGACATCTGTGGCTGCTTAGCACAGAAGTCAGAGAGAAGCCTGACTCTTACGTTGCCACAGGTCTGAGGCATCATTCACCCAGTTTGCTTCAACCGCATCGTTGTCAGGACTCTGAATGGAATCACAAGCCCAACGCTGCAGGATGGACACTGTAGATCAATTGCATTTGAAAATAAATGTTTTGCAGCCCGGCAGGAGGGATGCCAGGGTGATTCTATCACCTACACGCCAAAGAATGCCCAGGGCTAATAGGCTGCTAAGAGAAATGCTGGAGACTTGCTTTAGCAGGAATCACTTCCTCATCTCTCCACAAAGAGCTCATGGATCAAATAGCAGCCCAGCAGTGTGGTACAAAGAGGTCTTTAATACTCTTCTGGCTGCAAAAGGGTCCTCTGAGCAGATAAGCTAACACTGTGCAGCACTGAAATGTGGCAACTATCCCAGCCAGAGGGGCAGGAGCTGTGCCTGCAGCCCACCATCTGGCAACTTAGAAGAGGACAACAGCACAAGGAACATCAGAGCAGCCCCAGGCTGCTCGAGAGCATGCAAAGGGATAAGCAGGGTGGGATTAAAGCAGCAAGCCAGTAATTGTTAGCTAGTTATTGTTCTCAGTGGGGAAACATTTTTTATTTTTAAAAAAACCCATAACACCAACAAAAAAAACCCCACAAAAAACCAAAAGCACCCAACAAAAATTCCCAAACTCTGTTTCTTCCCCAGGAGATACCAAGCAAACTGAATTAACCATACTGTGGTCCCTCCTGTCTAAAGGTCATGAAGAGACATGTGAGTGCTTCTGTCCCCCTGCAGTACCCACACTCTGCCTCCAGCCCTGGGACACCTTACACTTATCAACGAACCAGAAACAAGAACCACCAAGGGCAGCTGAGATGCCTTCAAAGATGAGAAAGATCAATGCATAGGGCTGGGTCGAGGGCAGAAGAGAGACAGGAGAAAGTCTGCAAGAACGAGATGAGCAGGAAGCACAGAGCCTCTACTCCCAAAGAAAACTGACATAACCCCACAGCCACCTTCATCTGTGCTTCTGCACCATGCTGCCTGCAGCGCTGTCAACTCGGACCTGTAATCGCAGCTGATAATTGTTTCTGCTGCCTCAAGCAGGAGGGGTACCAGGAACTCTTAAATGAGGGCTCTTAATTTCTGGCTTGCAAAACTGACAAACAATTGAACCCAAAAAGCCTAGCAAAGCAACAGGCACACTTTTCTGCTGAGCCCACCCAGCTGTGCCAGGAGAAGGGGGACTTCATTCCCTTTGCATCCTTTGCAAAACAAGGTGTCAATAACCTCTATTCCTGTCCACACGTGCCACTCTGCTTACAGCCATCTTAACAGTATAATTCTTAATTCAGGCACATGCAAGAAGAACGCAAGACACTGCACAGAGAAGTGGTATTTACTTATGGAGATCATTTTTGCAGCTGATGGACTAGAACAGTTCCCACTGTGTGCTCTATAGCGATACTACTGACAGAACAGGCATCTTCCTGCTTTTCCTGTCTTTCCTCTAAATCCCAAACAGATGGGTTTGCTGGATGGTTAGTCACCTGAATCCACCACATTAGAAGCAACAGGAATTGTAATCCAGGCCAAAAATCTACCTTGTCCTTTATAAGGCATCTTTCAACAGCGCCTCTGAACCTACCTGGTTCATAGTGCCTGGCAAGCAATGTGAGACAGAATAACTGTCCCAGACACCTACAGGAAGGCATTATTCAGTAAGAAAACATATGTTTTCTTCACTTTAAAAAAAATCCAAACACAAAACAGGAGTAAAGTTCATTCAATCCAATAAGCCCCATGTGCTGAGCTACACCAGTACATGCAAGTTCCCACTGATGGATCCTCTCCAAGGTATTTCCACACTTCAGATTTGTTTTCCTATTAGGAAACAAAGGATGCAGGGCTAAAGCAGAAGTTTGGCTGCTGGCATTGCCTTCATGGTCCCCATTATCAGATTCAGACACAATTTATTCTTTCTGAGCTTGATGACGAACAGACTAGCTGTGATTGCCAGTGCCCCATCAACCACTCTTCGCTGTGTATGAACACCCAAAGCCACTCTCCAAAGGAATATGCTAATATCTGTCATTCAGCCGGCAAGAAAGTAGATCTAAAAATGTTATTAAGGACAAACAACCCCGGCTCTTTGGAGGGGGGCTGAAGTTGATGACTGACAAACAGCCGGCTACATAAATGTGTCGAACTTATCAAGATGAAATGTGTAATTACGCACACACGAGGCCACATATGGGGCATTCCAGTGCAGTCAGCCATCTGCAGGAAGAGAATATTTTAATTTCACTCATAAAAGGGGAGGGGAAAAAAAAAAAGAGAGCATTTTATCATTTCCCCTCTCTAATTTTGGTCTCTTGCATTGATTTTTACTAACAATTCCAAGACAGACAACACGTGCTTTGGTTTGTAAAGCTTTTTTCCTCTTATGTTACAGAAATGAAGATTTTTTTTAAAAAAAAAAAAAAAGAGGAGCTGTGATTTTGGACCAGCTCAGACCCAAAACCACCAAGCAGCACAGGGCACAAGCTGTAAAACAGAATGAGCAACAACTTTCGGACAAATATTCTACTTTATGCAGCATAGGTTCTCCCTTCTCAATAGTTATTCAGACAAGCCTAAAGACAGACAGTTCTGCGATGCAAAGAGATAAGGGGAAGAAGAGAAGGATGCTGTCAGATTTAGCTGACATCTTGCTAGTGGTCCAGCCCTCAACAGCTGCCTTGCACCATGAATAGCTGCAATCCAAATTACAGGCTACATCCTGCTCTCTTACACCAGCCATATCAATGTCAGCAGTAGTATGTCAGGTATAAATCCAGACAAAGCTTGATGCAAAGTTTCCCAAGAATTATTCCACTTCAAAGTATCTTTTCCCTCACACTTTTTACCCCGACCATCCTCAATGCACCAGAGAGATTCAATTCCATTTCATACCCACTGGTCAAAAAAACCATTCAAACAGGCTTGAGCAAAGCTGCTGTAATTAAGCAGCCTTCTCAGACAGCTTTGCTAGCACAAGCCTGCAGTCCCTGTTAAAATGAGTAATGGCTATCTGAAGAGAAAGTGCTGCCCAGGACTGCTCATTCCTTCCCCCACCTTCACCAGCCCCACAGTGCACAACAAGCTGGGCTATTAGGAGTTTGGGGGATTGAGGTTGGAGGGTTTTTTTATTCGTTTAATGTGATACCTCAGTTAAAATGTAACCACAGTGAGTCCCTTCAGCACTTGAAGTGCAAGCATCTGTCAAAGTGACAGCAGAAGCAGCGTAATCCCCTTTGGTTTGGATAAACCAAGTTATAAAGCATGTGCCTTCCGGCCGCTGCTAGCTCCGATGTGCAGGCACTGAGCCAGAGCTCCCTGTGCAGTGGCGCTGCAGCCAGCGATGCTGCTGTGCTCCTGAGAGCTGATGAGGGTATTCAAAGCAGCACATGGTTGCACACATGGGACCATCCCTCCACTCTCCAAATGCCATCACATCCCACAGCACAAGGGAATTTTGCGATAGGCTCCACCAGCTGCGATGGAGAAGCAGGGGAGAGCCTAGGATCCTCCTCAGAGCAGAGCCCACCACCAGCATGTCCTGAATCCCCCCACACACAGCAGGTGCTCCCCAGGGCAGGAGAGGTACAAGCAAGGCAGACTGAAGCCTTGCTCACCAGCCACAAGACCAATGCAAAGGGAGAGAGGGGTAGAGCAGAGCTGGGTTTGGGACAGACAGACCAACTGTTCTGCAGCAGAGGGTCCATGGGTACCAAAGGCTGTACTCACCCCACATCCGCCTGGAGCAGTAAAAAATGTCACTGGGCTAAAAATCAAGATCCTTTAATAAAAAAACAAAACAAGGAAGACTCATTTTTGTCTCCTGACATCTCTAGCTGCAAGGCAAGACTGGGTTGGGTTTTCCAGCCTCTCCCCACAGTTGCCCAGCTTTTATTTGGGGGAAAAAAACCTCCAAGCCCTCTCCGTTCATTAATTGTATAAAACAGGGAGCAAGGGTTTTCTTCTGACAGCATACCAAGTACCGTGAGAAAGCTGCTGCTGCTGTTAACCAGTAAGCTCTCAAGTGTCCAAATGGAATTAAATGATCTTTAACAACTAAATTCACAACAGCACCTGATTTCATGAACAGTTCACTAATTTCAGGAGAAACACTCAAACTTCTGTGCCACTGCAAGCTGAAAACAGCTTCAGCACTGTTATGAGGCCAGTTGGGACTTGGCATGCAGGCTGCATTTTAAGCCACAGGAATGACGAGCTTTGCTAAGCCCTGACCTTGACAGGCATCGTGTGTTCATAAGGGACTTTATCTCAATGTCACTTAATACTCTATAATTATCACAGCATGCAACAGCACCCAACTAGGTGCCATGTTTATCTGCAGCCTACAGCAGTTAAAGAACATCGGTTTTACTGTATTTTTTTGAAACTCTCAAAATGGATAAAGAACAGCCACCACCCCATCTACCTGCAAACCAGGGTAAGAGAGGAGGGGATGGGAATAGCAGCAACAAAGCCTCAGACCATCAAAAAGAGGTGTTACATTATTAATAGAGTTTCTTTCACACACTTGTCTACATCCCTCATCTTAAAAGCCTTTATTTTCATTGCAGAAAAATAATGAAAACTCACAATCTTGCGTAGCCAACTCATTCTGGTGTGCCAGACTGTCACCGGGTCTCTATGCCATGACAGCCAACGTTATCTTCTCCTGGCTCCCTGCAATTCCCTTCAGCTGCCTCCTTCCCCACAGAAACACAGAGGGAAGCCCCACAGCACTAGCAGCAGCCACAATAGCCGGGCAAGGAGAGGCACTGACCAACAGTGAGCAGGGCGAGTTTCTGGGAGCTCAGAGCCACGCCTTTGGGCAGCCACCCCTCTCTGCATCCAGTGCCAAGCAATTGTTTCACATCATTAGGTTTAAGAGATATTTATGGGCAGATGATTTGGGAGTCACCTCCTCAGGCCCACCAGAGGCTGGCAGGAGAGCTGCTTGGGCAGCAATGTTCAAGGATCATACATGCAGCTCACTGGTCCTCACTATGGGACACCCAAGGTCTCATCACCTGAGGACAGGCATGACATCTGCCTGAACAAGGGGATGGGTTGGACATGCTTTGCTTTCACTATGTCACTTCCTTTCCCCCTCAAGAGATACATGTATTTTCAATGTATTGCTTGTAATACAGCCAGATGAGACAAATCAAGGTGCTGTTGGCCGCTTTGGGGGTTTTGCCCAGCAAAACACAGCTATGTGTGAAATAAATCCTTTGTGTGGATTCTATGGTTGCCTCCTGGCACAGCACAAGTCCTGTCTGTGACCAAAGCCCCTCTGGTGACAAGCCAGGACAGACCCAAGGAAGCACAGTCGTTCCACAATGAGGAACTAAATGGGCTGTGAGCAGATGTGAACTGTGAGGCATTTGAGTCCAAGAACAGGACAAGCAGCAGTACTAAGAAGTTGGGTGGGTTTTAAGTTACCATTGGGCATACTGCACTAAAAAGTGAGACAGATATGTACACTAACATATTTTGATCATGAATTAAACAGAAGAGAAGTGTGTTCTTCAGAGGGAGTGCTACTGGAAAGGAAATAATGAGCCACGTAGCCAGAAACAGGCTTAGATCAAAAGGAGTTTTACAGACAAACCAGGCATTTCAGTGCAGATAAGTGTAGAGTAATGATAACTTTGATGAGTCTTTATCACACACGCCTCTGTGTCAATGACTGCCAGAAATAACAAATGCAAGAGGAAGGCTCCACTGACACTTGCGTACATCATTAATGAAGAATAAGAAATTGGAAGCACAAACATCCCCAATGTTGAGAACAAGCACAAGAAAGCTGTGTTAGAGGAAACTCTGGGAAGTCCCAAAGTAGGAAATGCACTCCACAAAACGGACAGCCCTTGAAAAGCTCACATGCCACCCCAAACATTAAACACCTTTGCACTGAAGTCATGCACGTTCGAGGTATTGCTTGCTGAAGGATGGTGGTAGAGATTCATCACATTTAATGATGTCAGGATGAAGCTTAATATTTCAGTTATGTGCAGTTGGACAGTACCAAACCCTGTGAGCCCTGTACACCCTAAATAATGTTTGTTAACTCCTGCATTTTGCACGTGGCATCTGGTAATCATTTCGAGCTGGTTCTATTGGTTTCACTGGTGCTCCCTGTAAACTTCCTGACCCAAGTTGACTCAATAAGCTGACAAGAAAGATTCATGCACGTGAACAGCACCAGTTAAATCATCAGCAGAGATCGAATTTAGGGAGAAGACTTATTTGAAAACAGCAACACTAAGGCAGGAAACATCTAAAACTATTTTTTAAAAAAAAAGAGGGGCAGGGGTGGAGAGACACACACCATGACAGGACATGACCAAATGCAGGAGGCACAGACTGCACGAAGCAAAGCTGAGTATAAGGGGAGAAGCCAGCCCTGGGGCTTACTGAGACATTCCGGACAGTGCACGAAGCAGCATCGGTGACTTAGAAACTGCAACCCCTGTCCCAAGAAGGCAACCAGACCAGTGAATCACCAGATGAGCTCCAGACATCCTTTCCAGCTTAAATTATTCAGTGAATAGACTGGAGAGGTCATACCTAGGCTGGAAGCTCCTAAGGGAGAGATTTGTTTTTTCCTCTTATGCCTCTGTTCATCACCCAGTAACTCCCCACTCCTCCAGCAATCCAGCACACCAGATTTCTTGCACCATTTCCCACATTTCACGTTTTATATTCACCATCTGAATATTTTACAGTCTCTCTCACTGCTGAATCACAAAGTCCCACCCAGGCTGTGTCAGTCAATCACAGCTTTTATTTGCCCATGTGAATACGGAAGAGGGATCTGCCAAGGCACAGCCACTCCTGAAACCAAGCACAGCACCAGGCACTGCCCTCCTCCCTCTGCATCAGCGCATCCTTCCTCAGATTCACAGAATGGCAGGGATTGGAAGGGACCTCCAAAGATCAAGTCCAACCCCCCCAAAGCAAGTTCCCTAGGACAGGTCGCACAGGTTGGCGTCCAGACGGGTCTTGAATCTCTCCAGAGAAGGAGACTCCACAACCCCCTGAGCAGCCTGTCCCAGGGCTCTGTCACCCTCACTGTCAAGATGTTCTTCCACATATTGGTGCAGAACTTCCTGTGCTCCAACTTGAGGCCATTGCCCCTTGTCCTGTCCCAACATACCACTGAGAAGAGGCTGCCCATTTCCCTCTGCCTCCCACACTTCAGATATTTATAAACATTAATAAGATCCCCGTGCTTTAAAAATTCCTAAAAGACAGCACATAGGTCCCTGGACAGCAAAACATATGCCAAGTGACACTGAGGTGGTCTTAGCTTCCTGTTCCTTCAGAAACAGAGGCAGGAAGCAGCAAGGGGTCCACAGATTAAAGCCCATGTCTCTAGACAGAATAAACCCAGGATGTTTCTGCAGGCTGACCGCTATTTCCATCTGAACAGAGGAACACTAGAAGCCTCAGAATAAAGGCAGCATGGTTCCCACAGAAGGGGACCCCAAAGCAGGGCATGAGCATGCTGTCCTGGGGCAGTCCTCCTTAATACACTCTCCTCTGCTGAAAAGGGAATCCTCATAGGCCTTTCCCACTGGGGAGGAGGCAGCATTTCTGGAAGTCAAGATTAGAATTCAAGATCCTCTTGACAAAACTGAGAAATGGTTCAATTAGCTCAGCTGAGAGACCAGGGATGTCCTCAACTGGGATAGGAACCACCATGCAGACCAGCAAACACCAGGAGGGCAGAAACCCAGCAGAACAAGCATCTGAGGCAGCTCATGGGGCAAGAACAGGAAGGGAAAAGTGATGACGCTGAGTGCTGTACATAAGACAGGAGAAAGCAGTTCTGCTTTGCATCGTTAAAGGGCAAAATATTAACTGAATACCAAATCCAGTCTATTGTGCCAGTTGTTAAGAGAGATGCATGAGAAAGATGCAAGAAATCCAAAAGAAAGCTACAAGAACAGGGGCCAGTTCAGGAAACAAGCTATAACGCTCATACTAGACTCCAGTTTGGCTAAAGTAAATCTGGTTTCAGGTCTATTGATAGCATTCACCCCATCCTTTGTACAGTTTTCCATCAAGATGCAGTTTTAAACAAAGCTAAACAAATGCCTCTTTGTCCCAGATTAGCAACACATGCTTTTTCTTCCTCTAAACAACTCATCCCTAACAGCATTGGTTTTAATAGCCATTAGGGAGAAGAAAAAAAAATATTTAAAAAGAGACATTAATACTTCAACTCTCCTGTGTTGAGCCAGAACATGGGTCTCATAGTATAAAGGATGGAGAATCCTGAGGCTAGCAACTCCAAAGTATCACTTCTGAGACCAGATTCCCCAGCCAGACAAAAAATACTCCATATCTATTTGCAAGCCAGCCTATGAACAAGTCATCCATGAGTAGAGATTGCCTAAGAGAAGTACTTCAGGTATTTAACATAAGACACACGATGCAAAAGCAAAGGACAGTTTAAGTGAAAAAGTTAATTCCAGATGCCTCTCTTGCTTTCTCTTCTCTCTGGAAAAAGCACAGTGAGGAACAGGATGGAGCACACTTACTTTCACCTCCCAGGAACTGCCAGCACAATGCTTAACAGTTGTATTTGCTGACTGGTCTGCAGTAGCGAGCGCCTCTTGGGACTAAGATGCTCATCTATCAGCCCAACTGTTGCCAGGCAGCCCCCAGGGGCCACGTCATTCAGTGCAAGGAAGTCACTAGAGCATCCTGGCTGCACTCCTGGATATCTCTCCTCTTGCAAAACAAGGCAGAAATGTCAAGATGTAAAAATCCACCTCAATGCAGCCAACACCCTGGAGTCTCAGAAATAAAAGCTTGTTATTAGAAAGCTGATGTGTGAGCCATGACAATGCAATGTTTGCACTGTCTTTATACACTGAAGGTTGCTGTCTGGGATTTTCTTTCCTTACAGAAAAAAAAAATTTGGAGAAATTCTACGTAGCTTCTCACTGATCATAGCAAGATAGATCAATTCTTCATAGCTCATCCACACTGCTGGGTGATCTGAGCCAAACAACCAGTCTGGTCTTTGTGCTCACCAGTGCAGACTGGCTTGTGCACAGACCCCAAGTGACCCTCTGGTCTCCACCTCCAGGAACACTCTGATCCACTTCAGCCCAAGGACTGGGCACACAGACCTGGGGAATGAACAGGGGCACCACTAGCCTTCCCCAAAAGCAATACAGGGAGGGATTAAAAAAAGCATCAAACCAACAGTGTAGGAGCACCCACCAGCTGCATTTCATGGGATGGGAACCCACAGAAATCCACCAGCAAGCAAATACAATGAGCACCAAAGGGACCATCCAAAAGCCTAAAGGCAACTACCATATTAAGTCTCACATTTACAAATGTTACATGATTTTGTACATTGCAACAATCTTCCTCCCCCCACAGCCACAAGGAGGGGGCCAGACATGCCCTGTCACTTAGGCCTCGCTTTCTGGTGGAAAACATTGTTACGTGAAAGTCTGGGGTGGTTTTCAGTGCAATGCCAGTAGTTGTCTAAAGTAATTGTTGCCTGTCATACAAATTTTATCTAAACAGCAGTAGACCAGCATTTACTAGAGATATAGATTGGATATTAAGAAGAAATTCTTCACTATGAGGATGGTGAGGCCCTGACATAGGTTGCCCAGGGAAGTGGTGTCTGCCCACTCCCTGGAGGTGTTCAAAGCCAAGTTGGATGGGGCCTTCAGCACTCTGATCTGGTGAGAGGTGTCCCAACCCATGGCAGGGGCTTGGAATTTGATGATCTTTGAGGTCCCTTCCAGCCCAAACCAGTCTGTGATTCTATGATTTGCCCCTGGAAATACACAAGTACAGGGTATGGTAAAGTAGTACCTGTTACCTAAGCTAGCATGTGCTCTCACTTACAAACATTAACATCTTGCTTACAAGTCATTTGTCTTCCTTCCTGCCCAGCTACACTGGGGAAAAAAACCAGAAAAAATGACCTCATGTTATGCTAATTTAATCAATATTTCATGCAAGGCAGATACAAGTTTGGATGGTCTGTCCATATGCAAATTTGAAATATAAAGCAAAGTTCCCTTTAGCACACAGTCTGGCATCAGCAAGCTCCTTCACAGGAAGGGAATTTTCAGTAAATTGCACATTTAATTTCTATGTTATGGGAAGTGGTTTCCCTTAGTTCTTTCAACAGTCAGCTCTTGCTATTAATGACCACAAGCAATGCACTGACCCTTATAACGTCTGATTTCACAGCAAATATTTTAATTCCTGAAGGTGAAGTGTGAGATGTACTCTCCTATAACACTTATCTTTATGGCTCTCTTAATTCTTTAGAATTTATAGTCTCCACTAAAAGCACACAGAACATAATTGAAATAGATTTTCTAAGATATATCTGGATTATTTTAACCTACCTTTCCTTGTTAGCAATTCATATTATCTTATTCTAACATAGGAAAAAAATATCTTCACACTAAGAGCTTCACCAGCAGCTTTTAAAACTTAAAAAAATAAAATTAATGGTACTTTTAAATAAAATACTGCTTCTGACAGCAGAGATTTTCAGAAACCAGGGTTTGAGTGAGGGCTTTACAGCCCCAACGTTTTCCCATTTCATCCAAATGGATCAGTCTCAAATAAAGGCATTAACACTGCCCTGAAAATGTGCCTCAAAACAAAATGTGCTAGTTTAGAAGATCCTAGAAAGGTTCCTGCTGGAACAGGCTGCCCAGAGAAGTAGTGGATGCCCCGTCCCTGGAAGTGTTCAAGGCCAGGTTGGATGGCGCCCTGGGCAACCTTGTGTAGATCCAGGCCTGAGGTTGGTGGCCTGCCTGTGGCAGGGGGGTTGGAGCTCTATGATCCTTGGGGTCCCTTCCAACCCATGCCCTTCTATGATTCTATGAATGTGACATTGTAATGAGACTGTCCAGTGTGTGGTGAACAACCATGATCCAAATCAGCCCTGGGGGTAGGAAAACAGCATTTTTCCAATAATCTTTCCAACTTATAGGAGCCCTGCTGTGCACTGGGAGAGACACCACCAAGTTTGAGAGCCAAAGTGGACAAGTGCAGAAACGATGGAGACTGATTTAAGCCTGGTAAAAGGGGGACCCCGAAAGCCCCTCCAGATCCTTCCACCTTACTACGCATCATCTGTTAACCAGGGATACACAACATCATCAAGACTGGCTTTGCAGCCCACCGAACTACTGTATTTTGTTGTTACTTTATGTCTTCTTTTTCCCTCCAGGAAAAAAAATGTTGAGACAAAAAGAACAGTTTGAAGAATTAATGTTTTTCCCAGTGTTATCGCTGCAGCAATAGGCACATATGGGAACTCGATGAGAGCTCAGTTCTGATTTATGTTTGATATTTCATTTAATTGAATTTTGCCAGAAAACTGTTTTCATTATTGAGAAATGGACCTCCCATCATGCAAAAAGGGGGGAGGAAATCAAATGCTTAAACTCTGCCTCATTTAGCAGTGACACTTCTGGAATGAACAATAGCTTCCTACATAAATTTGCTTGTTTGGCTGCCACAGATATGAATTGTCAGGGTGTTTTAAAACAAAAGAAATGACACGTCAAAGCAAATCTATAGTTCAGCTAATCAAAATGCCATGTTTTCAATATTCAGGTTGTTTTACACCAAAAGAAGGCATTTATCAGAAGGCATATAAATTGACAGGAAATCTAAGATGGAAGTGGAACACAGACAAAATAAGGAATTTTAAGTACAGACAAGAAATTTATTTCCCTGTGTGCTTTATCAACCACCACCACCACTTTCCCCTTAGAAGAGGCCAAAAACCAAAAACCACACATCAAAGAGCATATCCTCTGCCTCTTAAGCAGTGAAAATATTAAAGCCACCCAAAGCACTTCAGCTAACAAAGCTGGCTCAGCGTTTTGCATTGCTCTGAACAGCAGAGTTGATCATGACACTCTGAACAGCCCTTGCTAGACCGCCCAAGCTTTTCCCAGTCTTTCCACAGAGTTTGCTCCAGGTACGGAGAGCTCTGGCAGCTGAAAGCCAGTGATATCGCTGGTAAGGAACAGAAGCGTTGGGTGCATCTGCAAAGGTTTAACTAAACTTTCTGCAGGCAGTCTGGGAAGAGGCATGCCAGGGGATGCATTTGGTGTTTCTAACATACAGATGAGCTCTTTACTTATGAGCAGGTGAAGGCGCATGGGTAGCAGAAGCTTAGTGTCAAAAATATATATATTTGGCACAAAATGCTCATTCTGTGAGTCCTCTACAGGACTTCTGCAGTGTGCAGCCAACTCCCTTGCACCCCCTTCATCCAGCCCTGCTTCTCCTCCCCTAGCCCCCAGACCCCCCCTGCTCCTGCCAGCCTGTGCTGAAGTTACAGTCAAATTTGTCAGAGTGAAAAACCTTATTACGCAGGCACGGCAGCTGCCTGGGCTTAGCTGCTCACAACACAATGCCCGGCTCCGGAAGCTTAACGTTATCTCTTAAAAGTTAAGCCCTGTTTATTTATCATCTATTGCCAGAAGAGTTACGAGGATGCAAAGAAAAGGCTCCAAAGGGAGGTTTTACAGCAGTCCATCTGTCTCCTGCTTCTCTGTGCTTGGGGGGTGTGGGGCTGGGGTGTTAAGTCCACTGTCCGAGTTTCACCTTTGCAACACAAACACGTTTCAGAGCGTATCAAACCCCACTAAGTCCACCGAAGACATCTCTCCAGTTGTGAATCTCAGCACTACCTACAAACCTGATAAGCTTCCTGGAAAAACACTGGCTCTCTTCTAGTCTGCTACAGCATGGAAAGCCACTACATCCCAGAGGCACAAAGGAGTCACAGAAGGTCATACCCAGACTCCTGAAGAATTTGGAGAGCTGGGCTTCACAGTCCATTAACGAGCTGGGAACCTAACAGATTAACTGGAGTGCAAGGAAGCACAGCTGGGGTCCATCTCCACAGAAGAAGGAGCAGCACTAACTAGCCATAGTGTTGTTTATCTTAAGGAAAGCCTACTATGTCACCAGCTATTATGATTATCAGAACTATCTGCCACATTTAGCCTATCTTTCTGCAGATCCCAAACAAAAATATCTTTCCCCTCCCAGGCTCCTGGGCTGGCTCATTATCCCATGTGGAAAGTATGGAGATAACCCATTTCACCAAACTCCCTGCATGACAGGTTTGTGCACACCCAGGATTTCTGCTCACACCAGGCATCACCCCAATTTTTGTAGGAGGGGGCTTGCACAGACCAGAGACCCCAGCCCAGGGACCAGATGTGCTGCTTCTCCAAGACTGTCTGCAGAACAAAGCAGCTTCTGAAGAGACAATTCTTGTCAGGCTAAAAGATTCGGGTGTTTTCTATGGGAGACTTGTGCTTTAGGGTCACCACGTTCTCGATTCAGCTACAGTAATTTACTATAGCCTAAGCTCACAGACAGCAAAGTGACTTAATCACCAGCAACATCTTGCTGAATCTGCAGAAAAGCACACTGTAGGACCGACGTGCCCATCCCCGTGCCAAGCACTAGCAGCACGGCTGCAGGTTGCTACTGATGTCCTGGGAGACAGAACTCCTGCTGCCTTTATTAAGGGGCTGGGTCAAGTAAGCACTTAAGCTCAAGACTTAAACACCACCACCTAAAAACCCAGAGATATTGCTACATTTAGTGCTGCTAGGCTGTGATGTCAATTGGATTTGAAAATTAATGACACTAGCAGCTATGTGTACAAGTATCTTATTTCTCCAATTCCCCAAGAAGCTGTCTTCCAGCAATCTGACAAACCTGGCAATTCCCAGTGACTAAACAGTTTTTGATCCCTTCAAGTGACAGCTAAAAAGCAGCATCTAACACTTTGGGGCTTTACTTTGGATATGGCTGCAAGAAAAACCATTCATAAAATCCTTAACTGCAACTATGAAGCAAAAAACCTTTTAAATGTTTCTTCTTACCAATTTGAATAACCCACATTTCTAGGAGAAAGCCATCTCTACAGCCTCTCCAAGCTGACAGAGTGCCTGCTTTTGTCTTCTGTACTTTAAAGAAAGGCACAGGACTGAGAAAAGATCCGTTCTCTGCATGATGCAAGCTCTCCTGCCTACACCACCCAGTTTTCCACCATCCAAACCAGACACCCCTGCCTGCAGCAGCATCCGTTCAAACAGTGCTACGAGCACTGAGGTGGTGGGGATGCAAAACAGTTCTTAAGTCTTCATGTGAAATCACAGAATGGCAGGGGTTGGAAGGGACCTCAGAAGACTATCTATAGTCCAACCCCCCTGCCAGAGCAGGATCACACAGACTAAATCACACAGGAACGCGTCCAGGCAGGTTTGAATGTCTCCAGAGAAAGAGACTCCTCAGCCTCTCTGGGCAGCCTGTCCCAGGGCTCTGTCACCCTTGCAGTGAAAAATTTTCTCCTTATATTCACATGGAACTTCCTACACTCCAGCTTGCACCTGTTGCCCCTTATTCCATCAATGGACATCACTGAAAATAACCTGACACTCACCCTTTACATATTTATAGACATTCATGAGGTCAAACACCTTCCAGGTACATATCACAATGTCTCATCATTACCACCAGACACATGGCAAGGGCACCACTGCCACGTGCATTTCACTGGGGTTCTTGATCCCCTACTTTAACTAACTAAAATTTCTCTATTACTGAGAACTATATTTTTTTTTTTTTTTTACATTTTGGACCTGTCTCCTGTAGAAGTAACAAAGACACTGGTGAAAGCCACTATAGAGCACCATGACATCACACTTCCTAGACTAGGGTTCAGATGAAACATATCTGTCTCCTAAAACAGCGAAGCAGTGCTACATTGGGAAACATTATTAGACTATTTGGTTCTTTATTAGCAGAGCCATTGAGATTTATAGCCTATAGAAAAGGGTTGTTCAATCAACAAGGAGCAACTGAAGTGAAAAAGCATTAATGTTACCACTGAGGCAATTATTGTAACACGATCACAATTCCTATGCATCTTTAATTTTTGCCAACACAACGGATTCTCTACTACCCTGGTCCCTGTTTCATTAAGATAATATGATTTGTAATAATAATATGAGGTGGGTGAAACAGAACCCAGTCTCCTAACACTTGAGCGTTGCTTTCCCTCAGGGGATATCAGTACATGAAATAGGGCTTCCGGCAAAGTGCTTGTAATCTCAGAAGCCAGCGCACCTATTAAACACTTAGCAGGGCTCCAGCAGAAAGACAATACCAGAGACAACAGTCTCAAGCAAGATAAAAATCTCAGTCCTGCTCTCAGGAGCGGAATGCTGGTTTAGTTCCATTTAACGTCTTATCTACTTGGAAAGCCAAACAGGCAAGAAAATGTCATTGACCTCTGAGGAGCAGATCTGATCCCACACAGCTCCTGCCCAGTCTTGGGCAGGTGACCAGTTTATCATGAGGAAACCGATTCCCTGGGACCAGTTCTCCTGCCATGTGCCTCTAAACCCAAAGGGATGGGAATGCCTTGATCCAAGAAAGCAAACTAAACTACTTATCCAAAGTTTTGTTAGGTTTTTCTGTTTCCCCTCCTTGCTGGCAAAAGGAAGGGGAAAAGGGGAAGAGCACCACTAACATTCTAACTAAGACACAAAAATGGGAAGATGACTTATTTTACTGAAAGATCAGATCTTATCAGGACACTAGTTACCTCCCTTCACATCCCAAAGAAAGCTTACCTGAGGACCACAGAAGAGGTGGTCGCACTGTAGTAGAGTCCTACCACAGCACAGAGTTTTTAACAAACTTCAAAACTTATTAGATTCTTCACTTAATGTTTCACTGGGTTGCAGAAGGGACCCAATCTTGTCATGAAGAGATAGACACCAGACACAGCAGAGAGAAATGCTTGTGCAGAAGCATCAGAGTGACAGTGCAAGGGTGCAAGTCACTTGGTAAGCCTGAACTTCAGAGCAATGTAAGAGAGAAGGGAAAAGGGACTCCCGTTCAGCGTTCTGGATGAAGATATTCAGAGAGGAGAAAAAGTACTCTCAAAGCACAGTTTTCTTATTATGCTTAGGACTTTAAAGTGAACCTAGCAGTCTTCTCACATCACAGAAGCTGCAGCTTTGCTGACCTCCTTGCATGCCAGCAGATCCCCTGCTGCAGCAGCCCCACCAAGTACATCCCTGTCCTGTGTCTCTTTGGATCTCCTCTTGGACAGAGTTTTGCCACGCGCAGCCCTCTAACATTCTGCTGTTCTTGTACAAAGCCACATGCTACCCTTCAAACCCACACCAGTGTCCTGGGACCTGCTCTGACTCTCAAAAGAAACAACAGTCAAAGGGACAACATTTCTGTGCAACCCCCTGACTGGGGAGGTATCGTATCATCCCCACTCACTTCCAGAAGGTATCATACAGTGAAACAAGAAGGGAAAGCAAGATGCATGCACAAAGCTCAGTCCTTCCCATGAAAACTCTCCACCAGATGCCCTGAGGAAAACCCCACCTCTGTTTGCAAACTAGGTACCAGAGTGAGGGCAGCTCCACAGACTTCAACATCACATTCACTGGAAGACAGCAGCTTGGCTTTTTGAAAAGTGGAGCCTGTGACATTTGGGTTTTTGCTGAAACAGATGTTTTCAGCTAACAGACATTTTTCTGTCCAGCTCTCAAATTCTTTTTTTCCCTGGATTCTCTACACAGTGACACTGTTGCTGTGTTATACACTGAAAATATTTACAAAGGTATCAGAATTAACTCTGGGCAGGACTTTGGCAAGTAGAGGAAAAAGGCCAAAGGAAAGCAATTCTACATGTGGAAAAGAAGCTGTCTTCTTTCACTGCAGTCAAAGAACCACAGCAACTAGAGGACCAGCTCTGAAGTCAAATAAGATGAATGGCAACTACAGCAAGGGCCATAAAAACACTAATAAAAAGTAAGTTGCCATAAGGGAAATACCCAGCTCAACACCTCTCCAGCAAGGTAAGCATAATAAACTCACTCCTCACGTGGACACCACTTTATTTTTTCAGGTGCAACCTAAATACAAAACCAGGGAGAGGTACAGGAGAAGCAGCATCAAAATTAAATTCCATCTGCTATGTAAATTGTCTTGCTTGTTGATGGAATTAGCTGCACGATGTGCATCAACATAGCTTTATTGTTTAAGGTCAGATTAACAGCTAAGGCCAGTGTTCCCCCTTCCCTGGGGGCTGCAGTAGTTTCTCCACAAACCCCTTTCTTAGGCCCTCAGAGAAGTGATTCCTCCTGCTCCTGTCTTGGCACCTGTCAGAGCCTGTGGTTTATTTTACTTTGCATCAATGTAAAGAAGTTTTAAATATTCTGGAATTAAAATGATCACCAAAACATGAAAGTGCTTATAAGACATTTCCACCTTCTCCTCACCCAGCAAGTGAGCAGCTGATTTACAAGCCAGCTATCGATACAGAACAACTGCTTACCTCACTGTGCAGGAAAGAAGAGCATTACATTAAAGAGACTCACGACACAGAATACTCTGCAAAATAGCTTTCTTTTTAACATGGCAGTCAGGAGTGCATGTTCATCACTGACTTTTCAGGGAAAGATGCCCAATAAGCTTTCAATTTAACACCCCAAGCTGGGAGCTGCCAAGCAAATGCCCAAAGACCACCCCAAAGCTTTCACCCCTGCAGAGCAGCAACCAACATCTCCCTACAGCTCCTCTGAACATCTGTGACTGTGCACTTGTGTCAACACAAAGCAGGATCCCATGCACTGCACCCTAAACATTAAAAAAAAGATAACCCTTGCAGTTCATGTTTATCCAGGCCAGCACAGTTACAACTCTCAAAGGAAGACCCTGGCTTGAAATGGTGAAGTGTCAACAGCTGTGGAGTGTGGGTGGCAAATGCCTCGCTCCATTTGGATGCAACCCTAACCAAAATGGGAAGACTGTAACAAAAAGCTGTCCCATGCACCCAGAGACACCGCTGCACTCTTCCTCAAAGAAGGAACCAAAATGAAAGGAAAAGGAAGCATCAGTGCCTGATCTTACAGCTACCAATTACATCTGCCCAAGATTCTCCTTATGATGCAACAGCAGATGGCATTTCTCTTCCCTTAAGGGAAAGATGCACGCTTTAAGGAACAACACACAAAAATACCATATCAAGAAGGGCAAACCTATGCTTGTGAGAGACAGGGAGCTGCCTTATGAGGTCTCCCCCTTCATCTGGTCCAAAGGGACACCCCAGACCAACCTTGTATTCACCCCCGCCTAAGCACCAGCCCCACAGCATCTCTCCCCCAGTGCTGAGGCTCCCCAGCAGCCCTTTCTGGAGACCCCTGTCCTTGCTTTGCAGTGTTTTGTACTTTCCAACCTGCTGCTAGGAAGAGGTTTTTGGCAAGCTCAGCCCTATACCTCTGCCACTTGTTTTTCTCCCCCCCAAGAATGCAGTTGGCCATGTGCTGCTCCAAGAGAAACCCCTTCTCAAGGGTCTCAGACCAGCCCTCACACAGCTGGATGCTCTATGACAGGGCTGCCAGAAGCAGCTGCAAAATCCCCCATTTTCACATCTTTGGGCAGCTGCTCTCCACTACACACAGCCAGTTTTGCAGCCCCACATACAGCAACACAGGGCAGTTCAAGTGCACTGACCTCCCCGTGTTTTCCAGCCCCCTCCTAGTGCTAACCAGCTCCTGCTCACTGAGCTGGTCCCTCAATCTGATCAAATCCTCCACTGACACCACACCTCCCAACACCCCTCAATCTGCTACACCGCCTTGCTTGTTAAATTGCTATTAAGCAATTAAAACAAGACTCTTCCCTACTCCCCAGGCACCACGTCAGAGACGCATTAAACTGCTTTCTAAAATTTTAATTATTTAGCTATTGCAATCATATTACACAACCCTTATCGTAACTGTTCATTAACCCCTGGTTTTAAATAATTAGCAGGCCTCTGCAACAGTAGTAAGGTCACATTTGAGCTTGTGAAGTTTGTTAAGCAGCACTAAGGGGGACGCAGTGCCACCCCGTAGCTGCATACGATGACAGAAGAAGGGACATGTGGGTACAAGATGCTTTGCTGCTGGAGATGTGCAGAAGGATTGCACAGCTGGCAGCAGAGCAGTCAGCACAACTGCAGAAAGACTTCTAGCCCACTGCCAAAGGGCAGTCAGACAGTACCTTAAGTGGTGGCCAGAAGCCAAGGAGGTGCCTCCTCACTGCTTGCAGCACCACACCAGCCACCAGCCGTGTGCTGCGCAAAGCTGCAGGCCACATCCTCAGCTGGAGAAGTGAGGGCACATCCTACAAAACCAGTGACTGACAGCACACCTACATCTGCCAGACAGCAAACACTTCAGCCCTGAGGCTGAAGGAGCAGAGCTTTTGCTATGAAAACACTCAAGCAGGACACAAAGCACAGGGTGCAAGCTGCCTACAAAACAATCTGGTTAAGAGCAAGGCCAGTGGTGCACAAGAAACCATACACTTCCAATTTTTGCAGCTTTAGTGATTAACTGCATCTCAGTTGATCTAGTCCAGGCTCCCCTTCATGCAGAGGGCCTTCCAGCAGAACTATTGCCATCAGCAAAGCAGCTAGAGACATTCAGTTGTACCATACATGCCGTTAATACACATGGTGTTGGCCAGCAACTACTATAGACTATACCCCACTACAGCCAGTGAACAGCTGTCACCTCCTCTACACAAGAGAGACCACAATAACTTTATAGCAGACAGAGAAGGCAAAGCCTACAGCTCAACTCACACAGCAGCAAGCACTGAAAAAATAAGTCAGATGGCTGAAAACAGACAAGTCCAACTCTTCCCCTTCACCTCTTACATCCAGGCAAGAGACTTGACAAGTGCACATGCTGTAAGGTCCTGGGCAGGAAGCCATTCCCGCACAGCATCATCTGCGTGCTTTTAGGCTACTCACACCACAAAATATGTGGAGATGGACACTTCTACACAGGGTTGTGCTACAGTAAAGCAGAATTCATCCCAGCAGAACAGCCACCACTACGCTACAGGGGTTTAGAAGCCTATTAAAATCCCAGCATAACACATGGCAAGACAGTACCATAATGCATAAAAAAATATGATTATGTGGTAAGGACAAGGCAACTTCACCTAAAATGTCATTACTAGTAGGAAAACAAACCAACCAAGGACACTTCATTTAATGCCATTAAATATTCCAAAGTAGCTGGGTGACACCACTGTACTAAGTAACAGACTAGTCGTTTCCCATATAATTCATTTAATAGGCAGCTGAAAACATTTGAAAGACAAAAGGGAGTTTTTATATTCTGATCATTTACATTTTATCTATATTAACGATCTAAAGCATCATAAGCAGTGAAGGAACTGTTGTCAGATATCATTTTAATGACATGCAGTCTTTTAAGTGTATCCAGCATTCCTCATATCATTAGAAGCAGGCGAAAATTTAATAGAATACTAATGGCCAAGAAAACTCAGAGTATGCTAACTATGCTGCTTTTCCATTCACGTTATCAGCTCATGTTCTACCTCCATTTCTTCTTGAAGACCATTTGAAGCAGTAAAATAGAAATTTGAATATGTTGGGTGACTACTTAATTTTCTCCCATGCTCCACTACACCTGAAGTGCTACCAGAAACAGGGGCAAAGCTCCTTATTTCTATGCCTTAGGTTCTTCCTTCTCACCTTTTTGCACTGTGATGCTGAGACCACAGCTCTTCACACCTGTTTCTCTGCATCCCCTTTTTGTCCATAATCAGCGGCTGCCCCCTGCTTTACACTTGGATTGCAAACCCCCAAGAGAAGCAGTATCAGACACAACAGCATCACTGTCCCTTACAGGGGCTGGGTACAAATAGTTGCATATTTATAAGCCATTTATAAGCATATTTATGACATCATCACTGTCATTCAGGCATTGCCCTTAATCCTAGATTCCAGCAAGGACTTACATCTCCATTCCCTATTCCTGAAATAAGGCGAATGGATCATCCCTTCTTTTCAAAGGCCAGAAAAAGCCAACATGAGAAGGTCAGACAGGATCAAGAGGACAGCCTTTTGGCATTTTACCTCCCCCTGCACTTTTTACTAAACTAGATCTCCAAAACCTTTGAAGAAGCACACGCATGTGGCAAGCCTGGCTGGTTTTCCTCCACACGTTCCCCCAAGCAGCATGTGCTTTGCTGTACCAGGGGTATCTGTGTATTGAGAGGAGCAGGGGAACAGAGAACACCACCAAATTGCAGAGAAATTCATAGTCCATTAACCATAATTAAAGAAAAGACTAATTTATGAAGCAGATAAACTTGGGTGTATAAATTATCTCTGCATAAGCGCACAGAAGGTAATGCTTTCTGAAGAGTTTACACCTTTCCCTGATAATCAGCACTTCATTAGACCTTTTTATCTTAATGCAGATTTACTCTCTTTAATGTTACTGCTGTCCTTCCACCAGCTTATCTTTGTCCCTCAACATCAGTGGCTTTGTCCTCTGACAAAAGCCCACTGCAAAGGGGAAAGTGCCAACATAATTAATTTTTCAGTAAAAGCCAAGTTGTTGTTTTCTCCAAAACATTTTACACTTCAGAAAACGTCAGAAATGTCAGAATCCATAAGCAGAAACAAAATCAGAGATCTGCTTCCCTATTAATGCTGCATGACCTCCTCAACCATCTCGCTCCGGGAGAGGGAGACAGGGCACTCCACGAAGAACAGAGCAGCCACGGCCAAGGAGAGGGGGGTGCCAGGGAGATAAATGAAGTATTAGCCACTGGCAGGTTAGAGAAGCAAAGAAATAAAATCCAGGGAGCACAGAACCAAGTGCCTCTGCCTTGGGAGTGGGAAAAAAAGCTGGATGCTCTTCTGGAGAAGGGGGTGCAAAGCCTGGAGGAGAGCAGGAAGGCAAGACTTGATCTTCAGTCCCCAGTCAGTCTTACATCCCTTCTCCAACACCTCTGCATGCAGAGGTGGCAACACAAAATTATAATTGTTTGTCAAGAGGGTGGAAGAAAAGTGCTATTTGACTCTATTTGTCTCTCTGAGGGATCCCCTTCAGTGCACCACTCCAGACAAGGCATGGGAACTTCTACAGAAATAACACGTAGAAGTCCTGTGTTCTGCTCCAATATGTGCACAAGCACTCCTCCTGAAGCCTTCAAATATATCACAGTGAGTCACAAGCACTTTCAGACCTCTAGAAAAACACCAGAGATGTTTCTGTTTCCCTAGGACAGCCTTGGCAGAAAGGCTTAGACACAATGGACATTGGCTATGGAGGACACCATCATATGAGTTTTACAGCCTTAAGGATCTAAGGACTCAGGTCATCACTTGACTTCTTCATTTTGCATAGTTAACAGCTGGTTTTAGTATCAAAACCAGGTCTTAACAGGATAGATTAGCTCCAACCCAGAGTAACTCAAAAGCATGGCTGTGGTATAACACAAAAATTAAGTTTTCCTCCGTCCTGCTAGTGACCTTCCTGCTTTTCATTACCCCATTGATATCCATAAAGTAGAAAACAGGGACAAAAATATGTTTGTGTTCATGCTTAGACACTGTTTAGTTTAGGGTTAAACATACTAACTTGCCTTGCTAACAACTCTCCTTTTGAAGAAGGGCCAAAGGACTGATAAGAAGCATGTTTTGCTTAAAAGTATTCATGGAGAAGAGCTGAAAGGCTGATAAAGAGGAAACATCCCGCCCCAGAAATCGTAAATTCTGTGTAATTGTAAATTCTAGCCTCTGTGGGCTAGTTTTGTGGAATTACCACCTAGCACCCATCCCTGCAGACATGGAATAAACCAAATATCTCTGCTCTCTGTATATATTGGCATGCTGCATACCAGGTAACAACCCTACTTTTCAGACAACACCATGAGCCATGATCAGCAATGCAACTTGCAGAATTGAACAATGCTGCATCCTCAAAAGGGCAACATCAGACTCAACTTGGGCAACTGCTGCATCTTCTCTGCAGCTCCTGCCACCTAAAACAAGTTCAACTCTTGTTACAGATAAAACTGCATTTTCTTTTGCTTCTCTTGATCCACTTCTCTTCTGACCACATTAAGGAGCTCTGAACATTTTCTGGCATGTTCACAGCATTCAAAGCAAAACCCTTGTGCAGGTGATTGTTTCTCAGCCTATACACTAAGCTCTCTTGCCAGATTAGTCCCCAAAAAGTTTAAAAAAAATCAGTATTGCAATGCCTTCCATGCAAGAGTATCCATGCATACATTAAGCTGTTCACATTGACTCCTGCAAGTGTGAATAAAAAGGCACAGCCATTTACAGGATCACAACAAGAGCATTTGTTATGAACACACCAGCAACTCAGTAAATGCAGAGTTACAAAATACTCGTTTATGAACTAGATTTGTTATGTTCATGTATCACACAGACTGGTTATGTGTGGCATCCGGCAGAGAACAACACGCAATTCAATATGAATTTTAGGTGAAGCCATTTTATTAGGTGAAATCACACAGATTCTATACCTTTATTACTGCAAACATGACAAGCTAAAAAACTGCTAATCGGTTACATACACTGTTCACACCGTATTGATTGGTTAGTAATTATAACGAGTTCTGATAAACCTATCTTATAGCTAAATATCATTAGTTTACCTTTAATTCCTAAAAGTATCTGCACACCTGCTGTTTTGACCCTCTTGTTATGGTTGGTTCCTAACATGTTCCGTTACTCCCAAATCCCTATAACTGCTTCTTGGTTTAGGGCAGCCTGTACCCCTATCAACAAGGCCGCTGTGTTTTGAGAATGCGATTATTAGGATCCTCAGAGCATGAGTAACTTTTCCTCTTTCATGGGAACAGAAGAATATTGTCAGGGCCTAAATCTTGGGAGAAGAGAGCTAGGCTGCTAGCAGGCCTGCTGTCTGCCCCGACAGTTATGGGAGGAGTAAGACACCAGCATGGACAACTGAGAAGGTCTGCATGGCCACAGCAGGTATCACTAGTGGTGTTAGGAGGCAACACGCTCCTGACATCATATAGGAGTAGTGTTTATAAATATCTTAGACAGTGTTTATAAATATCTTAGACATGGGATGCAGGGGGAATTGGCCAGCCCCTTTTCAGTGGTCTGTAGTGACAGGACAAGGGGCAATGGCTGCAAATTGGAGCACAGGAAGTACCGCACCAACATGGGGAAGAACTTTTTCACAGTGAGGGTGACGGAGCAGTGGAATAGGCTGCCCAGGGAGGTGGTGGAGTCTCCTTCTCTGGAGATATTCAAGACTCATCTGGACACCTATCTGTGTAATATGAGATAGGGAGCCTGCTTTGGCAGGGGAGTTGGACCCGATGATCTCTCGAGGTCCCTTCCAACCCCTACGATTCTGTGATTCTGTGATATAGACAGAATAAAAAGCCCTCTCACATTCTGCATGCAAACTTACTTTAAGCACAGCTTTTGAGTGCCTTCCAAATCTCCAAATGAATGCTCATACCTCAGAAGAGCACAAGAGCTTTGTACAACAGACCTTTAGATTAAATATTATAACTGCTGATAGGCAGAGCTGGTAGCCCTGTGTATTGCAGTCACCTAATGCTTCTGATCTTTAGATCCTGTTCCTACTTACCTATAATTTTGCCAAGCTCTAACCAACTGGACTGCAACTTCTCATGCCTTTTGTCTGCCTCAGGCAGATTTTAATTTCAGCCAAAATGGTTCCACTGCTTCTGAGAACAAGGCAGAGGAAAAAGATTTATCTTTCTCTTTTTTTTTTCCTACAGTGAAAAAATCCTGCTGACCTTTTCTTTAATTAGCTGAACCATTTCCCAAGCTTTGAAACAGAACTCAACTTTTGACAGGATTCCATGAAAGTCTCTATAAACATGAGGTTTTTGGTCAGTGGGGGTGTGGTTGAGTTGTTGTTTTTTTTTTGCTGTATCTGCAAATATGTACCATTTCACATGTGCTTTGAGGGGAGCAGGACAGAAGAGCTGGATGTTTTCTGTTTTCAACTTGAATTTTCCTGCTTTTTAAAAAAGAGCACAGGTTTTGGTGCATTATTGCTCCTATTTACTAACTTAAAGGCAAAGTCAAAATACTTGGAAGTTGGATGCTGCTCCTCCAGCTCCTTGCCAGCTTCCAGAGCCAAAGGCATGGAGTGCACAAAGGCAGCATTAACCCAAGAGCTTATACCCAAACCCAAGACCTATATCTTAAACACATATTGCCACACTGCCTTGAACACAGACAAGGAAGGTCTTAAATAGGCTCCTTCTGAATTTTAGCTTTTCAATCCATGGATTAAACGTGCCAATACTCAGTGTTGAATATCAAGCAGCATAAAAATATTCACATGCAATTGAAAATTTTGAAGAATTCCCTCCTTAAGTGTTATTTGAAAGCATTAAGAAGCAGGCATCAAACGAGGAGAAAGAAAATGGCTCATTAACGGACATTCATTCAGTGCTTTCACACAAGGGAAGAAGCTGGTGGAAAAATACACCTGATGTCGTAATTAAAGCTTGTATTCTAATGCACTAGATACAAGAAACAAAACTGAAATTGCAGAGATTGCCTGGTTTGTTTATAACCTTCATAAACTTCTCACCCTCAATAACGTTATTCTGATGTAGTTTCCTGAATGCCGTTTCACAACCTAGCTGTTGGTGAGAGACAAATCCAGGAGAATCAATGTGCATCTGAAGAGGTTACTTTGCCCCAGCTCTGTATCTTCAAGACGTATTTCAGGATCAAATATTTACTTACCAGTGAGTCTAATTATTTTTCATGCCTGTGTCACAGCAAAGCATCGCGAGCCAGAGAAATAAATGGTTTTCAACCTCTCCCCAGTTCAAAGACTGCCTTTCTCATTTGACGTGAAGCATTTGCTTTTAACACTACTAATGCAGTGCATTTTACAGCCCATCTTCAAGGTAAAAATCTAAGCAACCTAGTAAGAAAAAAATAGCATTATACTGCCCATTAGTTCGAGAAGTAGATTCTGAACCACATCCCTTAGAAAATGAACCATTTCCCCAAATGTCAAATGCACTGCTTATTCTTTGCTGGTAGCAAAATGTGGCTTACAGGGTTACTAATATCATTTCCAGGCCGTTATCTAAACAAACAGCCTACGAACAAAGCAAGAGAGGGGAAAAAGCAGCTTATCACCTCCAGCTTTAAAGCTGCTGCAAATTCCAACATCCAAGTGCCACCTCTCAGCAAACACGGGTGAGAAGAGCTACTCCACATGGAAACACACCTTTAATCTTTCCTTGGGAACCACACAGCTCATTCCCAAGGACAACGAAGACTGCATCAGAGTGAGGGCTCTTCAAGGCAGACTCTTCCCTGCTTTTCAAGGCTACCCATTTAAATGCAGGCACTTTCTTCATTACATTACAACTCTGCATCACACAACTTGCAATAAGCACAGGACCTCCTGGGCGCTGCAATAGATGCCTTCCCCTCCGCACCAGCCAGCAGACAATGGATGCGTCTCAGCCCCATCTGAGGTGCCAGCCCCATGGGGAGCTGCCAGAGGAACTCAGCACAGCTGGGCAGATGTGAACCTATGGCAAACCAGAAGCTATGATATGCACCAAACACCTGTAAAGCCCCACCATGTTTGCCCTCCAGCACATCTTAGAATCATTATGGTTGGAAAAGACCACCAAGATCATCTAGTCCAACCTACTACCTATATTTCTTAGGAAACCATGTCCCTAAGTACCTCATCCAACCTTTCCTTAAACACCCCAAGGGACAGTAACTCCACCACCTCCCTGGGCAACTCATTCTAATGCCTAACCACAGCAGCATCCTACCAGCCCAAAGGCCAGCCATCATTCATCTGTTGTCCCCCTGGTTTCTACAGAGGGTACAGCCCAGCACACAGCTCACCAAGCAGCCACACCATCTTCCTGCAGGACCACAGGCAAGAGTAACCACTCCTTCCCCTCATCTTTATCTAAAACCAGGTCACTACCTAATGCTGGTATGACCTCAGGTTAGTCTCATGTATTGCTTGGGTTCATCCACAACAGTGCTTCTTCAGAGCTGGCTGGGGTGCCCTGCATGCAAGAACCGCATCACACACAGCCCAACGGCAAAACATCATCCTCCTCCTCCAACAGACACGCTCTTCTCCAAAAGGCAGGAGGAACACCATTTATCACCTTGCCCTCCATAAGCAGCTCAGGAGAAGACCACAACCCAGCACTGGGCTTTTGCAATTCCCTCAGACATATGAAAAAAAGTGTATTTTCAACATTTCTTACGGATGCACTAAGCAGCAAGAGCCAACTCCTCCTTACAAACGTTTCCATCACAAGAAATGCTGTGTAAGTGACTCATAATTCTCCTGGTCATTTTTCTCTTTAGACAAGACTGTATATTTAATTTTTTTTTTAAATGTCTTTTCTGCACAAGAGGTGGCTTAGCTGCAGAGCCAGCTGTGTATCCCAGCCCTGACTCTACCCAGCCAAGGGGGACAATGCATTACACCACACATGAAAATCCTTCTCAGGCCATCTTCAAGATGTCCAGCTAGCTCTAAGTACATACTAATTCCCAAAGGTTTCATAATAAGGTCGATCACAGCTGTGTGGCTGGACATCAGAGACCAAGCACTCCCATGACAAACGACGACATAAATAACCTTAAAAGCCCCATCCAGAGGGAAACTGAGCACCTACATTAGCCAGCAAGGATTCCCTGGAGCAAATGGCAGTTCTCACCCTGCTGTCATTTGGGCTGGCACACTCAGCTGAAGGACCAGGGATACTATTTTCTTCCATTTAAAGAACTGTTTGGAATTTATGAGCCAATATTTAAGAACAGTTGATAGCCCTCTTCCATGGGAAATTCAAGCAGATTGAAATAATTTTGTAATTAAAAGGCAGTAAAAGCATGTGTGTCATCTCAACATAATTCCTCAGAAATTGGGTAGCAATTTGATTATTTTATTTTATTATTAATGAGAGAGATTCAAGAGAGTGTGTTGATCTGATTAGCTTTCACGTTCTTCCCTCCCCTTTCAGTGTAAGCTGATCTCCTTACATGGATTACCAGGCCTATTTAATTTCCTTTCCCTAAAAATAAAAAGAAGGGACATTGTTTCTCACTGCAATCATAATGGGAATTTGACTGATACAAACATGCAGCATCACTGCCATGGGTTACTCACCCATTCCCTTCACAAAGAGCAAATTCCACAGCTACGAGCTGTGATCCTCAAGGCAGCCTTACTGTTCTTTACTGCTTTAAAAATCGCTGCTCTATGACACTCAATCTTTTTTTTTTTTTTCTAGCCTGAAGATGATAAATTTGGGAAGAGCTAATGAGCAGCCAAATTCACTTACAATTGATCTACGCTGCTGTTTGGTTTGCCTTGTCTCAGAGGGCTGGGGGGCTTAACCTTCACTTTTTCCCCCCCCCCCAAGAACACATTCATATGAATTTTTTTCCCAATTAAGTTTGGGGTTTTTATAATATATTAGCAGATGAACTACACAGTACTTCCTACATTTCATCTGTCCTAAAAGATGCATTGATTCATAGACACATTACATCATGGAAAGGCATTTACTTCCCCATGGCATCGTTTTCCCTCCTCTCCAGTGCAGCACCAGCAGCCACACGCAAATCCAGTCATCCAACTCTGACCCACCAGCCTGACATGGGACAAACAGGTCCAACTCAGCATCACATCAAACCCTGCAGAGAAAGCCAGCCCTGGTCCTTCAGAGAAAAGCAGACTGCTTGGCACTATCTGCTTGGCAGAGCAGAGAAAGGACCACCACAGGGACATCACCTCTCTGAGGTGCATCAAGTATCCACCAACAACCCATGAAGCAACAGAAGATCCAAAAAGCTGCCAAAACAAAACCTACCTCAGAGAAACAATATCCATGTCACCCAGAGCAACATCCTCTTAGGATTTTGAGGATAAAGCCCAAAGCTCGAGAGCTGGACTGTTGGTACCCTCAACATGCCCTAAAGTTACACAGGCCTCCACCTACCAGGTAATCTAAGGAGCACTACCAGCTGAGGACACTTGTGTAGAAAATTCCCATCTGCCCTCACTACTTGAGTGGTGTTTTTCACAGATTAATATACTTTCACAGTGAAATGAAAGATTATAAATTGCTGAAATTGATTTCACATCAGTGGTGAAGTCAGAGTGAGTAACACACCTGAAGTGACCCAGTCTGCTCAAGGGAACATGAAACCACGGTATATTGACAGTTTAATTGGCTCAGCAAGAGTTCATTTCCCTCAGATGAAATGTGCCATTGGCCATTTTATCGTTGTATCTTATTGCTGCTTTAAAAGTAAAGGAGATGACAATCTAGCAAAGTGTTTTCTTTAGAGACAGTCCCTGCCTTTATTGCTGGGTGCTGTCTTCTTCCTCCATTTCTTCCCCAACAAATGCAAACCAGCTTTTATTTGCATTTTAACCACTTTGCATTATGAAAATTCCTCTGTTTCTCCACTCAAGCCAAGAGAGGGAAGATGCTGCTCTGCCTATTTCTGTACTGGAATTACAAAGGGAGGGAGGGGGGGAATTGCAACAGCACCAAGCAGTTCCATAAACACCACATTCAAGGGTAACACAGCATTTATATCATCCTACCATAAGCTAGAAGGATGTAATTTGACTGCTTTATAGCATTAGGAGGCATTTTAAGAATGTTTAGTACTTGAACTATCAAAAGATGATAACTTGCCGCTCAAAAGGTAATTACAGCAAACAGCCCACTTGTAGAAGCACAAGACTCAAAGGAACAGAGGAGCTGTCGCTCCCCAGTTCTCCTGCAATTCACACTCCGACAGGCAGAGGATCGCGTTTTGGCAGCACTGCCATGCCGCACAGCGCAGGGACACAGAGGTGAAGGAGCTGCAGGAGACACCGCAGGTATCTCAGCAAGGCCACGATGCTCCTGCAGAGACCCAGTCCAGACACCTCCCTGCCCAAAACAGCCACATCTCCCGTGGAGGCATGGCACCACAGATGCAAGAGAATGGGGGTGCAGCATCAGCCACGGCCCTGCCCAGGGAGCTGCCTCGCAGGTCACACCTCCCTATGCCTCTTGGAAGCAGGGGAGCACCACCCCCTTTCATAGCAGAAAAGCAGCACCAGAGCTGGCAGGGGACAGCACCCCAGCAACCAGGCCCATGGGTATCCAGGAATTCCTCTTCACGCTCCAAATTGGGGACCAATAAGCCCAGACACCAAGCACAATGTTGAACAACTGTCGGAGCAGCACATCGGCACCTACAAACTACCCTGTTACACCTCTGAGCCTCCCTTCGCCGATGAGGGGAAGGGCATCAGTACTAACTGCAGAGGAGCCATAAAGAGAGGTGCGACACAGGGAAGGCATCTCACAGAAGGCTTTGGGTTGGAAGGGACCTCAAAGATCATCTAGTTCCAACCCCCCTGCCATGGGCAGGGACACCCTCCCTAGACCAGGCTGCCCAATGCCCCATCCAACCCGGCCTTCAAACCTGCCAGGGATCCAGGGGCTTCCACAGCCTTGCTGGGTAACCCGTTCCCCTTGATTTCTCATGGTTCTACTTCCCCAGGTTCCTCCCCCTCCACTTCTCACTCTTCCCCTCTGGTACAGCTCCACAAGCCAACTCCTTCCGGGAGTCTACAGCCTTCCCAGCCCTTGGGTTGTACATACACTGCAGGGAGTTTGGCTTCTAACCAACCTCAAGAGCACCAACTTTAAGACCCAAAGCAACGTCTGCTCCCCACGGCCTTGGCTCACAGGTGTTCTTCACAGGGGCTCCCAGTGCCCTTCTCAAGATTTCCAGGCAACACACCCTCTCCAATGCCCTAGGCATTTTAGTTTCTTTCTTGGACTTTTTCTCCACCTCAGCAAATACTCAGGGCTCACAACTGCACAGGAACAGTCCCACCACAACCAACTGAGCCGGTAGTCACATCTTGGAGCTACCGCCAAGGCAACCCTTTAAAAACACCTTTCAAAACACTAGTTTCAGCAGGAGCTTAGTGCAGATTTATTCCACATTCGCCTAATCTCACTACAGGCAGCTCCCCATGGCTGCACCCTTCAAGCCACAGAGACCTCAAAAGCAGGGGCTGGGGATATCTCCCACCACACACACACTCCACAGTGTGCAAGGGAGCTGCTGCTAGCCCTCTGTAAAGGGCCTTTGGGTACCCAACCCAGCAGCCAGTCTTTGGGTACCCAACACAGGGGCTGCCTCCACACCAAAGTGCAGACGGGAGCTGTCAGCCTGGGCGTACATCACAGTGCTTGAATGGGGATGCAGGGAAGCAGCAGCCAAAGCCAACAAGCTCCCTCCTGCAAGCAGGGACCCTGAGGCAGCATGCTGAGCTCTCCATCAGCTGCGAGCAAGGGCCATGCAAAGCTGTACAAGATGTGCCATGATTTTGGAAGGTCATGGGAAATGCAACCACTCTGGTACGGAGTGGTTGCACAGAGAAGGAGTGATTCCCAGACAAGAGAAGAGCCCCATGTCTCAGGCTCAGCACCACCAAAAGGCTCCTCCTGGGAGCAGCCCCATCCAGCACACCCAGAGAGCCACACGCCAATGCCACACTGGCAGCAACAGGAAGAAACAAAAGCAAAACTAAACATCTTTCAAAACCTCCCTACCCAGTAGCGTGCACTGCCATGCAATACTTCCAAACCAGTGGTTTATGTGGCTCAGGAGGACAGTTTCATGCCCTAACTCCTGCATGATGGATTTTACAATTTGTTAAAGAAACTCATCAATCCTCAGCAGTCATTTTTAATGCCCAGAGCCTCCACAAAAACTCCTGCATTTTGCTGATCCCCCAATTTCAAATCATTTGAAACTGCTGCTACTATTACCGCTCTGCTCCTAAAGCTAAGCATTATAGCACACTCCAGACTTCCAGCTTCATATGTGAGTGTAATAAACAGATTAACTGTGATTTATGAACAATAAGTTCTTGTTATTTGAAAGGAAACATTACCTCTCTAGACCTATTCTGACAACCAGAGATCTCATTATGCAGACAGCTCTTTCCACCTACCTGCAATCATTGGTTTAGAACATCATAATCAACCTGGGAAACACATCACCATAGTTTTCCACTACAAACTTTGTGCATCCAAAGCATCTGGCAGGAACCAGTGCCAAAGGCAGAATACCATCCTGAATTGACCCACAGGGAAAAATCCTATTTTAAATACACATTAATTAAAAAAAGTTAAAACCAACCAAAACAAGAAGCTTTCAGAGAGGAGAGCTGCCACTGTAGAGATAGGTGCATCAGAGGGATGCAGTGAGAATTCAGTTAGCAGAGAACTAATTAGGAACAGGAATTAGAAGATGATACAGAGATTTACTTGTGGTACTTATTTACTTGTAAAGTCTAATTAGAGTTTTAATATTCTCATCCAAAAATGAATTCACCCCTTTGATTTCACTCTCAACTGTCAGCTTAATATTTTACAGGCCCACAAGCAAGAGCTCGCATTTTCACATGCTATCTTCACAACACCCCTTCAGCCATTGATCTGACCACCCCACTCATACCATCTTCAACTACTGCTAAGAATCTTTTTTTTTTTAACACTTATTCACTTTTCCCTGCATAGAAATGCTGTGCAAGAAGCTTGGCCAATGATCTGAACCTGCCCACTGGTTAGACATCTGAACCCACACACCCATGGTGTCGCTGGTCCCCAGGGCGCATCTCCCCTCTGCAGGGACTGTTCAGCTCCAAGACCTCCTGACCCTTCAGCACCTCTCACCTCCGCTGCTTTGCACATCCAGAACTAGTTAATTCCTCCTCAAGCTAGAGGCTTCTCCCACTTGCCTCACATAGCTTCCTCCCTCTTTCCCCTCACAGCAGCAACCCGCAGCATGGTGCGGCGCTAAAGCCCACGCACCAAGGCTCTGCCCGCTGCTGATACCTCAAAGACCTTCCTGCATGGTCAGACTTAACTGGCTTAAAGACACCAGAGTGTTAAACCCTTCCAAACGATAAGACACAAGCCCTGCTCAGCAGTGCTGGTATCAGTAGACCTGTCTCAGCGATTAACGTGCAACAGCTCCCACCACACAGCCCATCTCTTCTCACCTAATTGATGCCACACACGTCTTGGATTTACCCGTGCGAGGCGTAATTAATAAAGATTAAAAGTTCTTATATACTTAAACCTCTTTAACAGAATAAAAGAAGCCTCAGCTCCCTCACCTTGACTCTAAAGTAGTAACAGCAGCTTGTGAAAAATGAAAAGGCTTGAAGGATTTGGAATAAGAAACTCGGAGACACAATCGCTGATCTTTTATCTTCCAGACTTCAAGCAGAATCAAGTTCTTCAAAGAAAACCCAATAAAGCCCAGACATTTTCATCATAACAAAATAAATAATTCAGTCATACTTTAGAGGACTCCGACATTAGGATCAGCTATTTGATATATTTGTGGCTTAGGTGCCTCTAAACTGATTAAAGATAACCTGATAGAAGCTTGCAATGTCAAAACCGCCTTCATTCCTGACAGTTATAAATGGATAGTGTAAATAACTATAAATAACCAAAATGGCTGCATTTAAGCCTAATGGAGGATTTACAGCCTTCAGAGCCGTCTGGTAGGACTAAGAGTTACAGCTCTGCCTTTATCCTACCACAGCACGCGAGGGGAGATGAATCGATGTGCTCCTCGCTCCGCCTGCTCTGCCAGAACTACTGAGGGCTCAACTCCGTAGCAGGGAGAGAACAGGGTTCTCCCACGAATAAGAGAATACCATGCATGCACAGGCAGGTTTATCCACATCAATTTATCACATTCTTCCTAGAATCTACTCTGAAACACACCAAAAGCACCTCAAATCCCCACAGCCCCTGCAAACTCCCCTTTGGTACCCATGAGAACACCTTTAGCCTCTCAGCTGCCATTTGCAGAAGGTTAAACGCCATTGCCTTCAAGAGGGAATGGATCAGGTCTTAATCTAAGCCTACATGCTTTCACCAAGGGGGATTCAACTGCAGCATCCCAGCTAATTTTCCCGTTTACACTCCTGCCTTCCCGGCATCACCCAACTTCCAGCAAAGTCTGAGAAGCTCTGCAGCCCAGGGGAGCTATTTGGGAAAGGGGTAGATGCACACCTTGTGCCCATGTAACCAGCAGGGTGGTTACGGTCAGAAGCCAGTATATGGTCTATCTTGAGTTTTACACCACCGCTACCCTGCTCACCCCAGCAGCCTCTCCAGCACTGCACGGGGATGGCAGAGCAGCTGCCCACACACTCCAACAGCCCAGTGTTTGCACCAGAGAGGCCACTTCAGGTTTTGGCCAGTGTCACCACAGAAGGGCAACACAAGACCCTGCTGGGAGCCTGTTTGAGCAACAACTTCAAATAACAAAAGCAACTCTCCCCAGGAGCACACTGCATTATCCCCACAAGAGCAGCCCCTAGCAGTCAGCTCTTCTCTCCCCGTGCTTTACACTTTGCTGCTTGAGGAATATTATTCTACACAACAAGTGTAGATGCTCCTCTTCCCTTGGAGGGTCCTTCTGCCCTTCATTATCTTGCAGTCTTCCCACTTCTAGAAAGTGCCTTTTCCCTTGGAGAAAGAGCTGGGCAGAGCATACCTGGGAAGCTGCAACCGAGCAGCTGCTAAAGCTTTGATTTCCTGTTATCTGCAGCACAAGGCTGTCAATATGTGGGACAAGAAGTGATCACTCAGAAGTGAGTTCCCAAACGTAGGAAGCAGGAGGCATCAGACTGATGAGCACGCACACAACGCAACCCCATAGAACAGAGCTCTTTGGTGGGGGTAAGAAGAAAACCAAACCAAACCAGCCAACCAAGAGCAACCCTAGTATTTTCCTGTTGAAGTTTACCTTTCACAAAGCTAAGATGTTCAGATTTAGAGGTAATACTTCAGAAATCAGGTTTGTTGAGTGTTTTTTCTCTTTTAATAGGCAGTGAAGAAAGAAGGGAGAATGCAAACTGTAATCAGGGCTCTCGCTGTAACAGCCCCAGGGCAATACTAAATATTACTTGCAAGAAGACATATCTGAGTTTTCACAGAATCACAGGGGTTGGAAGGGACCTTGAGAGATCATCAGGTCCAACCCCCCTGCCAAAGCAGCTCCCTAGATCATATTACACAGATAGGTGTCCAGACAAGTCTTGAATATCTCCAGAGAAGGAGACTCCACCACCTCCCTGGGCAGCCTATTCCACTGCTCTGTCACCCCCACTGTGTAAAAGTTCTTCCCATGTTGGTGCAGAACTTCCTGTGCTCCAATTTGTAGCCATTGCCCCTAGTCCTATCCCCACAGACCACTGAAAAGGGGCTGGCCAATTCCCCCTGCATCCCATGCCTAAGATATTTATAAATATTAATTAGGTGCCCCCTTAGTGTTCTTTTCTCTAGACTGAACAGTCCCAGCTCACTCATCCTGTCCTCATAGGGGAGATGCTCCAGGCCCCTAATCATCTTCGTAGCCCTTCTCTGGACTCTCTCCAGGAGGTGCCTGTCTTTTTTATACCAGGGAGCCCAGAACTGGACACAATACTCCAGGTGGGGCCTGACCAGGGCAGAGTAGAGGGGGAGGATCACCTCCTTAGACCTGCTGGCGGCACTCTTCCTGATGCATCCCAGGATCCCATTGACCCTCTTAGCTCCCAGGGCACACTGCTGGCTCATAGCCAACCTGTCATCAACCAGGAAGTGATGTGGTCCAGCCTAGCTTCATGGTACGCTACCATCAGCCAAGAATGTGAACTAGGAGGTGCACACACAGGCAAATACCAGCACAGATACACCACATGAAAGTGAAAAAAACATGCCCCAAAGCAGCTCTAGAGTAAGATTTAACGGCAGTCAAGGCAGCTGCAATCCATTTTAACACTGTCAAACGCACCAAGTTTCCAAAGGATTAAACCACTACTTAAATAGTCTTCATAATTTAAAAAAAAAAAGAATGCCTGTAAGACAAGACCAGGAGCTAATTGTACTATTTAAATTTAGTGAAGTGAGGATTTTTTGGTTGGGATTTGTCCTTCCTAACTTCAATAAAGAAAAAGCCCAGGGGTCTAAAATTAATAATCTAATAAACTTTGCTAAGTGAACATTGTAACAGATAGGCCTGGATGAGATTTTCTGTAAATGCCAGACAATTTCCCTTGATCTTTATCAGCAGAGATGCTGCTCTAGCTTCAGCAGGAAGAAATTAAATTTGGTGCAAAATAATAACATCTGGGTGAGATTTTGTTTGTCAAACAAGCAGTCCCTTTAGATGCCAGGCAAAAAAAAAATATTAAAATTAACTCTGAAAGGTTTCACACTTGTGTTTTTAATATGAGCTGTTAGGATATGTTTCCATACCAACGTATTACCCTGCTCTGGAGAGCCATGCAACCACCCATCCTCAGGGCAGGATGCCCAGCAGACACTAGGGTCTGACCACCACACTACACACAGAGAGCTTTCCCCTTGGCAGAACATCCCTGCAAGCACTGCTGTTGTTTTGAGCTATCCCATTCCTACAGTGTCAGTTCCTGAAGCCACATGCCATCTGTTGCCAGCTTCAGCAGAGACACCCTGCAGGAGCAGGACCTGCAGGAGATGCTTGGGGACCACAGGGATCCAAAACCAGTCACAAATGCCTCTTTCCCTGACCGCTCCAGCACCCCCCTGCAGCTGAACACAACCTGCACAGCTCCAGGGACACCCCTGCCACAGGCATCCTGCACTCCCCAGCTCTACCAGGACAGCAACAAGTCTGCAACGTGCTGCCATAACCTGTACCTTAGCAATGTGGGAGGATGCAAATGGCATGCTGGTGGGGTTTGAGACATCACACCCCAGCACCAGACCCCTTGGTGATACCTTGAAACAGAAGCCTATCTCCTACCATGAGGGGTGCCAAGGACCAAGAAATCAGTCCACCATAGAATCATAAAATCGTAGGGGTTGGAAGGGACCTCAAGAGATCATCGGGTCCAACCCCCCTGCCAAAGCAGGCTCCCTAGGACATATCACTCAGATAGGTGTCCAGACGGGTCTTGAATATCTCCAGAGAAGGAGACTCCACCACCTCCCTGGGCAGCCTGTCCCAGTGCTCTGTCACCTTCACTGTGAAAAAGTTCTTCCCCATGTTGGTGCGGAACTTCCTGTGCTCCAACTTGCAGCCGTTGCCCCTTGTCCTATCCCCACAGACCACTGAAAAGGGGCTGGCTGATTCCCCCTGCATCCCCTGCTTAAGATAATTATAGACTTTAATTTAGGCTGTGTCAGAGCAGAGTTTCTGTAACCAGAATGGTCTCTGACTCTGCAGCCATCAAAATACTCTTAAACAAGCAGCAATCAAGAGATCCACCTATAAAAACATGTTCTCCTACAGACTTTGAGGCTAAATGTAAAGATAATGAAAGTACATGATTTTAAGTCTAATGAATTGCCATTCCCAGTCTACAACACTTCATACAAGGTAATTAAAGTGAGCTCCTCAATGGCTCCAGCTAGGCATTCCTCTTCTACAACGGGATTGCAAAAGAGCTTTAAAATTAGTCATGATCTTTTTTTATTAGCAGAAGTGGTCAGGAATTCTTCAAGTCAGTGTTTTTCTTCCCCCACCACCAAGAACAATGGCGATCCAGCAACATCTGCCCCAAAACCCCTGCACTGAGAAAAGGCTCTCAGGGCCAGGATGGAAATCAGAGTTATAAAAAGGAGAGAGAAAAAGATAAATCAGAGCAAGAGATTCAGCTCTCTCCAGAAGATGTGGGAAGTTCAGAGCCAGAGCACCTGACTGCGCTTCCACAGTGCACAACCTGTAGTACTACAGGGTGTCACCCCTATACATGGTGAAAACTCCAATGGGTACAATGTTTTTGATTAAATGGTAGAGGAGGTGGTAGACACTGTGTTCCAGATGGGGCATATTTTCTGAAGTTAGAGGTCACTTTTCCAATGCCCAGGAAACCAATCTCTCATGTGTTTTATCCCATTTTGTTTGGCAGAATTGGAACTTAAGTGGCACTATACTAAGAAGCATTGGGAGGGGAAAAAAGATGCTGTTACCACCTCAGAAATTTCATCTTACATAGAGAGAAACACCACCACAGACTTCATCAGTCAGCTGCAGACCAGAACAGAGCTTTGCCATGATCTCACAGGCTTCAGCAGGCTTTGGGTCTTGCTGTTAGTAATGCATGAACAAAAATAAATCAATTACTCTGCAAAAAATATCAGCACAAAGGAAAAGAATGCTTGATTGCCTGTGCATCTTTTTTTTAAATATAGGCAAAAATACTATTACGGGAACCTCAATGGGAGAGTGCTCAACAAACAAGTAATCATTTCACTGAACATTAACCATGGATGGAATAAGTTTTGCTTGCCTAAAGGCCCTAAAAAATGACTACAGATTTACGTGACACAAACCAGTGTGTATCCTGAGCAGAAAAACACTTCTTAAACACCACTTTTGCTAAAGAGACCTCACATTATGGTTAGAAAAAGAAGGGAGCTGCCACCACACAGTATGGCATCAGTTTACCAAGCACTCAAATATTCCATGGCGAGCACCAGGGACCGCACTTATGAAGGCAGCAGGCTTCATAAGCAGCAGTTGGTTGGAACCAACTAACTTTGTTTTTCCATTGATAACAGCAATCAATGTGCAGTTTAGATGCTTACCAAGCATTACTCTGGGTTTACAACCCTATCACGTTGTTGCAACATGTTTTAAGGACTGGCAGAATCTCACAAGATGGCATTTGCACAGCCTAATTCTGGGAGAAGTGGGTTTTTTCATTTATTTTTAAATTGCACTTGAAGAGGTTTAGTCTTTAAATTTACATTTGCTGTTTCAGCTACAGGAATATTTAGGCCAAGCCCTGCAGCGCTGCCATATACCAAACCAGGCATATGATTTATTGTAAATAAACACATATTATATATAAACATATGAAAAACAGTGAAAAACAAGCTTCCAGCCACCTGCACATCTGACTGCCAGGCACTGAGGAAGAGGAGCAGAAGTGCCCCTTACTCCTCCCACTGCGTGCCTGGACCACCCCACAGTGCTCACCTTGGAAGACAGCAGCATTTTGGATGATGAGGAACTTCAGCTCCATGCTGGCAGACTGCAGGAGCTGCTCCATGTTCAGGCGGGCTGCTGCCTGGTACTTCTCCTCCATCTTCCTTGAGCAGCACGTGGAGCCCTTCGGGATACATACCTGCAGATCAGTCCCTGGAGAGAAAGAGACACACAGAAGAAGAGTGGAAAATTTGCTTCAGAAGGTGGAATTCCTCAGAGAGGAGAGGAAAAGCTAGCTCCATACATTGGTATCACTGTTGTTACGGTTTGGGTGAATCAACGACACTTCTGGAACATATCCTGAGCAAGCAGCTCAGGAACAATTTACAATCTTCCATCAGGAACACGGCTGATAAGATGCTGAGCAATAGCCCCACAGGGCTTGCTAGGCACACGTGCCAGCACGCTGCTCGCTTTAGGTCCCACACCCCCACCCATCAATGTGTTGGTGCTGAGCAGAGCGACACAGAGCATCACCCCTCTGTCTCCTGCGTGCCCACCAGCTCGCTGCAAAGGACCTGCAGGCAGCCAGGAGAGATGGAGTGGGAGATGGAAAGAGGAGCCAGGATTTGAAGCTTCCAACCCCTACAATTCTGTGATTCTGTGGATTTACCCTGGATAGAGCAAGGCACATAGCTCAGCATGCAGGACGTGCTCACCATTTGCATAGGAACTTAAAACAAACAATAAGTGCATTATTTGCCTGTGATCTCCATCCTCATACACCCACAGCAGTAACAATAACAGCAGGAGGGCACAACAGTAACAATTCACTTCTTTTTTTAGTGCAGATTCCTAAATTGTACATATCTCCTGAGTCCTCCCACTGTTTTCACCATCCCATCCTTCCTCCATCCCAACAGGCAAAGCCCAAAGTCCATCATTTCAGTTGTGCCAGTCCCAGAGCAGAGGGACAGGTCCTGAGACACGCACCGAGCAGGATGGTTCAGACATGGAGCCACACAGGCAGCACCTCCACCCGTTCACCAGGATGGTACAAAAGCAAGAGAAGCATCACTTGCTCCAGCATCTCAAGCTGCAAGTCCAAGGACCAGTCAGCAATGTTAAGTTTTTGGGTCTGACATTCCCAAAGCACTCACTCCTGGAGGCAGGAGACAAGGTTAGCTTTTGCTTTAGGAAAATTGTTGTTAGCCAAAAAGTCATAAATAAAATCTAGGAAATAAAATACTAATCTTTTGGGTTCAGACCCCAGGAAAAGTTGGAAGTAGCAGCAACAAACAGTCTCAAACAACTTTCACTAGCAAACTGTGGCCCTACAAACACAAACGGAGCAACAAGCCTGTGGCAGAGCAAGAGCCCTCATCATGCAAACCACATCTAACCCGATGCTGCTGTTAGAAACTCAAAGAGTAAGCAACAGCTCCATTAAAAACAACAATCCAGGGCCAGACAGCAGGGAGAACCTGCCAACTTCAGCATCTGCCACCCGACCTGCAGCATGCCCCAGCACGCCGGGGCAGGAGCAGCTCCCCATTAGGCTCAGGACCACACAGAACCAGGGTTAGGGAGCAGTCCCCAAGCCAGCAAGCAACAGCCCAGGCAGGGCTGAAGGCTTCATGCATCCCTCAGCCCTCACCATGCCTTCCCATTTGCTATGGAGGTCCTCAACCTTGTTAAAAGAAAGTTCAGTAATTTCCATCTTTGTTCTGGAAGGATTACATGCCCTTCCAGGTTCCCCTCTCCTTAAGAGTCTCTTACCACATCTGCTCTCTCTCTAATTACTAGAAAGTGTCAGAAGTCACTTCTGTAAGTGCAGTCTAGAGGAACAGGATTAATATTAATGTCACTTCAACCGTGTACCTCCTGAAGAAGAGTCACACACACTGCTGAGGGACAAAACAGCCTATGGAGCTCAGGAGCGGTGACAGCAGAAACCCTCTTCCCTCCAGCCCCATCCCTTCTCCTCACACAGCCTGGGAAAAGCATCCATGAAACACTTCATAGAATGGCATGGATTGGAAGGGACCCCAAGGATCATAGAGTTCCAACTCCCCTGCCACAGGCAGGGACACCAACCTCCAGGCCTGCATCTACACAAGGTTGCCCAGGGCCCCATCCAACCTGGCCTTGAACACCTCCAGGGACGGGGCACCCACCACCTTTCTGGGCAGCCTCACCACTTTCCAGCACCTCACCACTCTTTCTGTAAAAAACTTAACCCTAACATCTAATCTAAACCTTCCTTCCTTTATTTTTAATCCATTCCCCCTTGTCCTGCCATTCTCTATCCTTTCAAAAAGTTGAATCCCCTCCTGCTTATAAGCTCCCTTCAGGGACTGGAAGGCTGCCATGAGGTCGTCCCCCCCCAACCTTCTCTTCTCCAGGCTGAACAAGCCCAGCTCCCTCAGCCTCTCTTTGTAGGGCAGGTGCTCCAGCCCTCTAATCATCCTCATGGCTCCTCTGACCCCTCTCCAACAGTTCCACATCTTTCTGGTATTGGGGGCCCCAATACAAGATCTGACAAGTGTGAGAGACACGGAAAGGCTTTGACCAACCCAAGTCCTGCCATCACTGCAAAGCAACACATGGCAAAGGGGGAGAAAGAGGCACAGCCCAAGGCTGGACCAACAACATCATCCCAGCTCCATCCCCATACGCTGCCTCAGTTTCCCCTTCTGCAAAACACAGGAGGCAAAGTCTTCCATCAACCCCTCTGACAAAAAGGCAGCACCCGCTGACACCTGAAGATCAAGTCCCAGCAGTTCTTGAACTAACTCGCTCCAGAGGAGCCCAGTGACAGGTTTTTCATGCATTCAAAAAAAGAGCAGGGACCATAAAACTGCGTAACAGCAAGACAGCGTGCTAATGAGAGAAGCAGTTATATAACAGCAAGTTAAAGAGGGGTTTTAAAGTCCAATCCAAGTCAATTTACACCACAAGAAGGCTTAGCATGGTCCCTTTAACACTACAATACAGCCATAAATTTCTTGTTAATACAAAGCTTATTTCCTCCTACATTTATTATATTCGGACACATTTCAAATTTAAAAAAAAGCCTTTCACAATTAATGGAAATACCAATATAGACAATCTGAGAGCTGGCAATTAAGAGATCTGCGCAATGAAAGCCAGGGATAGGAAGCAGCAAGGTCATTTATCCACCTCCTATCCTCCTTTTTAGCAATTAAGCCAATTTCTCCCCTTAAATGGATTTTTATTTCTGTGAAGTAAGTACAGACAGATGCATGCTGTAGCAGAGCAATCACGGAGGAGGAGGAAAGCCTGGGAATTAACTCTGGCAGCTTAAAACAATTTACAGAGATGGCCAACTAACACCAGTGACCAGAAATGTCACAGTAAATGCAACAGGTCAATACAGGCAGAACAGACTCATCAGCTACCAGGGACAAGGTCCTTCTTGGTGCAGAGCATGGCTCCAGAAGGCCAAGGAACGGTGGCCTGACTCCCATCTGCCTGCTGCTTTCTGTACAGGGCTTTCCCAGATGGTGAGCAGACCCAGAGTCCCATCTGTACGTCAGCAGTAAGGAAAGGAGGTTTGGTGCCCATGACCCCAGTCCCCAGGAGCCCTTAACACACCCCACTGACCCCAGTCCCCAGCAGACACCAACCAAAGAGGGAGAGAGCCTTGTGACCATCAATGTTTGGCTCAGTGTTTGTGACCTATATGTTTAGGGTTTATTCACAGCACTGCTTGGAGGAAGCTCTTCTGCACTTGTGCTGCAGCACCACCCAAGAGACCTAGAGATCCTTCACCCCAGGTGCTAGGAGCTGTGCAAGCTATGTGTGCTCCAGAAGCACAGCAGCCACAGACAGGACAGCCTAGAAACACACTGCGAGCCTACAGATCGGTCACCAATATCGATTCAGTTGTGGCATGTTTCTGGCTCCATAACTGCCATGGAAAAGGTCCTGTGAGTCATTAAATCCTACCCCCTGCGTCCCAGTCCACCCCCTCCAAGCATTTTATCCAGCACAAACGCCTCCAGAGATAGCTTGACTCATGGGACAGCAGAGTCTATTCCACTGCCTAATGGCCCTTGCTGCTAACGCTGTTTTTATCACACAAGCTACACATCCCCTCCTTTTCTTCAAGCCATTACACCTTGCAATGCCAGTCTCAACCCTGCCTTTTGCTATAGATCATTACAATTTCATTTTTGGAAAGGAAGCATCCCACAAATTACTCCAACAGTTTCCTCACGTTGCATTCAGACACTCACATACCAATATTGGCAAGATTAGTGACAGTGATGTGACACTAAGCATAGGATCCCTGACCCTCTGACTTCCAGCTCCCAGGGGCAAGGAGCTGGATGTGGCCCCTTCCATAGGCACACAGACACCGTCAGCACTGTGCCATTTATGCCATCTTGGGGAACAGCAGTGTAAATGCTCCAGTAATTTTGCATATGCTTCTAGCTGACACAACTAATCTCTGCAGCTGCAGTAATCCCAGCAGCCCCACTTCTCCCTCCTTCCGACACGGGGAATTTTTTCCTGAAGACCAGGCAGTAGAGAAGTTAAACCATTAAATTTGACTTTGATGTACAATTATTCCCACAGATAGGTGGTCAGTACAGCAGAAGTGAAAATAATTTCAGTGGATTAAGTGTCCAAAAAAAAAACCCCTTTAAGATCTTCTGCAGGCAGTTGCGAACTCCTCCGTGAGGCTGAAGGACTATTTTGATTTTAAGCATCCTGGGATAGCTCCAAGCCTGTCATCAGGCACAGGCTGACAAACCACGCTTCCCACCATGGCACACAAGCCTGCCTACCCAGATCCAACAGCAGCTTACATCAGATTAACGTTCCCCCACACTTACCCCCAGGCATTATCAGAATAAGAAACTGTCCTTGCTTCACATTACATCATCAGGCTCCCCCTCACACGACAGGGGAGCTCTGTTACCTTGCACAGTGGCACCCTTTGCCTTTCACAGCCTGGAGACAGAGTGCCTCGTCCCAGCCTCTTTGCTCACCAGTGTATTGGTAACACAAAGCATCAGCTTTGTTATGGGTGGTAATTTTCTTCCTCTAATTGTTTCACAGTCAGCATCATGCTTTAAACAGATAAAAGCAGTGATTCAACCTTTAAATATAGTGGATTTTCCTGCAGCTATTTCCACACTTTTTTCAATATAAAAACCTTCTTTTAAGTTATGTGACACAGGGATGGTGCATCTGTCACTGGCTTTTAATTCTCAGCATTTGAGGGGGAAGGCAATACAACTGTTCAGAACCCAGGTTAAGCGCTATTATTTTTAAAACCCAATTAAAGAGATATAAATTATAAACCAACCTCATTCAATAGGTGATTAGGCTTGGAGCAGCACGGGTACTATATGGGAAATTTATCACTGCTTAATTATCCTTTATTTTCTATTCCATCTTGCATTTCATGAGGCTATCCAACTCTAAATTCCTCCCCAAGCCTTGCAGTGCTGGCCAGATGACTGCCATGCAATTATAACGCTCCATAACACCACATATTTTAAAAGAAGAGAAGTTTTACAGAGTAGGAGTTTCCTCCTAACAAGTGTATCAGCAATACTGTCATCAAAATCATGGAGTTAATTTGCAGGCACCCCCTCACCAAAGAGGTTTTTTGCAGGCACAAAGACACCCCCAACAGCCATTCCAAAAACTGGGAAGAATGCTGTTCAGGACGTTGTTAAAATTATCCCCTGGGAGAAAAAAAAAATAAATAAAATTAATGATCTCACTATAAAAACCACTGCCTGGGGAGGTTACTAAACTTTAGGGTTCTGCTCCTGCTCTTTTAACTATCAAGAGAGCAACTTGGAGGCCTGAAATAATTAAGAACAGAAAACTCAGTTATCTAGTAAACTAAGATCTTAAACCACCAAGCTAAGCTAAATGGGAAGGGCTGCACAGGGAGGAGCATTGATATCCCACTCAGGAAAAAAACAGAATGAAAGAGCAGGAGTACAAAGGAAGGCAGCTCACAAGCAAAGGGGCATCAAGTCCAATGGGAGGAGTTGGGATTTTCAGTTTAATTGTATGTTGGCACATGGTATCTGCCAGGAAAATTAAAAATAAAATAAAAAAAAAATTTTAAAAAGCTCAACAGGTTCAGCCAGGCAGTTGTAAAGCTTTACACCTCAACTCCAAAAGCAAAAGGTTAATCTCCTCTGTTTTCTTATGGTGAATTCATGTTTGCTTCCATCAAAGAGAATGAACAAAGAGCTGGAAACTGCACTCCACCATGAGAGGAGGAAAGCAGAACCACCAGCAAGTATTTCTGCCAGGACAAGTACTCCTCAGCTTCCACACAACCAGGGGCAGAGACATCCATCCCTTCTCCCTGCCTCACCAAAGAGACAGCTCACCCCTTCCCCTCTACCCACATGCACCAGCCCCATTAAACAGTGTGTAACCAAACACAAAGAAACCTGAATGGCAAAATGAAGATGAAAACAGGCTGGGGTAGAAAAAAAAAATCAACGAAATTCCAGCTGCTGTTTATAGATGAGAAATTATGCAGGGAAAAGACAGAAAACCAAGACAGGGTAAGAAAAACATATTTTGGTTATCAATGACCAAGAGTGTCTGAGGAAGTTCCCCCAGCACAGAACTGGAGGTTGGTTTATGCACTGGCATTAGGTCCCAACTGCAGAAAAACCTCCAAAAAGCACCCTCCCATCACCCTCCCTCCACTCCTCTCCAGTGTGAGACCTTTCAGCCAGCTCATGTCAAGCTGTTGGCACGAATTGCGTCCCACCCCTCCGAATGGTCAGCCACAGCTGACAGCAGTTCAGTTGTGCTGCTCCCAACCTATGAACAACCCAAAATAATGCTCCAGAGCTACAAAAACCTGGTCCCCAGGCTGCAGGACCAGAGGAGACCAAGTTTCATCTCACTGCCTAACACACGCCTTCAGCTAGAATTACTCCCGGAGCATTAATACAGCTCATGAAACAGCACGAGGCTTCCCTCACATTCATCAGAATCACCTTTTTTTTTAATTTTAATTAAAAGTATCAGTCTGGTATGTCTGGGCTGCTTCACAGGGAGCGCTGAGCCAATGTCCCCCCAGCCCACGCACCGCTGATCTAGTAAAACGGAGCCGTGGGACATTTCTCCTGCCTGTGTTGCAACTCAGCAGCATTTCCTTTACTTATGCCTTCACCCACAACCACTCATAATGCAAAGCCTGGCTTCCAGAAGTCATAGCTTTCTGCTTGTGTCAAAATATATATATATTTTTTTAAAAAACCCATTTTAAGGAAGTTGTTTAGACCCCAAGTTTGTCCAGGGTGATATGATCCATAGGCAAAGGTTCTCAGAATTGATTCCATGGTGATTTGTGGCCAGGAACTCCAAAAGTTTTTTTAATTGACAGATGTATGAAAGGAAGAAAAGCAATAAACACAAGCCTGGAAAATAGTCCTTGAGTGATGTTACCCTATTACAGAGATTTATGCAGCTGCTACTAGGAGAAGCAAGTGCTCTGAAGTGTAATTACTACACAGAGTCATGCAAGATGGGCCAGATCCAAGGTATAAGCAAGCAGTCATTGCTTTAATTATGATCAAGTTTATGTACTTAGGCAAATGTAAAATCCACTTTCGATTTGATATGTGGCAACTTTATCATCGTAACAAGCTGGAAGCGTTCGCTTGAAACACCAGCCACGTTAGGAGATATTGATCCTGCTACCCACAGGCTTTGCAGAAAGGCAAAGGGCTCCTTTCCTCCTGCTGAAAAGGAGGGATGCAGCTGTGGCCCCCGGGGGAGTAAGAGCACAACTGAGCAACTCCAGCATCTTGAATCCTGCTGGGAAAGGAATATGCCCAGGCAAAGGCACCGGCTGCAAACACAGCCCAGGCAGCACTGCCTGCAGCTGGGTTGGAGGATGCTACTGGTTCCCAGTGAAAGGATGGGAGCACTCTGCAGCATGGAAGCCCCAACAGCCCCTCAGCACTCATGGCACAGCCTGCAGGGACCTGCCAGGAGCCCCCCAGCTGCCCACCCCTCCGGCACCTCTCTCTGTGGAAACACACTCCAAGAAAGTTACCTAGGGATCAAAGCAAACCTTGCACTAACTTTCACAGAAGCAGAGGAAGGCATTTCTTTGATTACAGACAACAGAATTTGTCATTTCAGCAGCAATAAGAGCAGCTCTCTCCCCTCCCACCAACTCCCCATGCAAACGTTTCATCAGAAAGTCTTTCCAGTGCTACCACCATAACAAAGAGGGCATCGGGGCCCTGCATGGCAGAGATGCTGCTCCTGCAGCTCTGAAGGGAGCATTAAGATGAGTCAAAATTATATGGAAAAGGGGTGTAAGGATGGGAAGGGATAGAGGAGGTACTCTCATCAAGACTTACATCTAAGCTCTCCCAAAGCTCTAACAGCTGCTGGTAAGCTCAGCTACTACTATAGTCATACAGACCAAAGGATTTGGGATTTGAATGAGCAGACACAACATCTCACAGTCCCAGCCCTGCACATCCAGCTTCTCCCCTTCCTCTCCTGCACTGCAGCAGACCGCTGCCAAAGCGACTCCTGTGTATCTGGCCTGTGTGATGCTGAATGCAAGAAATAACACATAGTTATTAAAAGCAGCTACTGCTGGCAATGATCTCATTGCACCTCCCCTGCCTGCCACGTTTGCCTGTTACCTCTTCCTTCTCAGACTTTGATCACAGGCTTTTTTTCCAGGGCAGACATTCTCCACTGCATATTTAACCCAACACAACAGCACCCACGTTCTTCAGGCAGCTCTGTAACACGACTATCAGAACCCATCCACTTGCATACACACACTCCAAGCCCACAGCCACGCATCCGGAGGAGCCGACACTCCCGCGTTACCCAAGCTGCCAAAGGAGCTTTAAAAGGCAGGGGAGGCAAGGTTTCGGCTGCGTTTAAAGATGGCAAAGAGGGATGCAGGGATGTGAACTGAGAGCGGCCTCACAGGGCGCAGGTTATGAGGTGTGGTACCACGCAGACAGACACCTGTAACGCACAGTAACACCTCACCCAGACCCGTCACAGCCTCCCACCCCAGTCACCGCACCCCCCCACCCCGGTACCGGCGCAGCTCTGAGCGGTGCGCTGCCCTTTCCAGCAGCTGTGGCAGCCCTTGAGCTTAAGGAGGGGATGAGCCTGGGGATGAGCGGGATTTCCCTCGGATGACAGCTGTGCTCGGCACGGTGCTCCCCGGCACACGGCGCTTTGGGGAAAACAGCTCCGGCGGACCAGGGCCCTGCAGAGATGCGACCCGTGCGTGTTGCCTCCGCTCGCCGGGTCGGGCTGCCCCGCTCGCCCGGGCATCTCGCACCGGACCGGCACGGCCGATTCTGCAGGCAGCAGAAGTTTGCGTACGAGCCACGGCTATGCAAGAGACCACCCCAATTCACCCACACACCCACCCCCCCAACCAAAATGAGAGCAGTAAGAGACCCGCTCGCCCAGGAGATTTCCCTTTCAGGGACAAACAGCGGGCTCAGTTTCAACCCAGCTGGATGCAGCGGGGCGCGCCTGCCGCATCCGAAGCGCGGAGCCCGGCGATCTCCGCCACCGAGCGACCGGCAGCCCCGCAGATCCCCGCGGGAGAGCGGGCAGCCCGCACCCGGCTCCGCCGCCGCGCAGCCACCTTGCCCCGCAAACCCCTCTCGGGGCGCAGCACCCCAGCACGACACACCCCCTCTCTCAGGGCACCGGCGAGCCCCGCGGGGCCGGGCTGTCTCACCTGGCACGGGGCTCTCGGGCACCCACTTGGCTCCGGGCTGCAGCACCTGGAAGGCGGCGCGGACCGGGCGGCAAGCGGCTTCCCCTGCCAGCTGCGCACATCCCGGGGCGCCCAGCAGCGCGGCCAGCAGCAGCAGCAGCGCTCCGCCGCTCCCCGACATCCTCCCGGGGCACCGGGGCTCTCCTCTACACCCCGCCGGCAGGCATCCCCGCCGGGCAGCGCCGCGCCGGGACCGGGCTTCTGCGCGGCGGAGCGGGAAAGCGCAGAGCGGAGCTCAGCCCCGCGCCTCGCGCGGCGCTCCCGGGGCACCGGGACCGGCTCCGCGCGCACCGCCCCGCCGCGCTCCCATTGGCCCCCGCCCCGCCGGCTCCCGCGCTGATTGGCGCCCGCCCCGGTACCGGCAAACTTGCCCCGCGCGCGGCACCGCCCCGGCGCTCATTGGCCTCGCGCCTCACCCACCCCGCAAACCGGACCCGCACCGCAGCCCGGGGTGGCTCCGGTACCGGCGTGCTTGTACGCGGCGCGATTGTGCTGATGCTCGCAGGGTGCCGCAGCATCGCGGGCTTACCGGGAGCCGGTGCTGCCACGCACATGAACGCCATGCACAAGGTGCCAAGGACAGGTAGCCTCTCACCTGCACATACACACTCAGCATGAGCACATAGTGCTCTGCTCTGAGAGTGGGACCAGAAACCAGGATAAACTGGCCTCTGCGGGGTCCAGGGGTGCCCATAGGTCTGGGGTGCAGCTGGGTGAGTGCTTATGGGGTGGTTCAGCCCCAAACAACACACTGCTTGCTCAATCCTGGAGGAGAAGCAGACAGAGCCCCTATGGGTTGGGATAAAGACAGTTTACTGACAAAATCACTGTGAAAGGGGAACAGCAACAGCCCACAGCAAATTTCACTCACACCCAGTGATATCAGAATACCTTACCAACAATAACAGAGTGCTGCACCTCCAAAGGACTGACCCAACACCTGGCCAAACTCAGACTGCTCTGGAGGCACCTAGAAATACCCCTCCCAGACCAGACCCTCTTTATGGGGGAGTGATGTCAGGTGGTATGGAAACAGCCCGGCTAACTCAGCTCACCTGGGATAACTCAGCTCACCTGTGCTGGCTGCTTGGGGAAGTGAACCCTGACCTGGCTGGAATCAGGACAACTTGACAAGTTTCTAGAGGGCCTACGCTGGAAGCAGCCAGGCAGTGCTGCTGCTCTGCCAAGGCCATTTCCCCACCAGTTTCCAGCTGGAGTTGCTGGGAACCCCTTGCTTACCGAGCTGAAGCCCCCACAGGCTTGGCCAGACCCTGTGTCCTGGGGACATGGGGACCCTTGTTGTGGCACTGGCTGGGACCAGGACAGCCCAGCAGCAAAATCCCGCAAAACCAGCACTGCAAGTTCAGCTGGAAGGAGCTTGGCTGCTTGCTGCTCAGCAAGCAGCTCCTTAAAGCAAGAAGCGAGCAGGGCAGGGCGAGGGAATGCTTTCTTTTTATAAAGCAGGGACCGTGTACAAAAAATTGCCGAAATTATGCTTGCCCAGACTGTCTCCTCACCCCCAGCCTGCCCATTTCTGCTTCTGTGGAGAAAAACAATGAGGGAAAAAGCCTAAGCAGAAGAGTGGGGCGAGGGGGGGGAAATCTATTTAAAATTTCCAGTGCAAATACAGGATCAAATTATGGCTAATGGCTCGCAACCAGCTCTTTTTCACTCTGAAATTTCGAAGACGGATGAAAAATGAAAGTCCAACCTGTGTGTTTGTTCTAACAAAATGCCTGCCAGGGAGAGATTGTTAAATTATATTATGGATATGAGACTAATAAGCTGGAATGTGCAACATGTCTCGTCGGTTAATGGATTGCCAGAGCCTATTGCTGTCCGCAGACTGCACTATTTATTACCCAGTTATTGTTGTAGTAAGCACGGCTGACAAAACTCCCATTAAGCAGGCAGCAGACAGTCCCGCTTTGCAGGAATTCAGAGGGATCCAGCAATTCCATTTTGCTCAGAGGAGAGGGTGCTCCACGGTGCGAACTCACCCCAGGTTTCAGCAGGTGTGCTCTTTGCACAGGTGAGGATTCATCCTTTGCACGTTTTCATCCCACCCGGCTCCTCACGTGGAAACACCGTCACACATGAGCCGTGTCACACCGGGTCATTCATGACTCAGTTCTGCATCCCCTTCACCCATTCAGTGATGGATTTTGTTATGTTTGGGGTCTGGGTGTGGTATTCCTCTAGGTTAGGAAGCAATTGGACCGTATTGCAAAACACGGGGGCTGGTGTTTGAAACACTCCTTTCTCCACACCATTGCAATGTGTATTATGTTTATGGTGAATTACAGCTGTCTGAAAGGCATCCAAGCATCATCCATGTTCATCTTCAGACCTCCTGCATGTATTTCATTTAGATACAGGAGGCTGTTACTGGTCTGGATAAGCACACAGACATCGCTGAGCACACCATTATAACAAAGGGTGACATACTGCACTAAATAGGTGGCATTCAGGTGTCTCTGCTAAGATGAGGGAGCGCTTTAAGATTTCAAAATAAATTAGAAAACAACCTTACTGCTTGTTACTGGGTCTGGCTTCACAGTGGGATCGGTCATTACCTTGACAATGACTCCCTGTGAAAATGAAGTGTATTTATCAACAAGGAGTTATGTCAGAAGCAAGTTAAAGCTGGGGGGGACATGCACCAGAACCAAGCAGCAGCCTTTGCCTTCAGTCACTGTTTTAGGTTATACCCAGAATGCAATGACAGGAACAACGATCTCCCATTTTAACTGAAGACTTTCTCTAACCCAACAAGTGATCTTCACTCATTCCCCCCAGTTTTCACTCTGGCATTACTGACTTTCCTTGGGAAGCCCAAGGATGCAGCTGGATAGAGATGGGGGGTGAATCCCACCCCATCCCATGGACCACCAGTATCATCACATTCTGTAGCACCCTCAGCCCTATCTCTGAGCCCAAAGGATGCTCTCCACCCCACTGCCTGCAAGGCCATTCCCTAGGTGAACAACTGCAGACGTTCTCACCTCCATCAGAACTGCAACAGCCCAAAGAAAGTCTGAAGCCATTTTCCTGAGCGCCGTGCATCCATGTGACCTGTCCTTTTAACGAGTGAGGGTTCCAAATCCAGGCTTGTCCTGGAGGAGAAAGCAGACGACTTGCTCCAAGATCAGAGGCAAAGTCACTGGGTTAGTTGTCTGCCAGCAGATGTAGTAAGAGCCAAGTCATTGTCTCATATCCAGGATGATAATTTCCCTTGTTACAACTGCTCACACCATAAAAATTTCACTTAATCATCTACCTGCCTCCAGCCTGGAAGTAATGAGAGGCAGGATCGTGTGTAGCTGATTTTATCAAATGCTCTTACGGAGTTCTCCACTGGGAAAACCCTGAATCAATTAAAACACCAAGGAGAGATGTAGGAGAGGGGTTTGCACTCCCCACTAGACCCTCACCAGGTTATCAACACATTTCATTTACTCTTCCACTGTGGGGGGGTGCATGAGACCCATGGGGACAAGGTCAGAGGAAAGTCAAGAAGAAATCACCATGGGGAGAGGGTGAAAATCAAAAACCTGGAGCATCTGTTGATGTATCTGTGTGGTTCTGGCACATACCTGACAGCCTACGCAGACATGTCTGGCCTGGCTTTCTCATCCCTACCATGATGGTGGTGTGCTGACCACAGGCCCAGCTGCATCGCTTGAGACCTCACGTGCCCTGCTGAAACCAGGAGCTGCAGGCAATGATGGCTCCTCCCTGCCAAAATGACCCTGTCCTTCTTATCCCACACCCTGCAGAAGCTGCATTTTCAGGCTTTCATAACCATTTGTGGAGGAGGAGAAGGGAGAACCTCTTCACTATATAACACTATCCACATGTTGTCTGATGGAAAAAAGAATAGTGCTTTTACCAGGGGTCACTGGGAGGAATGATGGACTGCCAGGTAGCAGACATCCCTCCCCTCTTTGGCAGGATATTGTATTCCAGGTGCCATACAGGAACTCAGATATATCCACAGAGCATTAGCCTTTTCCTCACCCCCAAAAGCAGTGGCTGATAAATCACTAGCTCTCTGGAGTTTGTTGGGAGCAGATCACAGAGCAGAAGCAGTGAAGCCTTCAGAGATGCATCATTTGAAGACACTGCAGATGCCAGTAGAGCTGCACATGAACAACACCTGGACAAATCACTTTACCTATCCAAAAATCACACACTTCAGAGCTGGAGCCTTTTTTTGCAAGTATGTACCAATTTCAGTCCCATTCACATCAGAAATGCCTCCCAGAGCCATGGGAAATCTCTCCAGTCCTGGGAGAAGAGTTTGAAAATTCCACTGTACGACTGAAAACTTTCTCAAAATGCAGAATATTTCACAGGACAAAATCCCAGCCAGACCCAAACCTTTACAAACTGGCTCTTAACTGTGGATAAGAGGCAGGTTTTGCAGGGGGGCAGGGAGATTTGCAGCTAGCTGTCCAGTTATCTAAAGAGATTCACATCCTTTGTAAAAGCAGATGGGGTTCAGAAGCTCTTCCACACACCCGAAGCACAGCATGAGAGGATGAAACATGCAGTGTGCAGGAGTTTGGAGCACACTGGCCATGGGATGCAGCCACTGAGGTGGAGGGATGCTCATAGCACCCTTCACCACTGCCCAAGCTCCAATGCCTGTCTCTCCCCCAGCTCACAGCCAGCACGAGCAGAGCTCCAGAGTGCATGAGGATCGCTTCAGACACAGCTCTAGGGGTGGGAATCAAAGCAGAAGAGAGGGGAGAAAACTATTCACCATGCACTGCTGCCTCTGCTGGGAGCACAGGGCAGGCATTTCTCAAGCTGGTATTTTCATTTATCACAGCGTGGTGATTAATCAACTGAAGAGGCACCACCGGGAGACAACCTGAGAGGGATCAGCCCAGGGCATTCACCTATGAAAATAAAACGCTGCCAGCAATTACCAACCCAGGGCTGTCACGCCACGGGCAACCTGCTNCGGAGCCAGGATGTAAAATTACAGGGTACTGCTGTGAGCTAGCCCTGCACAGAGCGAGCAGGCTGACAGCTTTGGGGTGAGAGCATGGGAGGCACTCCGGGTTTAACTCCAGAGGGAAGCTGCGCTCCCGATTCCTGGCACCAGCAGCGGCTCAACAGCGCAGCGTGAGCTCTGCACACCAGAGACATGGTGCAGAGCCCACGGTCTAAGCACCAAGAGAGACTGGGTGCTCGCAGACCAGGCAGCACGAGGAAGAGCCAGGTGGCCACACAGGCTGCTGAAGTCCCACTCTACAGTGCAGAGAGGTTCAGGGTGGAATTTACAGCAGGCCCAACAGAAGTCATATTGAATATAAATTGCTCCCACTCCAAAGGAGGCCACGATGGATTCAGGTGCCTTTCCAGGAGGGCTCTTTTTTTCCCCCTGTGCAGTGGCACCACAGTAAAACCTGATTTATGCCTTATTAAATTATTTTAATGCTTAATATTATATGCAAAAGCTCTGTGAAGAGATATATTAGAGCAGTATTTCTGCTAGCCTCATGCAGAAGCTGTCTCCGATCGCATGGTAATGAGGCCCTTCCAGAGGTATCAGAAGCATTAGACTGCTCCTCAAACACCACTTTGCAGGTGGAAGAGGCCATGGGTGACCTAGTGGCAAGTTTTATACCCAATAACTCAAGAAATTTTACAGACGCAGCCTTCCTCTCCCTCACCGACACAGATCAGGGGTCAGTTGCTGGAGCCAGTGGATTTGGAGCAGCCCCAGCGAGCACCAAGCCCTGGCAAAGGAGGAGACCTCGGAACAAAGCCATGTGAAGCTGCATAAAGAGTCCCCATCAACAGCACAGTGAGCATATATCAGCATAAGGGAAAGACAGTGGCTCTGGGACCAGCGATGGGCTACCACAGTGTTCAGCCCCTGATGGAAAACACTTGCTGCATGTCCCCCTAGCACCTTCCTCCCCCCCTCCTCTCACTCTAGGGCTTCCCACTCTCTTTCTCATTAAGGAAAGGTCATTGCACATGATGTCAAGGAGAAAAGATTGCAACCAAAGAGCTGCTGTTTTTACAGACGCTTTTTTTCCAAGATCTCAGCAGAGCCATGGGTTGTTGTGAGCCTCATCCCACAGCCAGGGAAGTGGCACAGTGTTCGCTGGCTGCACGTGCAGCTTGCAGTGGGGTACAGCACCAACCTGACCCCTCTGCACATGCCTCTCACAGGGGCTTTCATGGCCTCTTTGGGCTTTTACTGCCCCAGGTCTCCCAGCGCAGGCATCATGGCTAGCTGCATCCCAGAGCCCTCCTCTGCCCCCAAGGTGAGAGTCCCACAAGCCATGCAGAGCTGCCCCTTGCCATCAGGAGCTCCCTCATCCTTTGTCCCTGCTCCAGCCTGTCACACTGGGACACCATGACCTTGCTCTAATTGGGGTTTTTTTCCAGATGCCTTCACTCCCTGATCCTGGAAGCAGCAGCTACACAAGCAGCTGTCCCAGCCCTTCTCCTGGCTGGCCGGTCTCGGAGCTCAGCACACATTGGGCTGCTTATTATTAGCATCCTCACTTGCATTGGCGAGGACATCAATAGATCTCAAAGGGCTTTGCTATTAAGATTGCATCCTTCTCACACAAGCCAAATAATTTATTAATAATAAAAAAAAAACCCCATCCCAGTAAGTTTGTGCATTTGAAGGCATTTCCCAAACAACTAATTATCCTGCTGGACGCTCAGCCAGGTTTCAAAGGAAACATCACCCCTCCGTGGAGGAGGACAGCATATCGACAGGATGGAAGGGGTTTTTTTTAGAAGGAGCCTCAGCAGACATCCACATTTGTCTCATTTCCAATCAGTTAGAATAATGAACCGCCTTCCACAGAGAGATTTATTTTGTTTTTAAATGCTAAATCATCCCTGCACACAATGCATAAATGTCAGACCTCTCAAACAGCTCTTCGGGGGTTTGGGGTTTTGTTTATATTATTACTATTAAACATGAAGCAGAAATTGAGAAGCAGATAAGTGTGAAGCAGAGCTAGTTTGTCCTGACTCCCCCAGTCCTTTAAATAAGACTGGAAAACCCGCACCTGAGCTATGGGTAAAATCTTCCTCTAATGCAGAAATCTCTGTGTGTGTGCACGTTCCAGGAACGGGATGGGAAGGAAAGGGAGAGAGATTGCCAGCCACCACGCCTCATCACTGCCACTGCTCCTCTGACACTAGTTTAGGGCACTTGAAAGGTTTTCTGTAAACTTGGGGATTAATGTAATTAGGTCAAAAACTCCACTTTAATGAAGAACAAATAAAGCTGTTGACAAATTACTCCAGAGGGTTTGGCCAGCAATGGAGCAAGCAAACAGAAACAAGCCTACACTTGTTATATTTTGTGCCTTGGGGTTGTTACAACCAGTCTCATGGGACCAGTGTGGGGGACCTGACCAGGCAGTGTTTGGTGCCAAAACACTGGACCAGACCCACAGCCTTAAAACACGGGGAAGGAGAGCCACCAGGACTGAGGCATGGCTCATAGAATCACAGAATATCCCGAGCTGGAAGGGACCATCAGGATCATCAAGTCCAACTCCTGGCTCCACACAGGGCCAGCCAAGGCAGCGCATGGGACTGAGGGCATCATCCAGATGCTTCTTGAACTTGGTCAAGCTCGGTGCTGTGACCACTTCCCTAGGGATTCTGTTCCTGTGCAGGACCACCCTTGCAGTAGGGTGATCGATCACTCTGGGTGGGCATCTCCAGAGGAACCTGAGCACAAGTAGCACTTTAGGACTTAATTTTAACCTCAGTCTAAGTGCAAGCATTTAGAAATAATGGTGACTACAATGTACATTCAATGGGCTGTTTTAGGAGAATCTGGATAATTTAAATAATACATGCTGAAAGCCAAGAGAATTTTTCTCCCTGTGCCCCATTTCTCTCATTGCACCTTCCTGGGGCCAGCAGTAAATGTCCTGCTGAGTTCGTGGGAGCAGAGCAAGCAGCATTCAGGTCTTACTCACAGCCTTTCAGGGATTTGTCTCCATTTGTGACCCGGGGAAGAGCAAGAAGGAAGAACCCAGGGAGAAAGAGGTTTGGCTCTACTAGAAACTGTCCTCATGAACGAGAATTGATGGGCATGATACTGAACCATCCCAGTGCTGCCAGACCAGTATTCAGTGCTCACAGGGTGAGTGTGGGTGGCTTTGCTTTAGCATCCTCTGGAAAGCAAGACCTTGATGCCACAAGTTAATTCCATTTAGGAGAAAAATACCTGGTCGTGGCATGACACGAAGCCCTGAAGCAATGCAAACGCACTCTGCCTGTGCAAGCACCTTGCAAATTGGTGAAAGGCTCTCTGTTCTGCAGTCAGAGGAGGCTTTATAAACCGATTCTGGCTTGCAGGGCACCTTGGTGACCAGAAATCCTGCCACAGCAAGGTCCTGGGCTCCACCACAAGCACAGCACTATAGCACAGTGGTATCTGACCTTCTGGGACCTGTTCAAACTTAACTCTGAGCGACAAAGCGACCCCATGAAACAGGCTGAACCCAGGCAGGAGGCTTCCAAGTGAAAAATGTGAGTACCGAAGGAGCTAGTGGGAGTCTTGCCTAAGGATGTTAAGCACCAGCCACGCAGTGTTGCAGGATGTGCAAGCAGAGGTGCACACTTCAGGTCGGGATTTAGAGTGCAGTAGGTCTATCGCAAATGCCTTCAGACTGGCCGACCTTGGGAGCTCCTTCCTTGCCTCGGTCCCACACCTCTCCACTGGCAACACAGGGATAACGGCTCTTCTGTGCTTTCCTGGGGTGGCAGGGAGATAAATTCAGGAGCACGCTGCAGAGCATCAGCATTCAGAGTGTGGAGGTTACCCTCACACCCACCTCGGTGACAGCCCAAATGAACCATACAAGAGATCATAGAATCATAGAATCACAGAAAGGTCTGGGTTGGAAGGGACCCCAAAGATCATAGAGCTCCAATCCCCCTGCCACAGGCAGGGCCACCAACCTCCAGGCCTGGAGCTACACAAGGTTGTTCAGGGCCCCATCCAACCTGGCCTTGAACACCCCCAGGGACGGGGCATCCACTACTTCTGTGGGCAGCCTGTTCCAGCCCCTCACCACTCTCTCTGTAAAACACTTCCCCCTAATATCTAACTTAACCCTTCCCTCTTTTAGTTTCAATCCATTTTCCCTTGTCCTGCCATTATCTACCCTATTAAAAAGTTGACTCCCCTCCTGTTTCTCTACTCTCTTCAGGGACTGGCAGGCTGCAATGAGGTCCCCCCACCAGCCTTCTCTTCTCCAGGCTGAACAAGCCCAGATCCCTCAGCTTCTCTTTGTAGGGGATGCAGATGTCCCTGCATCTTCCCAGGATTAACATCGATTTAAGGCCACAGAGAAACTACATCACTCATTTGGCAACTTCTGACAATCACAGAGATAGCCAGGTTCACACCTCAGAAAAAGGCTTCCACAAAGCTGCCAAGGGGAAGGCAGCTAATTCCCACTGGCTTCACTCTGGCTGTGGCTGCAACACCAGAAACCTCCAAGGTCCTGAGAACATGAAGATGCCATCTTCATTTCCAAATGGATTTCCACCTTTATTAGATATTCCTGATAGAAATGTACAAGTAAGACAGATCCAATTAGTTCACCTAATAGTTTTGCATGATGAGATTGGCCTAGCCATCTGAGCACAGGATTTTGCACAAATGAAAGAGCATTCCCATAAAATTGAAAATGTAATTTAGCAATTTGGAAAGAAAATCGACAATCTTTTGAGAAAACTAATAGCTTTTTACTGTGTAATATAAGCTCACCTATCTAGTGTGGAAAACACATAAAGCACTAAAGAGACAACCCTACCACTAAATGTAATAGTAATAAAACCTCCTCATATTTTGTTCCTTATTACGCATCTTTGTTCGCTTCCAGATTCCCCAGAAACAGGGACTCTCTATACTTCTGACTGATAACTCAAGAATTCCTCATGCAGCTGAAAGCAGCACACTCCCTGCAAGCTGCCACCCGAAAGAAAAGGGACATTTTCTGCTTTGCCATTTAAAAGGCAGCCCCAGGGCCCAGATAATGGCAGGTGGGAACTGGCAGAGGTGCAATTGATTTCACGGTGCCAATCTGTATTGGTCTGAAGGTATCTGAAGATATTATGGGATGGAGAATCCCAGGTTTGCCTGCCCTCTTCCTTCCCTCAGTTTCCCCTGCTCCATGCTCTCTTTCCTCTGCTGCACATGTCCTGGCTCCAGCCGTGCTTCTCCTGCCCCTCTGCACCCAGGGTGTCCCTCCAGAAAGGCATAGGATACAAGGAGCCATCATCCTGGCAGAAAACCATGCTTTTGACTTTATGGTTGCCCAACCACGGGCTGTGCACATGCCACAGCAGCTAAAACCATCGAACATGTCAGTAACATCGCCCAGACCTCTGGTCCCCCTAAATCCTTAAGCGTGGCAGCTGTGCCATTGCTTGAGGCCACCTGAAGCCACCCAGCATGTCCCCTCTGTCACCAGCACAGCGATGCCAGGACCTGAGTGCTTAGAGTGGTTTGGGGGCCGTATAGCAGACAAAACCCCCTCCATCCCTTCTCCTTGCTGCATCTCCCCCCACATCACTCACTAGTGATCACTCACTACTCCTCGGCCAGGCAGCAGGGAAAGATGCTCTGAGACTGAGGGAGCTGGGCTTGTTCAGCCTGGAGAAGAGAAGGCTGTGGGGGGACCTCTTTGCAGCCTGCCAGTCCCTGAAGGGAGCTTATGAGCAGGAGGGGATGCAACTTTTTAAAAGGGCAGATAATGGCAGGACAAGGGGGAATGGATTAAAGCTAAAGGAAGGAAGGGTTAGATTAGATATTAGGGGGAAGTGTTTTACAGAAAGAGTGGTGAGGTGCTGGAACAGGCTGCCCAGAGAAGTAGTAGATGCCCCATCCCTGGAAGTGTTCCAGGCCAGGTTGGATGGGGCCCTGGGCAACCTTGTGTAGCTCCAGGCCTGGAGGTTGGTGGCCCTGCCTGTGGCAGGGGGGTTGGAGCTCTATGATCCTTGGGGTCCCTTCTAACCCAGACCATTCTATGATTCTATGAGTAGCTAAGCAAAGGAGAGCTTGTGCCTGAGGAGGTGGTTTGCTGCGCTCTGTATCAGAGGGTTAATGCTGAGCACACAGCACCCGTGTTGCATCAGTGATGTGAGGAAATGTTTTCCTGACCCCTCTACTGGAAGCAAAGCGTTCAAATGAATCGCTCAGAGCACAGAGACTGGTTCCAAAGACATAGCTAGAGATTAAAACAGCACAAAATTAAAAGGTGTGCTGGTGTTTCCATGATGGAGTTTGGAAAGACCTATGATGTGCTGCAGGTAAGCCCTGTGTCTGTCCTGTTTGCATCGCTCACATCCCCCATCGGCACTGCTGCTGTTTTACAGGTGGCAGCAAGAGTGGAAATCCAAAGTCTGGTCCCACAATGTGTGAAGTGGTCTGTCAGAGGACATCCCTGCCCATGGCAGGGAAGCTAGATGAGCTTCAAGGTCCCTCCCAACCCAAACCACTCTGGGATTCTACAATCCCACAACAATTACCAATTTCAGAGAAAAACCTCCCCCTCCAACAGCCCTACTTGTAGAGGTTATAATGCCTGGAAAGGGAATTAATTAGCACAGGCAGGTCTCTAGCACACAGGTGAACTCATCGAAGCCCATTTACAAACCTGCTTAGAGATGCTGGTGTGGCAGGTAGGTAGGCTGTGAACACAGCTGCAGATGGAACACAAGAACGTTTCAGTGGTAGCTTTTAAAGGGAATAACTTGACATTTGATTCCGGGACAATAGTGAAATGTCAACATCTGTTGTGGAAACACGGAGTAACGATTGAATTAACACTATGTATGGCTCCTGAGCATGCAGCAGGGTAGTGCCACACAGGGCTGCAATTGGGCAAAACTGTGCTGAGCTTCAGGGTCCAAATTAAAAAGAGAAACTGTCTGGGCTGGAGTGCAGCAGGATCAGCTGTATTTCAAGGATGGAGAGCCCACGGCTGCTGCCTGCCAGCTCAGGGATTGCCATATCTATATCAACTGGATTGCTGGAGTCTGTAAATGCATCACTCACGGCCTTTACAGAGGAAGAGTCTGTAACTACCACGGAGACCTCAGCGCATCCCTTATGAATTGCAAGAGCTTCACTGTGATACAGCCAAACAAACCAAGGCCAGTTTGGTATTTAATGATAGGGCTGAAGTCTTTTACAAAGGTTTATTGAAGGATTTCACCTTTTGCTTCCTCTAATTAGCAAGGAACCTGAATGTCCTAGCCTAAAAACTGTTGTGCTCTTGGTCTGACACCTCCTAAGTGAAACATCTCCCCATGACATGAGGGCGTGGTGGTGTTCAAGGACATCAGTGCTGAGGGCTTTTCAATCTGAAGGGAAGTTACTGTATTTAACTATTACGGGGCAATGTTAAATAGTGGTCACTACACCCCATCATCAAAGGGGTGGCACGTTAGCAATACCAGCTGGTTTGGCAAGCAATAAATGCACAAACTGGCCTGTTTTTCTCTTCCTCATGGTCATGCATCTGCAGATTTAAAAGAAAAAAAAGCCTAGATCAGCTGGTCTGTCTCCTTGGACATTTTACACCATTCTGGAGGAGCCTTTTGTGTTCACAGGGCTGGATCCAGAAAAGTGCTGAGTCTTAACATTTAATTGCAGATATATTAAAGGGGGAACCAAATTGCAGTAGAGCATTGCAGGCAGCACAACAGATCCCAGTGCTTGGCACCAGGCTGAGCATCTGAAGCTCACCCCGCAGTCAGGCTGGTGTCAGGCACAAGGAGCCCCAGAGAGGGACCCAGAGAGGTCACCAGTGTTCCCAATGCATATTTGCTTCCATAACCAAGCTCTTCATTGTGCTGAGAGGGAAACCCATGGTGTTGTTAACAAACAACCCATGGGAAGAAGGAAGTGCCTGTGAGCGGGGAGAACCTGTGCCAGAGCACATGGCTCAACCACTCCGCACAGCATCCAACAGGGTTTCAGCCCCTGCCATGGTGGCAGACCGGACATGCAGTGAGATAGTTGGATTCAGTATGGCTAAACCTTCTCAAAATAGAATCTAGTCCTCAGGGTTCCGGTACTGGAAATGGGGCTGTGGAGCTGGGCTCAGCATCAGCACCTCAAGCCTTTAATCCTGCTCCCCCCAACCCAAATCCCGGCCCAGGTGAAGTCAGTGGGAATTTTCTCACCGACGCTCAGCCCCTGCATCTTGCCAGAGGGCTGGATTTCCCCACAGGGTGGCTCAAAAGCTTTCCTCTGCTTCCACCAACCTCACACAGCACTGCAAGGAGATTTGCTCCGGATTTCCTTGGATTTGAGCTTGGCATCAGGTCAGAAACCCTGATACAGCAGCATCAAAGAACTGCAGGAAAGCAGCCCACCGGACCAGTACCAAGAAACAACTGAAAAGTTGCTGTTACACCATAAACTCTGGGACTAGTACAGCACTGACTGCAAGCCAGGTGCTACTACACTCACCAATTTGCAGGAGCAGGGGGTTTCCAGCTAGGCAGCTCCTCTCTGTGCCTACTGAGAGATGACTCTGCATTTAGCAGAGGAGTTTATTCACTGTGATAATAATTTTCCAAATGCTCCATGATTTTTCAGTGCTCCTTGTTTTCCAGGGGATGGGGTGGCCAGGATGGGAGGGGTACAGAGGGAGCTTTCCTTTGAAGAGCTATTTTAACTCGGTACTAACATTAGCTGAAGAAAAGAGAGAGGGATTTCCTCAGCCAGCTCTAGTCCTGCCAGCAGCTGCTGGTGGCAAAGGGACACACCGCTCAGCAGGTCCTGGTGTGGGACCCAGGGACAGGCTTGTAGGTGACCCAAAGTGGATTGAAGGCTGGTGACACCCCACAGAACATCACCTTTTCTTTGCCCCTCTTTATTAGCAGGATGACATTCACGGAAGGGGTGATTTTTCTCAAGTTCAATCCTTAAATGGATGGGGGATGGCAGGGGAGAAATCTTTCTTTTTATAAAAAACTAAAACCACTTAGAAGAATGCTGTCAGCAGCCAGGGCACAGCACCAATGTTGCTCTCTTCCCATCAGCACCAGCATCTCCTCAGGATCCAGCAGCCTCAATCCTGGGATTTACTTGGTTCATGCCAGCAGCCACACTGGTATAACCGGGGAGGATCCCAGGCTCAGGGAGGTCAGGTAAAGTGAGGATGACCAAGAGCAGGAGAGGATGCTGGGAGCACGTTGCTGTCTGCTTGCCCCATCCTCTGCTCGTGACACGGCTGTGTCCGGGGACACATTTCTCCCACAGAGCTGAAATAGCTCAACCAGATTGAAGACACTAATAAAACCAGTAAATGGAGCCAGGGTGTCCTCCCTCCCCACTGCTTCACACAGGAGGACATGAAAAATTATTTGAGAGCACAAGCGAATAGGAAGCATATCTAGGAGGAGTTGACTGGGACAATCAACTTTGATTTAAACCCAACAGTGCCTGCAGCTCTGCAGACACAGCCCCACGTGCAGGCAGGGCTTGGGCAGAAACCAGGGTCTGAGCAGCAAGTTGGCACAAAGTCACCTGCAGCAGAGGGCAGCCAGGGCTCCAAACACCTATGTTCTCTTGGGNCAGGAAAGGGGTGCTGTCTGGCTTTTTTTCAAGTTTTGGAAAACCTGCAAAAGGCAACAGGTTTATTAGAGCCCTTGGTGAGCAAGACATGGCCACATAGAGGGGGTTTCCTGTCCCATCTCCTGACTGCATCGCTCTCAAGATAACTGACAGGGACTTTTTTATTGTGGTCACTATGACATTTCTGACATTTTAAGATTAATAATATCTGGTAGGCTTCTCTCCACCAGCAATCACATCACTCCACCGTGGGGCTTGGGCTTTATCCTCATTTCTTCTTGTTCTGTCACTTCTAATAACATATTAACAGACATTTGCTACCCTAACTCTGGATTGTGATCAGGAGGGTTTCCTCAGACCAATAAACCTGCTGCCTGTGAGGGCAACACACTTTGTCAGTGCACCTGGAGAAGAACATCTCAGAGGACTTTCCGTGGAGCCACTCATAGGGCTGCCCCTACCCCCAGGTCACTCCCTGTGCTCCTGCCCAGAGCACACACCACAGAGCCTTCAACATCTCCCTTTGACAACCCAAATATCCTTGCTTTGGGTTTAAATCCACGAGTCTTAAAACCATGCAGAGTATTTGCTACACTGACAAATCCAGATTGCTTTTTTCTTAAGATCACATATTCCCACTGGGCATTTGCTGCCACATTTCCATTAGAAAAAAAAAAAGTCTTAAGGAGAGGAATAAACTCGAGTCAGAGTCAGGAAGCTTCAAGAGTACGGAATCCTCTGCCACGTTACTATCAGACAAACTCCAGTTAACTCCACCCTCTTTAAAATCACTGCAAGGGGTGTTAATTTACTCAGCAGCCAGCGTGCAGAACCCATGGAGCCGGGTGAGATCACAGCAGTAAAGCCAGGCAACGGCATCACATCGCTGCCAAGAGCATCCCCCTGCTCAGGAGGATGCAGGTCCCAGAGTGAGCAAATGCCACCAACCTGCAGCTGGCACGGCAGCAGCACGATGAGGAAAGGCGTTTATTATGCAGAGCTAATGCCATTAGAGTAAATGGATTTTCCCAGAGGAATACAGGAGCAGCGAGATAGTTACGGCAAACGCTGGAGCAGTTCCCTCGAGGGGTGATGACGATGTTCTTCACACACACAGGCCACAGGCACGTTCATCCTCATCCACTGCAGCCCACTTGGAACTTGGGATGTCAAAACCTGAATGGGGCTGGGGTGCCCAACCCTCCTGAGCACCAGGGAGGTTTGGCTGGAGGTTATCAGCGGCGTGAGGCAGATTTCTCACTGCATTTTATTTAGAAACAGCCTGCCCTCATGTGGTGGATGGAAAAGCAGGAGGATGAAGATTTTGAGCTAAAAGTGTCTGGGGATGTACCAGGGCCAGGAGCCGGGAGCCCTTCAGAGAAAATCTCGGACAGCTCAGTCACACGCAGCTTTTCCTCACTTATTTTTGTCCCTATTTCCCTTCCGAGCCACAAGGCACCGACTTCTCTCACTGGCCCAGTGACATCAAGTTAGCCACGATCAAGTACCCTGGCAGAGCCCAGGGGTACCCAGCACAGCCCTGGGGCTGCAGCACCACTCACTCCCACTGCCAAGCTGGTACCCACAGCATGGACATAGGGCAAGGCTGCCCAAAGGCTGCCCAGCCCTCAGTGCAGGCAGGGTGCTGCAGCTCCAGCACAGAAAATTAGGAAAAGTCCTTGATGTTCAGTGTATTGGCAGGACTGTAAGTTTTTTCTTGAACAGAATCACAGAGTTACAGAATTGTAGGGGTTGGAAGGGACCTCCAGAGATCAGAGTCCAAACCCCCTGCCAAAGCAGGTTCCCTAAGACAGGTCACACAGGGAGGCATCCAGATGGGTCTTGAATCTCCAGAGAAGGAGACTTCACAACTCCCCTGGGCAGCCTGTCCCAGTGCTCTGTTACCCTCACTGTGAAAGCTCTGATAAGGCTTTCCACCAGAGCAGGGGCTTGGCTCAACGGCAATTGCACTCCCGTCATGTTTGGGGGGTTTCTGGGCAGCCTCTTGGAGCAGCCTCAGCTTATCATGATGGGGGATAAAAGCTTTACCCAGAATCACCACCATCCAGAATAAGTAAAACCAGGTCCAGTAACAGGTCCGAGAAAGCCACATCTTCCCTGCTTGACCAACTTCCTTTAAACATCAGTGAGATGAATGGGTCTCCAACATCAGCACTGACAAGCGAGCGGTGATGCAAGACCAGGCTTCGTATCGATGCACAGAGCTTGCTGGCTGCATTTTGACAGCTGGGACAGTAACTCCACAAGCAGCAGGCAATGCTTCAGGGCCAGGAGCAAGCTGGCCCACAGCCAGCCCTAACACGAGTGCTGGCACACTGCTGCAGCTCAAACGTGATCCCTCGATGAGCAAACAGGACACACTGCAGCATCTCCTGCCCAGGGCTTGCAGGAATCCAAACCCCAGCGAGACACCTGCATGTCACACCAGCAGCCTGCACACCTGGAGCACCAGCACCTCTAGCTTCCGATGGGACACGAGCTGAGTGGATCCAGTTCTGGTCACCAGCAGCTTCTTAACAGTGTGGGAAAAGCCAGACAGGATCCTGCAGCAGGAAGATGCGGAGGCAAATCCTGCCCACACAGCGCAGTTTCCAACCCCAGACCCAGCTCCCGCAAAGACAGGAGGCTCCCCAAGAACTTGCACCCTCACAGAGCCATGCCAGGGGACAGGGACAGGCTGGCTGCTCAGACCCAGACACAAAGAGAAAGCATCTTCCCATTTTTTCCAACCCTCTTGGTTCAACACTCCAGTTCGCAAAGCTCCTCGAGCGCAGCCGGCACAACCACGCACCAGCTCATCCCCATCTCGTTCCAGCAGCTTCAAAGCCTCTACCCAAACCCTGACTCGTGACAGCCAGTAGAAATGAGGGGACAAAGGCATTAAGTGACATTAGTCTGGATGGCACTCATGTATTTTCCACAGCCTGAAAATGCAGCAGCAGCAGCGCTTCACCCTAACACCCACCTTCCACCCTGGTTTCTCACAGCAGTAGGTCCGACAGGCACGCTTTCCATGGGTGTGTCTGCTTTCCATGAGCAGCTTTAAGTCCACCAAGCAGGATGCTTGCACAGGTCTAAGTCCACATGCAAGGAGTTCAGAGACCTGCTAATGCCTGCCTGCATCCCGCCAACAACCCTCCAGCAGCGGGAGCATCAGCACTGCAACACAGAATGCCTGAGTAAGGAGCTACTGGAGGCAGCATCACAGCCCTGCCCACACTTGAGCAGAGGCTCTAATTCCACTTTATCTGCTTGTCATCACCTCCTAAAACAAGCCAGGCCCATGTTTTTGTTGGAGTGTGTGGCTTGACTGTGTAAAAGAGATTTTTTTTCTGCATATAAAAGTCATTCCCAGCAGGTCCGTTTACCACACTGCTGCCTCGGGACCGGCCCATCGGCGGAGCTGCAGTGACGCGACAACGATCAGCATTAAGGCAATTGTATTTTGCTCCGTTTCACAGTGCAAATGAAATCGCACAGGCAGGTGGCAATGGTAAGCACCGCTCCTCCCCTGCCCCGCTGTGGGAACACCGTGAAGAGAGACGTAACGTTTCCAATCAATAAATTAAGCTCTGTCAATACGCTGCTCTTGGACTGAAGGACGGGGCTCACGCAGCATTCTTCAGCTCTAGGGCTGCTTTACAAGGTCTTCATCATCCTCATAAACATTTCGGTTTGGTAGATGCTGCTCCTCCTGTGAGAGAATAAGGATTCAGGGTTTTGCCAAGCTAAAACAGAGCACAAAGACTAAATCCTTTTCCCATCTTTCGGTAGCTTTTTTACTCCGTATCAATGCAAATCGAGATTTCTCATCAAACCAGAAAACTTCCAATGTTGCCTTTTAACAAGGAAAGGGAGAAAGCCATTCCCTGCAGCCAGCATCCCCAAGGAGCACTGCTCCATCCCTGGGTACAGCAATGTCCGGGAGCACCGGTGGGACAAACCTCCCACCTTCTGGGCTGGTGCTTCCCCATCAGCCCTCAACTCCTTCTGCATCCCAGCCAGCAAACTGAAAACTCAGCTTCAAGCAGGATCAGTTTGGAGCTTTGCTGCTAGCAAACACAGAGGAGATGCCCAGCTTTGGAGGAGGGAAGGGGGATGTGTTAACCGGGACAGGAAGATCTTAGTTTTCTTTTAATTGCTGCAGTGACTCTGAGCAGGCAGGCTGAGGACAAAGCGTGCCCTTTGAAGCCCCAAGAGATTTGTTACTTCTTTCAAGCTTTCAATCTGCCCCGGCAGCTCTCGCTGCCAGGAACTGGGTTTGGTGCCTCCACCGCAGGAACAGCACTTCACCCCGCAGCCCACCTCAGTTTAAAGCAACCAAAAATAATAAAACCAATCACACTGCTCCAGCTCTGCATCACCAGAGTAACGAAGCGGCAACAACTTCTTCTACAGGGTTATATAAAGCACATAAACCCAGCATTGGTGATTTCCCCTTCCCCATCGCAATTCCCCGCGTCTTATAAAACCCTCCGGCAAATAAAGCGTAACCTTTACAAGCAACACTTCCAACAGAGTAATTGGTAATTAGCCAAATAACCAGTGACTTCTGACCCTGCTGCAGCAGCCAACACACTGCCCGCAGGAGCACGGTAGCTGGAATCCATAGGTAGATGTGTAAGTGCAGAGAACGAGGGGTGTTGTTGAGTGTATCGGTGCTGGGGATGTGATACGGGAGAGACGCAGCCAGGGAGGACACCGAGGACAGATGCAACTCAGGAGCAGGTTTCAATCTGGAGGGTACTTGGTTCGGTGATGAGTTTGAGCAAACTAGAAATACTTACACCTTTAGGTCAGCTGTGATTTAAACCTAATGACATACAGAAGCCAAACCCAAACTTTGTGGATGTGCACTGTAATTCTTTCAGCCACAGTAAACCAGGAGTGACTGGAGGTGAACAGCCGTGATGTGAGGGCTGTGCACTGTGGAAGTCGAGGCGGTTAGGAAAGCTTACCTGGGCTTATAGTGTGCAGATTTAGACATAAACATGCTTTTAAAAAATAAACAACTCGCCCTGAATACCACCAACAGCAGGAGATACCTTTAAAAGATAGCTCAGAAGTATTAAAGATGATTTTAACAACTTTCCTTGGAGAGAAAAATAAACACGGACTACAGGTGGGAATAACCACAGACATATTAAATACCAGAAAGTGTTATGTGGCAAGGAGACTAAAATAGTATGAAATATTCCCATTCCGTAAAAATAGCCCAAGCACTCAGATGTTAGAAGCCCTCTGAAGTTGCCAGAACAAGAGTTGTCTCTTTCCAGGAGAAGCCCTCATGCCTGCCTGTGCTCATACCTATTTATAAACTTCCAGCTAAAAAATTACCGGTGCCGACTCTTTCCTGACATCCCACTCCCAGAAATAGCCACTGTGACAGCCCCTGGAACAGCCTCAGCCCCTCAGCACTGATGTCAGTGGCCACAACGCTTCCCAGGGATCGGAAAAAATAAACCAGCCCCCAAAAAACACAACTCCTTGTTTGAAAAGCAGCAGAGCACTCCCTGCGCTGGGACGGCTGCTGCGCACGGGTGTCTGGGGAGGTTTCATCCCTTTCCTCCTTTGCTGTAGTGAAGCATTAAGGCAGCACCCAAACGCCCATCCCCACACCCCATGGGAGAAGGGGCTGTGGAGAGGACGCCAAGACAGATGTGAGAACCCCCTGGGCTTCAGCTCATCCGAAGGCAGCATCAGGAAAAGCCAAAAGGTACATCAAAGCTCAAGACCCTGTGGATTCCCCTTCGCAGGGAGCTGGGGACAAACTCTGCAGCTCATGGAACAGAGCCCTGCTCTGCAGCAGACACCCCACCACAGGGCTCTGTGCACCCCACATCCACCTTCAGATGCCCAAACCCACCATTCTCAGGCTGGTTTGCTTTGTGGTTGGGTTTGTTTGCTGGGGTTTTCTGAGCTTATTTTGTCACCCTGGAGTTTCCACCTGATTATACAGGGCATCCAAAGCAAGGGCAGCACCTGAAAAATTCCCCTCAGTGATGCTCTGGGTTTAAGACAAGGCACTCAGAGAATCACAAGGTTGGAAAAGACCTTTAAGATCATTGAGTCCAACCATTCCTGTCCTCTCCTAAACCATATCCCTAAGTACCTCATCTACCTGTCTTTTAAACACCTCCAGGGATGGTGACTCAACCCCCTCCCTGGGCAGCCTGTTCCACATCCCGACAACTCTTTCAGTGAAGATTTTTTTTCCTAACATCTAATCTGAACCTGCCCTGGTGCAGCTTAATTCCATTTCCCCTTGTCCTATCTCCTGTTACCTGGCTGAAGAGACCATCACCCACTTCTCTACAACCTCCTTTCAGGTAGTTGTAGGTGGTGATCAGCGTTCTCTTCTCCAGGCTGAACACCCCCAGCTCCCTCAGCCCCGCACAGCGCTGCTAATATGGATGGGTCATTTGCTACTTCAAAAGCCAGGTTCAGCATTCTTAAACCTTTGAAACCGTTAAGTCATGATACAGGGATCCAGGCAGTAGGTTCAGCACGGCCACAGGCAAGGCAAGGCTGGGTGGCCCAGGGGTGACTTGCTCAGAAAGCGGGGGGTTTGCAAACCATGCAAGCCTGAGTTTATCCTTGGGTTGAGAGGACCTCAGAGTCCATGGACACTAAACTTCCAAATCCTGCAGTGCCGATACCCCATGAGCTATCCCCTCCTCAACATTTCACCAGCTCCCCAGAGAAAAGCTGTGTGAGAGTCCTGGTGATGCACCCCCCACGCCCACCACCTTGTATGCCAGAGCCTGACAGCAAAACCAACTTTCTCTCCAAATAGGAAGCACACACAGGGCACCGGTCTGCAGAAGCTGCTCCCAAGAGAGCAGATGATCCTGCTTCCTCCTGACACCCAAGCCAGTTTACAACTGCAGGAACATACAGCTCGCTCCCAAATTTCAACACTTTGAGTAAAGTCAGGAAAAATTCCACACAAACCACCCAAACCGTAAACCACAGGAACAGATTGTGTAGATACTCACCAGAACAGCAGACACCTACGCTGTTAATAGATAGCTTTCACTCACAGGATCAGACAACAACAATCCCACTCACACAGGTAACTTGAGCACACACCCCATTTACCCTTGGAGCATCCGTCACCTGCTACCAGCTCAGCCAGGGTGGGATCATTTTGGGGTGCCTGACTCAAGCTCTGGCCCTACCACGATGCTCAGAAGTCCCAGCTAGCGAGACACCCTGGGATGACCACATCAGTACCTTGCACCAAACGCCATCCATGCTGAACGTACTTACGGGTGGCACCAAATCCCCCCCAGCACCCACCCCAAGACCCTGCACAAGAGCTGCAGTCAGCTCCAGCATTAGCGATACAAAGCCAAGGCTGGAGCACCTCCCAAGAGCATGTAACAGGCAACGAACAGGTTTCATTCCCAACACGTAACACAGCCCGATGCCTTCCACTCGTCTGGGGTACAAAGCATTGCAGCAAATCCATTATCAGGTTCTCCAGCCCATTTTTCCCTCGCTGTCAACAAGCGGGGCAGCCAGAAGGACTCCACACTCAAGGAACATCTTTGCCTTTTGTTTGTGCAGGGATTTGAAGTCCAGATTGCAGCTCTCCTGGGCACAAGGAAGATTACAACTCAGGCTCAGATTAGATTCTGGGGTAAAAAAATCATCTGGAACCACCAGCGGCAGGGAAGACCTGGCAGAAGCTGTGTGGTTGTGCATGAACTATGTGAGCATTGCTCTGCTTCGGGGTATTTTCTTCCATCACTGTTTGCAACCTTCCCCTGACCAGGTCTAGGCACAGGGCCCAGGGGACAGGACTGGATCAGGGACCCACCATAAACCAGAACACCAAAATGATCCTTTTAGATCTTAAAATATTTTAGCTGGAGGAAGGAGAGTGTTGAGGTTACTCCAGCTGCCCATCTACCAAGACCACATCTATTTGTGCGGAGGCAACTGCAGTGACTACAAGCTGGGGCCCTGGAGCAAGTCTCCCCACAGCTCTGCCACAAAACACACACGCAACCATACAGCTCCAACTGGACAGGCCAGAAGAAAGACCAGCTAAAGCCAGAGCATCCAAGCATCTCCCCAAAACTTGGAGCTTACCCTTAGCAAGCAGGCCACCCAAAAAAAAAAAAAATCCGGACCCAAACCCTACACACCAAACCCCCATGACACACCACAGCAAGGCAGCAGCCTCAGGCACAATCATGCCCAAGTACATCGCCTGCACACCCACACCTCAGGTTCAGCTCCCTCCTTTGCCTGACAGCACCCAGACCCCATCAACCTCTCCAGCAGTGCGGAGACTCTTCCAGCAGCAACACCCAGCAGTGGAGCACAAAACCTCAGGGTGCTACGTTCAGCTTGCACAGCAGAGCCTCAGCTCTGGCCCTGCTCCCACAGTAGAGCAGGTCACACCATCCCACCAACCTCTGGAGCTGCGACAAACCAAGGTCTCCCCACTCCCAGGGGGCAGCAGTTCCAAGACAAGGTGCAGCTAGCTCCACTCCCAACTTCAAGGCTCGCAAGTTAAAGCAAAAGATGGAAGCATGACCATTGCTTAAGGCCGAGCATCAAGCTCAGTCACCCAGTGCTGTCTCTCGATGACATCCTTCTCCTAGCCTAGGGAAGAAACTTGCCCCATCCCAGCAAAGAGCCTCCTTGAAGTAGGAGCAGCAAGACGTTTGTAGAGAGCCACCTTCTTCAAAATCAAGGGGGAAGAGTTTGCTGGCCGAGGCAGGACAAGCCAGCAAAAAAATGGTCTCCTGGATGTCTCTCATCTACGGCAACCACACTTCAGCAAGATACGTCATTAAACACCAAGTTTATTTTACAATCCTTTTATTGTTAAGTCCACCACAGTCATTTACATGTTATTACAGAAACAAACTCCCAACATGCCCTTCTCCCTGGACCACCACAACCTTTCCAGGGGGTTGGGTTGTGAGGGGTTGTTTGGGGTTTTTTTTGTCTTTACAAAAGGCAAGACAAACCTTAGCCTCTGGAGAAGTTTTCTTTCTTCCCATCCCTTCAAGCTGCAGAGCCACCAGCAGCAAGCCTAGGAACACACGTTCCTACAGACTCTGCCATAGGAACTGGTTACTGACAAAAGCTGTTGTCAGCGCTGAGGGTCTTGCGGTTTACAGATGGATACCGTGCAATTTTTCTCCTACTAAACTCATCAAAATTGCATCGTGATCCACCCGACAACAGCAAAACAAAGCTTAACATACTGGCAAATTTGGGGCAGCGCAGCCTGAAGACAAGTCCTCCTTTCCTCCACAGGCCGGGACAAGTGCAATACTCTACATACAGCTACAAGTAATGCAACAAATCCCCACCCATGGAGAAACCAGCGCAAGGCGTCTTCAGATCTTCCATGGAGGAAAAAAACAACCCCCAACAAAAGAAGGGAGGGGAGGGAGAGAGAAGCTTCAAACCCCGTTATTCACCACAGATTCACCACCACCACAGTCAGTTTTGCATGGATTTGCACAGCAATTTTACTAAGCTGGGATGCAAACCTGCAAAACTGACTGTAATCAGCACCATCTTCTCCAGAACACTGCCACTAGCTAGGATGCGCTTTATCTAGCAGTACTGTAAGTGCCCACATTACAGTAGGTCCAATTCAAGGCTACCTGCACTATGAGCACTTTGATACTGCTAGGACAAAACTACTCCCCGAGCAATTGCCTTCAATGAGGGAAAAAAAAAAAAAAGAAACCCAAAAATGCTTTAACTAAAATTGCAATTGCTGAGCTAAAGCCAGATGGATGCGGGTTTTCTTGGACGTGCAGGCAGCAGCTTGTGCCAGAAGGAGCATTTAGGGCAGTAGATTCTACGCTACTTCACTAACTGCACTAGATGCACCTTAACACAAGAACCATCCGTAACGGAGCTCTAAGGCAGCAAAACAACAATCCTGGTTACATCCGTGCCCTGCTACCGGCACTGAATCGCCACAGTAATGCCAGAAGTGCTTATACTGCAGTAGATCCTAAACTCTACCTGCACTGTAAGCACTTTTGCACAACTCAAGGCCCATCACCAGACAGAAACTCTTCTGCTTAAAAGGTCTTCTCGTTTCAGCGCGGCGAAAGCGTCGCAGAAGCATCTTGACCAAAGCACAGGAGCCAACAAGACCTGCCAAGAGAGAAGACCAGTATTAATGCTGTGTAACACAGATATGGATTTGCTGCTTGATCTAGCAGAGATTTTTCTTACTAAGGTATGGAGGCAGAAATGGGTTTGAGTTTTGAGAAGGCAGTTTAACTGAGAAGGCAGATTAATGGAGAGCACACCAAACAAGAGTTTGCAGCTAATCTTCACTTAAATTAATGCAAAAATGGCTTCCTCCAGCCACTAATGGCAGTTAAAAAGCACCTTAATAGGTATCAAACCATCCCGGTTTCCTGCTCTTCCCTGTTCGGTGCGTTACACATTGTGTTCGACCTTTCTCCCGGAGCTTTACCCTGTATCTTGCATCACCCAGCCACCAAACATCCCCCCTACCCCCCATCCCCACGAGTAGCGCAAGGAAAAGTTCTGACACATGATCCTGCACCCTCCGCACCAGATAATGGAGTATCTGTACTCCAGATGATGCCATTAACTGCAGCG
>VZTU01011815.1:44488-127761 GCA_013400835.1 Zapornia atra | reverse complement strand
GCAAAGTCACAAGTCCCTTGGCAAACCTGCTGAGGCGTGGATCAATCTTCACAGGCATAGTGATCTCTGCTCCCTGTCCTCATCCATGGGCTTCAGGGGGACACCCGTTTCACCATGGACTCCACCACGAGCTGCAGGGGAAACTTTCTCTTCGCATTCTTCATCCCCCCCCTCCTGCGGGCCTGGCCTTGGAGTCCGTGCAGCTTGTTACATCTTCTCACTCCCGCTCCGGTGGCAAAGTGCGCCTGCCAGCAGTTTTTTTTTTCTCCTATATGTGATTCACAGAGGCGCTATGACCAGCTCTGATAGGCTTGGTCTCAAATTCGGCCTTGACTGTACCAGTGTTTTTCAAAACATGGGGCTTGCAGAAAGCTGTAACTGCAGCCTACAAGAGCCACTGAAGCAGCAGTTACACTAAACTGCAACAAGGTGGGAAACAGACATTTCAGGCACACAAGCCCTTCTTCAACCTTATCCCATATATCAAAAGAAAATAATTCCATTTCTCCATCATGTAACATTTATTTGGTGATTGTCAGATGTGTTCTGTAATGTTGCAAAAGCCCCACCATCCTGCCTGAACTGTTGCAGTGAGTAGACATTGCACCAGTGCCCTGCTTTAAAGGGAACCCCCTACCCAAGGTATTATTTCAGTGCCCTGTATGTCATAGTCCTCTGTAGAAAGTCAGAAACACTTTCTCTGAGAGCCTTTTTTCTTTTAAAATTGTTTTCCATATGGTATTTTTTCTATGAAGAAATGCATGTATATTTATATATTCATACATATATGCACAGATATGTATTTACATATTTTCAGAAAAAAAACTTCTTGTCTGCCAAGAAACATTAGAAAATTTATAATTGAAAAACATGGTGCAAAAGTTATTTTAAAGTAAAATGTCTCTTCACTCTTTATTACCTCAGAATAAACAGACACATGATGTTCAGATCTGTTTCCCAGTATGAAATACAGAGGAAGCACTTGATGTATTGTTAAATTCAAAACCCAGGAGAGGTCATTAGATCATTTGATCTGATCTCTGCAACGCAGAGTACATTTTGCCTACCAATTTTAATATGGTATTCCTGACCTGTGGCTGACTCAAACATACCTCCCAAAAGGGTGCGTGAATTTGATCTGAGAACTGCAAGTCATGGAATGCTCACACCTTCTCTTCACGATTGTTTTGCAATGACTTAACCCCTTCTATTAAAAATATTTCTAATACTAATTTTCCATTTTCTACTTCCAGATGACAGAACTTCTGATACATAGAAAAAAAAAAAAAATGACTTGCACATTTCTGTAACTGTTTTTCCATACACCCAAACACATTACCATTGGCTGCCTCATCCAACTCGTCCTTTTTCTTTTTAATATTTACATTTTCTTTCTTCTGAATTTTTTCTAGTAATTCAAGATTTACTAAAAATTAACCTCATGCCATATGTCTTTCTAGTTCTTTAAAGACTGTTTGGTACAAATTATCTGCAATTCCATGAGTGTTTATCCTTTAGTGATTATCTATGCTATGAAAAGTACTTTCTTATCATCTTGGAATGCAAACACATGGCTGTTCAAGTACAGAACAGAAACTCTTGCTGAACATTTCTACATCTCCTATGTCATTATTAATGATTTAATTATCTCCAGTTAGTAATGGAGCTATAGCATGACTGTGACTCCTCATTATTGTACTTGGCTCCCTTACAAGTTTTATCGATTCTAATGACATACACTGCTATTTATTTACCAAAAATACTTCTGTATGACTATATAAAAATTACATGTCCTACAGGAAGACGAGTGACTTCATGGAACTGTCTCCAGAGACACTAACACAAAAATCAGGTTTGGATAAGACTGATGACAAGTTTCTCAAAGATGAAGCTCAGGGATCATGGATTCATGTGGACCACAAAAATTATCAAAGAGCTGGAGCACCTCTCCTATGAAGACAGGCTAAGGGAGTTGGGACTGTTCAGCCTGGAGAAGAGAAGGTTCCGGGGGCACCTTATAGTGGGCTTCCAACACCTGAAAGGTAGAGAAATCTGGGGAAGAACTGTTCACGAGGGCATGTAGCAATAGGATGAGGGATAATGGTTTCAAACTAGAAAAGGGTAGATTTAGGTTAGATATTAGGAAAATGTTTTTCAATATGAGGGTGGTAGAACACTGGAATAGGTTACCCAGAGAAGTAGCGGAGGCCCTATCCCTGGAGATATTCAAGGTCAGCCTTGACACAACCTGATCTAGTGAAGATATCCCTGCTTACTGCAGGGGGGGGTTGAACTACATGACCTTTAAAGGTCCCTTCCAACCCAACACACATATTCTATGATTCTTCTGGGAGAGCTCTGAAGTCTGAAACAAATTACATCATTGGCCAATGAGGAGGTCTAAGACCCCTGCATTAAAAATGTTTAGCTTTTACAAAACACGTTATTAATAAAAATTTGGTGAAACAATTGGATTTGACATTGTAAGGAACACCTTTAGCACATCCTAAACAAAGATCACAATACATCATTTTTGTTACAACTGAGCTTTGCTGTACATGATAGGTGCTAGCAGCTGCTACAATCGTGGCAAGAAGATGTAAAGAAAAAAATGTAAGAAAAAAGCTAACATTTTAGCATAGTTAAAGCCATGTGGGTAACTTCAATTGAGAAACAATTTGTTCTGCGTGTGCTCCTATCACTTTGCAGAACTGATTTTCAAATACCAAATAGTATAACACATGGCTGGATACCAAGTGAATAAAAGGAAGAACACTGCAATCAACAAATCGCTTGTATCAGTAATTATCAAACAAACATAACAGCATCTTGGACAGATACACATCAGATTTATACCAAAGATTACCATTACTATTGAAAAATTACTACAGTAAAGCTTTTAAGCAGTGATGGTATAATAATAATCTGTAACAAATTATATCAAAAGATGTAATTTAACAGAAGGCTAAGATATATGCATTTCTATTCACTGCTGCCTTGTGTTAAAAAAAAGTTTAAGGAAATGGAAAATATTACTCTAAAATGTAAATTTTGATGAATTTCATGACTTTCAAATGCTTTATTACTGTCTTTAATATGACATACAAAAATATTTAAAGAACTTTGTGAAGTTTAATTAGCTTGAGTATTTGCATCAGCTTCGCAGCTAATGCCATAGTATATACCTCACTATTTCCCACCTCCCCGTTAGTCGCCTAGGTTTCACTGACATCAGACAAGAGCCCAAACTGCAGGCTGGTTTTTGCAACCAATTATGAATTGCTGTGGTAGGTTATGTAATCTGAACAAAGGACCTTGTCAGCTACTTAATTCTCCACTGTTTCTGGTAAAACACTCAAGGCAGGCAAAAGTCAATTCCTCAGTGCCACGTTGCCTGTGCTGCTTTACCCCAGTGCACATCTAAATCCCAGCAGGTCAGTGAAGCTATTCCAGGCAGAGCCCACGGGTGCCATGGGGCAATTCACACTCCTCACACTTCTCAGTCCTACTATTCCAGGCTTTCTTCTGACATCTCTATTTTACCTCAGCTCAATTCATGTTCAGGTTTGGAGACTTTTCCTCCACAGTTACAGCAGATAGATAACAATTTTTAAATGTTAAAAGAGGAAAGGAAGAGTTAGGAAAGTCAGTGATCTATCATGAGATTATTCAGCTGCTGCGGGTATGTGGGAGAGTAGTGGTGGTGATTGCTTGTTTCTAACCTAAGCCCAGTTCATGCTGTGGCTTGTTCAGTCTTTGCATTTGTCACTAACATTTCTGTCACCTCCTGGTTCAAGCAGCCAACTTCAAACACTACCTGTTGGAGGTATCTGAAGCAATGTAGCACAACCCTATTCCAGTCTGAATCTGACCTGCAAAGGAATTTTCAGCTTCCATGAGAAATCCTGTATTGATTATCATGCTCCTTATTTCCTGAGAAGCAGGTGACTCGTACCTCCACCATTGCAACAAAAGAAGCATGTAGAGCTGGAGCCAGTACACAGAATTACTCTGTGGAGCTGAGCAAGCATTCACTGAGCAGCCTTCCTGTCATATACCATGGAAAGCAGTTCTTGTTATAACTCTCATTTTATTCACAAAGTAGAGCTGCAACAATGATTTAAAGTACTCTTGTCCTGCACTCTGACATATGGGTCATCTCAACACAACCAGCACCACCTTCTGTGTGCCACATTTGGAACTCCATTAGGAAACTGATGCAGCCTGAATGAAACGGAAGAAACAAACAAAGGAGATGTTAAAGCTAGATCATGCCTGCAAATTCTCCTTTTGTCCTATCTACAGAAAACATACATGTTGCATAGGAGGAAGGGAAATACCTTGTATTGAAACTGATGCCAAATTTAGCATGAAATCATGTCCTCTATGATGTGTTTCAGACCTTGTTAAAGTATCAGAACACAGACGAAATATAAATTGTACTCATTCAAAATCGATGGGACTTAATTCAGTCATAAAAGCATCTACTTGGATATGTATATTATTTGAAAGCCTGACAAAGTAGCTGTAAATAACTATGGCATGTGAAAATGCCTGTAAGAAAAGGTTCACAATATCATGGTTAACTTTCAAAACACTTAAAAAAAAAAAAAAAAAGAGTCCTTTTCTCAGTTTTCCCATATTTGTTTAAATAGATACATTATATGTATTTTATAACTAAGAAAGGTATTTTGAAAGTTTGTTGCTCTTTGGGTTTTTTTTCCTTTTTCTAAAAACATTATTCCAATGTAAACAACCCACAGAGATGGGTCAATTCTGTTTCTGAGCTAACTTTTGCCCCAGTTAGAAGCCTCTTGGGCTTCACTGCTGTATATCCACTGCTCATTATAGCAGCCTAGATCTAAACAGGTTTTATATAGTCCCTTGAAAAATTTGTCTAGTTTTCATGAAAACACTTAAGACTAAGCTTCACCTTGTGTGGCTGACAAAATGAAGAGTATCCTTTTATTATTAATCTTATTATCTCTAATAATGGCTTTAGAAGCTACTATGTAAATATATTAAAATAACTCCATATAGCACGTTTTAATCCTGGTTTAACACACCCCTTTACCAAGGAAAAGAAATCCTATTAATCATTCTGCTAACTTTGTGATATACAGAAATAGGTGTTTCCTCCAGTCAAATCCTTCTTCTTTTCCACTTAAGGGCTAAACCAGAATTAAGAACCTGGGCAAATCTTTGATGCAGTAATCCACTGTCTCACCAAACACTTCTGTGAAACATCTTACCCCCCAAAATTAATTTTACATTTACTGTGTTAAGCTATCACAGCCTTTTGGAGCATTGATGTTGTATCTATTTATGTCATATCTATACAGTCTGTAAAATATAAGAGCTTTATAGCTACCAACCACATAATTCAGTGCACATTTCTTCTATAGAATGACAACGTTAATGTTTATATAAATGTTTGGGATATTTTGTTGATTTTGACCTAACTTTTTAATTTTCAGTTAGGTCTTATTAAAGCAACAAGAAAAACACTGGCAAATTTCTGTATTTTACCACTTGATTCTAATATATTAATTTCTCATAAATTTACAAATATATAAAAAATCGTTTTATATCATTTCTTTTTCACAAAATCTGAAAGTTTTAAGATCACATTTCCCTTTCTCAAAAATGTTTTTTATCACTTTCCTTGTTTGTAACATTAATTACTTAGAAATTGAAACATAGTTACATCTTAGCAGGACTAAAAGAGGTGAAGTCCATCTCTTTTACATACAAAGCAAAAAAAAAGAGATGGACTCTCAGCTAGGATCTTATACAGCAAGTAATTTTGTTGTTGTTTTTCACAAGGTATTTTTCCACCACCTCCCTCCCCTGAAACGGGGAGATCATTAATTCTACAGCCAGCAGCTGAAACCAGTTAGTCTGACCTCAGACGTTACTGACCACATCCCTTCCTGCTCAGTATGCCCCAGACTACAAAAGATATATTGCTTTTGCTTTCTTACTAGAAATTAAGAAAGGAGTCGGGCCAGAACACTTTTCCTAATAGAAACATGCATTATTAGTTGCAAATACACCTCTGTGAGTATTTTGAGTCAAAGTTCACAGCCCTGTAAGGGAGAGAAGACAGAACGTGGAAGCTGTAATGAAAGCTACACACTAACCTACGTGACTGTGCACGTTGGAATTACAGTACCATGGATTTAATCAGTCATTTCTCACAGCACCACAGAATTGCAAGACAAGACCAATCTTCACTGAAGTTTAATTTAAAATAAACATGAAAAAGATGTTAGGGAAATCTCTGTTCTCCTGATCAAGATAAGACTACAAATAGGAAAAAGCAGTCTTGCTTCTCTGAAATAGTTAAACACTAAACAACTGTGAATCCATAGACTTTACAGTGCACTAATTCAACAGCACTCAAAATCAGATGTAAGCCTGGTGTAAGGACAGCCATTCAGACTGTAGGATCTGGGATCACTCTGGGCTAACTGTGGAAAGAGAGAACAATAAGCAAGAAAGAGAAAAAAGCAAGAACATCTCTAACAGATAATTTTCTGAAGGGATTGACTACGCAGTGCGTTGCTGTCATGAATCAAACACATCTATATATGGTCGCTGCTGTTTTCCCTAAAGCTCGGGGATTGCTTGTTTTGACTTCCAGTTTATTTAAGGCAGCATACTTCCATGGATCCAAGCTTGACATTAATTTCTCAGCTGCCTATGTAACCTGGAAAGCCACTTCAGCTACAATATTGTAACTTCTTTTTTTTTTNGGTATTTTACAAAATTCTCACGGAAGAACGTGTGAGAGCTCTTTAAAATGCAAGATTCACCAAAGGGGAAGCAGCAGTTAGCTCTGCAAAGGAAAAAATGTCACATGGCTGAACACATTCTCTTATTACTCCCAGAAGCTAAAGAAGTAGCTAGAGGCAGAAAACTGACAATAATTATATTGCCTGGAAACTGACAGCATACATAAATCTGCTGTATTAAGCCTTTATTCATTGATTTACTTTCCAAAGCTCATTTCAGCATTAGCCCAGAAGTAACACTGTACAAGACACTGCTCTTCAGTTTAGGGAAAATTTGGGTAAATTTTTCTTCCACGTACTGTGATAATTAAAGTTTTGTATGGTTCCTCTTTCTATCCTGCGGCAACCTGAATTGCAATGATTTTTGACTGCAATTTTCTTCCTTAGTAGATTGTCAGTAATACATGAAACAGAAAGCAGGTGTGCTTAAAGGGAGAGTAATTCAGCCTTTGTTGAGGTGGTTACATGTACAGCATAAGCCTGCAGTGATGGCAAGGCAGCTATTCAGTCCTGAACGCCTGTTTATGTCAAATCACAAGAGCAGAGACCAAGCAATCTAGAGCCAGCAGGAATCTTTCACTGAACTAATTTTGACATAACACTGAAAAATCATGAATCAGAGGTATATATAGGAGGGGGAAAAAAATTGGTGATGTGGTAGAAAAAGTGCTAGCATGGTCCTGGCAGACCGGTACATATGTGCTCCTCTAATTCTCTCACAGGCCAGCAAATTTTAGAACTAATTTCCCTCTTTTGAGGTACCAGGTACAACCTGTACTTTTACCATTCCTTCAGGAACTTATGGTAGCACATTGCTGTGAGGTCCCTGGACTGAGGGGACGAGCAGATTAGCCCAACTGGCAGCCAAAGGAAAAAACAAGTTTTAAACCTCCCACATTTATGAAATCAGTATTGCTATTTTGCTGCCATTTATTGCTTAGAGGTGCCTGGCAGTCTTAGTCACATGAGTAAACATTATACCCCTGGTATAAACAGATTAAAAATGCAATTAGAAGTCTTGAAAGATATTCTATCATATTAATTTACTCACTATGATGATCCTTTATTTCTCAGATTTTTGTGCATGTTGGTACGCATTTACTTTATTTTGGATGTCTAATTTTTAATATGGTACTGTATCATGTAATGACATTTCAAAGCCAGAAAAAGTATTAAGAATTGTAACACTTCTATAGCTACATCTACTGGATATTGTATATTAACAAGTAAAATGTGTTATTTTTAGGTTGACAACATATTTATTAATAATTTTTCTTCTGTATGTTTCAGGATATACAGTCTCCTTCAGCTGATGTTAACAGATTTGTATATAGCTCACTGCATGGGGTTTTAGTGTTATTTGGCCTCATAGCCAAGTTGAAGGAAAAGAAAGACTAGTTTTAGTGTCAAATATTTTCATAATTTCTACAATGTAATAGGGCAGAACATATCATGAGGGTTGTTTGTTGGGTCGTTGGGGCTTTTTTTATGGAGAATGTAAAAAAAAATCAGACCTTGGGAATCACAGAAAAGAATTGTGTGAATATAGAACTTTCCAGAATCTGTATTGAACTTCAGGTTCCAGACCTCCTGTGTCTACTCATCCTGCTCAGAGAGAAAAACTTGCTTTCTTTTGCTTTCAGGGAAGTTACCTAAGGGTGTATAAGGTAAATGTTTCAGGCCGGTAAAACAGGCATTTTGCTTTTTCTAAAGAGCACAACAGATATAAATCACACATTCCTTCAGCAAATGTTAGTAACTCTAGAGTCCAAAAGCACTGGTGAAAGGCATGAAGAGACTTGAGGGACTCATAAAGACAGCAACCGAGCAGGGGAATATTGCTGATGACATCTTCAGGACAAACCACTCCTCCTGCAGCCTGCTCCCAAGCTGTCCTCTACCAAGAGGGCCGAAGGCATAGCATGTACTAGGTGTACACTGTCCTAATGGCTCCTATGGGAAACAAAGCAGTTTGGAAGCAATGCCTCTACGGCATCTAATGCCTTACCAGCCTGAGTACTGCAGCTCAGGCACTGTTACCCCTTCCTGGCTTTGGTACAAAAAAATTACACAGAGTTCTTTTGCTTGCATAGCTACACCTAGGCAAGAGCTTTGGTCTGTATGTATTAAGGGTGTAAGCATTCTGCTGCTCAATCCTTTCGGGGTGACTTTGGATAACTACAGTTAGAGAGACAAAGAATTATTTCTGCAGGACACAAAAGTGCCTATAGCAGGGACGTAGTCATCAATTCCCTTACAAGTTCCCATTTTAAGTACTGTATATCCCTGATTTAAGAAATTTGCCAAAATCTGAGGCCGAGTAAATAAAGAGCAAGCAGACTGGAGTGCAGGGGAGGAAATTCTTGTGGCATAAAGTGAGTAAATCCTTTTTTGTCTGAGGAGATTCTGCAAGAGGTTTTACTCCATTAATCCCTTTTACTAGAAAAAGCAACCCCCAAATATCCTCTCTTAATCCATTCTTTCCTCCCTTCTCTTTTCAGAGAGTTCCTTAGTCCTAACTTTGCGTAGTCAGAAAGAAGACACAAGTCAATGAGAAGTGAAATAAACGCCCTATGTCATGGAGCTCTGCAGCAATGATCTGCAATCTGTGCTGGGTTGTGGCTAACATCACTACACAGGCAAGAGAAGTGCATAAATCCAGTGAACACAAGGAACCCACTACTAACCTTGCTGATCTTGCTGTCAGTTGAACAATGTCAGTGAGGTTGGTATTAGTGGAAAAGGTTCATTTGAAAACACTGTTGTAAGTATAAAGTAATAAAAAGGAATGCATAGCGTTGGGACGCCAAGATGATAGATCTTTAAGACAGAGACAGAGCATTTTGCTGCTGGCTGAATACAAGAAAACTAATACTTTTATCTACTGTGACTAAATTACCTTCTTAAGTTGGCTGTAATTTGGCACAATATTTATATTATGCAAACAAAAGTGTTTATTCAGTATTTTTCTTCCTGTCTTTTATACTTAGCAGATTGTAAATGCATGCTATCTTAATATTTCATGCAATCTTTGGATTGTCAACATTCAGATAAAGTGTATTTTTAAAGAAAATGTAGGCTGGAAGAGCATTTGGATCCTATGTCAATATATCAACTAGTATCACTGTCTTCCTCCTGTGCCACCAAGTGGGAAAATTGCATCCTAAAGATGATTAATCTTTTGAAATTAAGCAGAAGAGCATTTTGTAATTTTTTTCTCTGCTATTTCAGAATCAGTAATTAGCTCAAAAGACAAGTTTCAGCACTTCTTGGTAAAACAGATTGGAATATTCATCTATGTTTCTTACAGAAAAACAAATTTGGTTGAGTCACAGTTAAAGTCCTCATTAACTATTTGTGGGTTTTACTGCATTTTTCTCATTTCCTCTTTTTCAGAAAAAAAAAAGGAAGAAAAAGTTGTGCAGTAAACTTACCTCAGTCTTTTTTTTTTTCCATTTAGAACTTTTACACACCAAAAGCATTATGCAGAAGTAAAGGAAGGGGACAAGTTTTTCCCTATCTGAAAGAACAGCTTTTGAAACCTGTTTGATACAGTTTTAATGTAATATACATTAAAATAATTTCTATTTTCTCTAATTTCATAAAATGCACTTCTAATCTATTTACTTCTTTAAGTCAGCTTGAATCTCCTCATTACAGACTTAGCTATAAGAAATCAAAATGGAAATTCATTACATCAGTGCAAAAACAAAATGGAAATTCATTACATCAGTGCAAAACCAATCTAGGTTATTTTGCCTTATATCAAGCATTTTGGACATCACAACGTATTAAATTACTTTGTTGTTGTTTTTAACTGAGCTTTTAAAAAACACCTGATCCTACTCAAGGCTTTTTTTTCTTTCTTAAAATAGGCTGTAATTCAACTTGCTTTGGTAGATCAAGTTAACTATTGAAGAAATGAAATGTCCAAATCAGAACATCCACTGCTACTCCATCATGCATTTGAGGGAAACAGTCAAATCTCCAAAATAAAAAGTGGAACTTTTTGTGTCAATTTGTGTGCATGGATTCATCTCCCTTCTGAAATTTATCAGTACTTCTGTGATTCTGCCATTACACTTAAATTATTTTAAATATGAAAATGTGTGATTTTATTTTTGTAACAATAGCAGAACCACTGTACTAAGGGATCTGATTAAATCCTTGTCAAAGACTTCTGTTCCAGGCTTGGACTTCTAAGATACCTTTGAAAAAATCTTCTTGCTTTAATTCTAACTTACAGATTATCAGTGAACCTTCAGTCATAAATTATTGCTTTCAAATACAGTATATTCATCTGAGGCTATATAAATTAAGTTCCAGTTTAACTCAGCATCTCTGAGTCTGTTTTGTTTGCCTCCCCAAATACTTCTACTGCTACACGATGCATAAATTAAAGTTTGGGGGGGGTTAATTAATAAATACATGCCTACAGGGTGACGTTTAGGTGGATCTGATCATTAGCAGGTTAGATCCATAGTTTCTTTATGCTGCATGGTAGTGTACTAGTACACACACAGAATGAAAGTTCATGAGAGTCATCAGTAACTAAGAAGTTAACATGGCAATAACAAATTTTCCCTTCCTACAAAGCAATAGTGTCCAAGTCGGATTTAAAGTCTCTGAATCATTTCAAGAAGGTCTAGAATCAAAATGGTGTCTGTGCAAATATTAGAGTACACCTAGAAGAAAAAGTACCTGGTTGATGGAATAGTGAAGCCCCGCATGTCTCAGAGAAACAAAGTCCAAGATGGAGATCTATCCATCACCAGTTCCATCCTTTCCTACCAATTAGTTTTAGAAAAGAATAGTCTGTAGCCAGGCAGAGAGTTGCAGCAGAATACAATGGAAAGAAGGCAGAGCTAGCTGATAACTAAATTGAAGAGCTATTGGTGGTGCCTCCTTCACTCCTCTAATTCACTGCACCTTCAGTCTCATCCTGTGTTTACACTAGTACTCATTCTGTTCACCTGCAGAGATGATGACCAAGTTTTTCAGACTGTTAAGTAAATAGAAATGTCATTTGGAACTGTGGTTTTGACACTTCAGCATCTTAATTTCCATTCATATGCTTCAGGGATCTGTCTGAGGGGGAATAAAGGCTTAGAGGGCTGTGCTAGAGGGCAATTTTAGCCTCCTAGAATGGGCTATAATTTATATTTATCTGACTCTGACAAGGCTGTGTATGGCAGGGCAAGGAAATGCTGCTGCCTGTCTCCCAGGCTACTGGTAACAGGAGTGATGGTTAAAGAATTAATAACAAAGTAACAGAGCAGCCCCTAGCTTAAGGACTAGATGCCAAGAACTTAGACATACTTCACGTGTGATTAAATCATCTAAGTTAAATGGTTCTCTTCATGGCTGTAAGCCATCCTTATTAACACCAGCAACAACAAATCTATTTCACAGAGAGCTGCAAGAAGATCTGCTAAATAATGGATTTTTCTAAGTATTGCAGCTTTTGCTTCCTTCTTTTTTCCTGAATCCCATCACCTTGCCCTCAGAAAAACAGGCAGTTAACCAGCAATACAGAGGACAGGCTACCCAAATACAATACAGCTGTTTAACCCCATGGGCACAGCAGACACACTGCTAGAGTCAGGTACTGCATGACCAGCAATAACATACCACAGCAACAGAAGTAACGTAGAAATGTCTCACCCAGTCAAACTCATCAGTTTGAATGAGCAGTCTAGATGTCTCAGTGGCCTGCAAGTCCTCCCATGGAGAACTTCAATATAACAGCTGTCTGTGCTCCCAGCTCCGCCCACACACAGATGGCTACTCCCCATCGTTATCAGACATGGAGCAGGTTTTCCTTAACAAGAGAAAGCACTGATTTCACAGCAGACGTGATGTTACTTCACATCAGAGTTTCAGTTTCCCTCTCCTGAGCAGACAGAGCCAAAACCACATTTTTGCACAGCTGATCTCCCCTCCCAGGACAGCTCTGCCCAGCACTCCATGAGGCAAGGACAGAAACATGAGAAGGAACCAGCTAAAGGGGACAGCATTGAAGAGGCACACCAGAAAGCCGCAGTTCGCAGAGTTTGTGCTGATGTGGTTGAGGAGAGTCAGCAAGAAGCACCTCAAATTGTTTAAAGACTGGAAAGACACAAATTAAAAAAATAATAAAAATCTTGTTTTTCAAGAGCCAGGGCTGGTTCATATGCTGTGACTCCTGCCTTAGCCCACAGTCAGGCTCTTCCTGCTGTCGTTGACAGCCTCCAAGCAATGGAGATACTGTATTTTGAACCCATGTTTCACGTCTGCACTTTTTTTTCTTCCAGAGAAAGATAAAAAATGAGACCAGTTCCTAACAGACAGTTTGCAATTAGAGAAATGGGCACTGTGAGTAGGACTTTTCCATTTTCAAGCTACAATCTGAATAAACCTCCAGTGTTGTCAATTTATTTTGCTTCCCCCACCCCGTAAATGTGTGTCTAGCATACTACAGATTAATGGGAATACTGCCTTTTTAGTCCTTACTTCAGCCACCTACAAATCATGTGGCTGACAGTTAAATGGCCAGTCTGAAGATCCTGTCTGACGTCGCCGTGGCTTTGGTATGCCCCGGGATGTAGGTCACTGTTAGTGCACAGCCCCTCTCACATCCTTTGCTCCCATGATGCATTTAGATGATGGTGCATTAATGTGACACTCTTTCAAAATAGAAGTCAAGAGATGTAAAATCTGTTTCCCACATAAATGATTTTTAATCTGCTATTTCCATGACTCTTGACATCTACCATCAAATGAATGTATCTGCTTGTTTTATCCTGGAGAGAAAGGCAGATTGCTGCTATGCCCACTGCCAGCACTCATCATCCTTAAACAGCCTTATTCCTGGTTTCCAGAGGTGCAAAAGAAACTCCTAAGGAGCTGACTATTGTGGAGTTTTTGCATAAGAAACACTGGAATGAAGAAAGCTCTTAGCATTAGCAAGCCTGGCCACTCATGTCACACATTGTCACATCATGCAGTCACAGTCATATCATGTAGTACTTATAAATGTAACAAGCTCCATCTTAGAGATAGGGCAGTATTTTAGTCCACTGAGAAGGCTGTCCCAAAACCCTGTAGATTTAATGAACAGAGCCTTACTCTAATTTCTCACTTGAACCTACGTCAGTTTAGTGGCAAGATATGAAAATGAAAAAAAAGTAAGAATCAGTGTTTTACACTAAAACCAGAGTCCATCTGTCTTAGCATCCTGTTTCCCCCAGTGGGCAGTATACGACATTTTGGGAAAGAATTTCAGAATTGAGTACTGGAAGAGCAAGGAAGAGCTACACTGACAGAAACAGGCACACTAACTTGAAACGCTCGTTACCAACTGTAACTGAAATAAAAACTAACTGAATAAGCACATTTTCTTTCATCCCATTCTTTTCTGATCCATCTAAACCTCTGAGAGGCATTTTAGGGAAAAGATTACAACAGGTGCCTTATTAATTTTTTTTAAACTGTTTCTAAGTAGAGTGAATAGCTCAGGCTGAACCTTGACCTATTATGCCTGCACTCTTGCCATGCCTGGGTTAATTTAAAACTAGTCTGTATTCCAGCCTGCAATATCTGGCTGCGTGGGGTGACATCGTAGGTCAATAAGCCATGTTCAGGGTTAGGACCTACAGGGACTTCAAGACTTTGTACAGGTAGAAGTATACCTTTCTTTAAGAAGTTAGTGCCATTTGCTAAAAACGATCACAGATGTGACATTAACACTGCTAGAATCTGGTTTGAAACTTGCAAGATCAGCTTCATCTTGTATTAGTTCTTTTGACAAGAATGATCTGATTAGCCAAAAATTTACAAGTGAAATGTTTAGTTTTGGATCACTAATTTTTCAATGAATGGAAGACAGCTTGGCTTCTGAATAGAGACTCCAAACAGGCACAAAGACAGAGCTCTGGATATATCAATTGTGGTGAGCAGCAACAAATTGGACATTTTGTAGTTTCGTTTTCACTGCACTTGCCATGAAACATTTCACAACTTCAGGTTATTAAGCTAGTAGCAATGGAGAACATTCTTCTCTGGGCACTAACAACTCAAAATGGCAGTTTCATCACCATTGCCAGCACTGAGGCATTGATAGCTACATTTAGATTCTTTCTCCACGTGAGATTTCATACTGAGTGTCTTCTGAAAAGTGGGAAGAACTGAAGGGAGGCTGAACTTCATCTCTTCCACTCATTAAAATAAAAGTGGGATACAGAGAGGCAGAGGTAACTGGGCAACAGTAAGAGACAAAATGGGGAGGCTGCTATTATTAAAATAAGCCTGGATGTAACCAAGAACATGGATGTTGGAAGAAGGCTGTGGCGGAAAATTGAAGAGGTGTCTTCCAGTTCCAGAATGATCCTAGACTTTATTTTCCACCCCACACACAGCCCACCCCCATTAGCCAATTAACTTTTTCGGTCATGGTGTCCCAGTCTTGGTCATTATCTTCTTTCTCACCCACTCCTTCCACCAAGTCCTCCTTACACTTCTAGTTTCCCCACAGAAATTCTAAGTGCTTGGTGTAACAGAAGACACTGATAGTGAAAAGAACCACACTTTTAATTTCTTGAGTGATGTTACAGGTGTTCCACCTCCTGGTACAAGCAGAAGGATATAGAATTCAAACCCATTTGCTTCCCCTGAGCTCAAGGAGACCACATTATATGTTTTAATCCAAATCGCAATTTATGCCACCAGTAAATAGTCTTTTAATATTAATTCTGTATAGCTGGAGAACTGTAGAGAATTAATATTAAATGGGTGGACTGTTCTGTTCCTATATGAAACAGATAGTATGGCTCATTACACACATTTGGGAGGCCTGTATTACTACAAGGAGGGTGAGTTTCTGAAGTTAGCAGCATGAGATATCCCTGTGATGGTGTCTCCCCTCAGCCTCTTTTCTCCAGGCTGAACCAAAAAGGAATCAAGCTAGAGAAGAACATGCCTTGTAAATATTCATGCCTGCTGTGGTCAATTCTTAACTCAAAATTCACTGCTCTTAAGATTTTCCTTCCCTTCTTGTCCATAAATCCATTATTTGCATCTTTACCTAGAACCTTGATCTTTCTGTATGATGTTGATAGCCTCATACCAAACCCTGCCAATATAGTGCTAGTACAACCCTAGGTTTGCTCTGTCACTCAACAAGAAAACAAGGGTGTTGCACAGCTCTGCTTCTTGCTGTATGCTGGTGTTCTGGGGTCATATCTTTACGTTCAGTTTGAAGAGTAACCCCCCCACTTCCTCATGTCCATGTTTGCTCTTCTAATTTCAGTCATTTGTTTTATCCCAGTCTTCAGTATTCCCCAGTGCTGCTCCTATTTGTTCCCCATTAGAATAAACTGTGCTCTACATCTCTAGCAGTTTACCCACCCCAGAGACCCTCTCTTGTTAACAGTTCCACTTTGCTCAGCAATCCAAAGCAACCTACAATCACAGTGGCTGAATTCACACCTTACATAAAGTGTTCTTGATTGAGATCTCAAAAAAAATTAATAGGACAAAGAATAATAAGCTTAACAATGAGTAAGTGGAACCAAACTACTTAAGATCAATCCCCCTTTTCTTCCTGCTGAACTTCAAAATTACCCTGTAAATGCCACCCTCAGTGAAAAATCATTATAGGAAAAAAAAAAACCAAACCCTAAACATTACAAATTTTCCTAATCTGACATGTTTAGCTGCATTCAGAGTCTCTGCAAGAAATCCACAGAATGCAGCCGTGCACAAAGCAATTGCTCTGTTTTCGTCTGTTCCCTGTTGACTATAGTTCAGGTGAAATGAATGCATTAAATGATGGATTACAACTCAAATTTGCTACAGCTTTTAGAAATTCTTGCTTACCCAAGTAATTTTGTTGTAGTAGATGTACCTAACAGCAGATGAACATAGAATCTCTTTCCGAATAGAAAGTATTGACTTAACGTAACAACTGTGAAAACAGAAGTTAGAGAAGCAGGAGGTCTATCTTATCCCTTACATGAAATCCAGTGGTTTTGGCAAGCGACTAGCTAAAAGTACAAATGTTAACTGGACAAGGGGTAATGGGTTTAAACTAAAAGTAGATGTTAGATAGATTTAGATTATACATTAGGAAAAAAATTCTTCCTTTTGAGGGGAGTGAGACATTGAGAGAGGTTGCCCAGAGCTGCTGCAACTGCTCCTTCCCTTGCAGCATTCAAAGCCAGGTTGGATGGGGCTTTGGGCAACCTGGTCTAGTGAGAGGATGTCCCTGCCCATGGCAGGAGGGTTGGAACTGGATGATCTTTCAGGTCCCTTCCAACCCAGGCCGCTCCATGACTCCATGATTCTAAGGAGATGTTAATTTGAAAATTCAGCCGCCACAGGAAATAAAACAGTGGGTACTTTAAGAATGACAGATCCCAGTTTGTTCCAATTTTAAACAGTATTTCTAAAAGTATCGGAGACTCATGAAAGAATTAGGTGTCACAGTGTCTGAAATTCAACTCTCCCTCTTTTAAAGATACATTTATCCACCTCGGTGGCTTTGAGTTTACACAGTTATTTAACCTTGGTGACCAGCTGCTTCAGAAGCCAGGTGTGTGGGTACACTGCAGCACCACACCACCCACAGCCCTGTGCCAGGCGTGCTCAGTGTCTGGCAAGCAGCCTACAATAACCTGTCCCCATCCCTTCAAACATCACTTCATAATACCTGATTACTATAAGGGCAAACACTGCTTTGATGTTCCTAGCAAACACTAAGAAAAATGGTTTAAGTGAATACACGAACACATGCCAGCTAAACAGTTCTTATTAATAACACACCCTTCCCCTTCCCCTTCTATGTGTTCCTCGTGATCGTCATGCCTTTTTTCTACAGCATTCAAGATATTCGTACACCAAGCAAAACTTAACACTATCAGCACTATGAATCACAGAACCACAAGGTTGGAAAAGACCATTAGAATCATCAAGTCCAACCATTCCTGTCCTAAGCTAAACCATATCCCTAAGTACCTCATCTACCCTTTTTATAAACACATCCAGGGAATGTGATTCAACCACCTCCCTGGGCAGCCTGTTCCAGGCCCCAACAACTCTTTCAGTGAAAAATTTTTTCTTAACATCTAATCTAAACCTGCCCTGGCACAGCTTTGTGCCATTTCCCCTTGTCCTATCACCTGTCACCTGGCTGAAGAGACCATCACCCACCTCTCTACAACCTCCCTTCAGGTAGTTGTAAGCAGCGATAAGGTCTCCCCTCAGCCTCCTCTTCTCCAGGCTAAACATCCCCAGCTGCCTCAGCCGTTCCTCATAGGATTTGCCCTCCAGCCCCTTCCCCAGCCTGGTTGCCCTTCTCTGGACTCGCTCGAGGACCTCAATGTCCTTCTTATGGTGAGGAGCCCAGAACTGGACCCAACACTCAAGGTGCAGCCTCACCAATGCCCAGTACGGGGGCATAATCACCTCCCCAGACCTACTGGCCATGCTATTTCTGGTACAAAAGACAAAACCCTTCTGCAGCAGGAGTGTGGGTGCGTGCCTGCAGTCACATCAGTCAGGTCTTTCAACCTGTCCCATGTCAAGCTGAAAAAAGCTCAGTCCAAACTTACCTCTTTTTATTCCCTCTTCCTTCCCAGCTGCTTGTTCTCTGACCCTTGCCCACAGTATTTTCTCCAACTTTAACCTTCATTAACAGGGGACAAGGAACCATGAGAGCAGCAGTCAGGAACCATTCTGGGCCTGCCAGAACAGGCTCCAACTAGCTCAGACACCTGTGGGGACGATCCTGTTGCTCACCAAAACCATGGCAAGTTGAGGAATCATGGGGTATCCTGGCTGAAAATTAGATATTAAAAGACACTGTTAGCAGCCTGGGGACACTCTAGACATTGGGAGGGAGGAGAGGTTGTATGTTCAGGGACATCCCCCACAGAGGGACAAGGAAGAAACATGAAGTAGGAAAAACAGTAGGCAAAAGCGAAGCAGAAAACCATTAAGCACGTTGCACCTCAGCCTCCTACACTGGCTCACACCTCTCAGAGGAAATTTGGGCTGAGAGACTGCAAATCCACAGGGAAAATGAAGTAAGCTGAGACTGAGGAGGGGGTAAGGATCCCTGGTTTTATGCATCTGTGAAGCCTTATCTTGCCAACAATGACGTTTCCCTACGCACTGGCTGTGCAGATGGGGCAGAGGTTTGCAGGGTCACACTTTTGTTGAAGAGAGGCCTAAATTTGCAAATAGGAAGTTGGGGGGGTGTTAAGAGAAAGAAAATTTGTTATTCACAAAATCAGACAAGTTAAAGTTATTTACCAGGTAATGTGGATAATATAATCCATTCACACCTGTTGGATCATAGAATCACCGTCATACGATCATTTTGGTTGGGAAAGACCTTTAAGATCATCAAGTCCAACCATTAACCTAACACTGCCAAGTCCACAATAAACTATGTCCTTAAGCCTACATCTATGCGTGCTTTAAGTATCTCCAGGGATGGTCACTCAGCCGTTTCCTTGGGCAGCCAGTTCCAGTGTTTGACAGCCCTTCCAGTGAAAAAATTTTTCCTAATATCCAATCTAAACCTCTCCCGGCACAACTTGATTCCATTTCTTCTTGACCGACACCCACCTGGCTATAACTTCCTTTCAGGTGGTTGTAGAGATCAGGAAGGTCTCCTCTCAGCCTCACTTTCTCCAGGCTAAACAACCCTCGTTACCTCAGCTGCTCCTCATTTAGATTTGTGCTCTAGGCCCTTCACCCTCCATTATGAACTGCTTCCTTTGATTAGTGCGACACTGTAGGAATGAGGCACTTGGTCACTTGCAGGTGATGTTTGTGTATGGGTTTAAATTAAAAAGCCAACCACTGTCACACTAACCCATGAGGATCCAGAATCTATCTCACTAAGATGTAAGGTGGAAAGGGTAATTAGTTTGTTCAAAATTAAAAACAGCATTGTATTTTTAAATTCCAACTCTGATAGTCATGAGAAATTAATGCCTGTTGTATAGAACCACTACCTGCTGTCAGATACATAGGCAGTGATGTCCAAATTACCTGGATGAGGTAATCTTTGGCATAGCACTTCTTTTGCAAATGACTGAATGTGAGTGGTAGCAAAGTTTTTTGGCTTCGGTTTGTGGTCACGATCATACATTAATTTCAATGAGACTGATGATGAAGGAGGTATTTTGAGCTTCTATTATTGCTCTCGCAGAGATATAATTGCATTTCATTCATATGCTCTCATTTTCATCAGTATATCTCAAAGCACTTTAAAATGGTCTCATATATATATATTTGGGATACAAGGCATGGATGCAGAGAAGTATTCAAGGTCTTGCAGCAGAGCAGTGGCCAGAGTAGGAACAGAAACCAGGGGCTCCAATCTAAAAGTTTTTCTGTACTTTTTATTGGTAAGAATGTCCTAATACGTACTTAATAACAGTATTTAAGAGGAAATTCATGCAACGAAAATACTGTGATTAGTGGTGTAGTTCATATCTACAGGAGGCACTGAATAATGAATATTAAACTCTAGAAATAGCAGTCATGTGGCTTGCTACTTCACGTTCCCTCCTAAATAACACTTTCTTTAATATTATCTGTTCCTTCATTTCACAGGCAAAGGCGTTAAACTTTCACATTTGAAACCCTATAGTAATTGTCTTTATGTCTCCAAATTCCATCTCTTTATTCCTACTCCTCTGGTCTGAATAGATGCTGGTGCTTTTGGTTGGGTTAGGAAATTCTTACAATCCTTACGTGCAGTGCAGAAGTCAAATAATGTTTCCCTTCCTATTGCATCCGAGCTCTTGAAGCTGCGTTACAGAGTAGTGATTGATAACCTGCTTGCTGATAACGTGCCAAGAGTAACGCTACACCCCGCTGTGGGACTCCCTTCACAGCCTTGGCTTCTTTCTTTTTTTGGCAGGGAGAGAGCTGTGTGTTGCTGTTTGTTGGGTTTTGTTGTTCACAGAATCACAAGGTCGGAAAAGACCTTTGAGATCATCGAGTCCAATGTTCCTATGCTAAACCATATCCCTAATCACCTCACCTACCCCTTTTTTAAACACATCCAGGGATGGTGATTCAACCCCCTTCCCTGGGCAGCCTGTGCCAGGACCTGACAACTCTTCCAGTGAAGAATTTCTTCCTAACACCTAACCTGACGCAGCCCTGGCGCAGGTTGTTGTGCTGTTTCGCTTTGTTTGAAGCAGACGGAGCGCTTTCAGGAGGGGGATATGTAATAGGTGGCGTGTGCTTGGCGTAGGACCGGCCAGAAAGCTTGGCTGTGGGCGAGGAAGGAGATGGAGCCTCTCCCCGCGCTGTGGCACGATTCGAATCCCGCAGACGCAGCGAAGGGCGTTCCGTGCCGGGAGCGGCGGGACGGCTCCCGATGTGCTGGGAGGCTCTGCCCTCTGCTGGCGCTCCTGAGGATCGGCGGGCAGCGCCCGGGCTGGCCGTACTCACACGGCAGACCCCTTCGAGCGCGGTGTTTCGGGAAGTGCCAGCATGACGGTGTCTGTCAGGGCTCTAAATCTCAAGTAGCATTTGCTATTGACTTTCTGCGGTGCTTTTCAGATGGCTGCCTCCTCTTCACCGTGCTCAGCGCCAGGAGGGTTAGCCTGAAGCACCTCGGCATGCTACTGCAGCCCCCAGCTGTTTTCTTCCAGTGAGCCAATGCAAGGAAGGAACAAACTAATAAACGTTACTTTTTGCAGTGGTGGCAGGTTTCATTCCACTGTAAAAAAAAAATCGTGCTTGTTTAGTATAATGGATTCTTTCAATGAAAGGTTTCAAGGGGCAATTTTGGGTTAATGTAGAACAACGGCTGAAACCATCCCATCTGTTTTCCTTGGGTGCAGAGCATCATTCTGAACTTTCACTTTGTGGCAATTGGTATTAGCTAATTGGCAGAAAACAGATTTCCCATAAAAATATAACTTTGAAAAAGTAATTGAACCTGGTGGCAAAATATGTGAATTTCACTTCACAATGAATCATAGAATCATAGAATGGTCTGGGTTGGAAGGGACCCCAAGGATCATAGAGCTCCAACCCCCCTGCCACAGGCAGGGCCACCAACCTCAGGCCTGGATCTACATAAGGTTGCCCAGGGCCCCATCCACCCTGGCCCTGAACACCCCCAGGGACGGGGCATCCACTACTTCTCTGGGCAGCCTGTTCCAGCACCTCACCACTCTTTCTGTAAAAAACTTCCCCCTAATATCTAATCTAAACCTTCCTTCCTTTAGTTTTATTCCATTCCCCCTTGTTCTGCCATTGTCTATCCTTTGAAAAAGTTGAATCCCCTCCTGCTTATAAGCTCCCTTCAGGTACTGGCAGGCTGCAATGAGGTCCCCCTGCAGCCTTCTCTTCTCCTGAAAAGATTTCGGACTCAGTCCTGCAATGAACCAAAAGTTCTGTAAATGACAGGACCATGCAAGGGTCAGGCCTCACAGGGTGGTGGCCCCAGTCTGAACAGCAGATCTGGTTCTCACCCACTTGCGCCCGTGTATTGGCTTTGCATGGCAACATGTGGTAGTGGGAGGACAACAGGGGCGGCTTCTGTGAGAAACTCTTACAAGCTGCCCCAGTTTCTGATAGAGCCAGCTGGCTCTGAGATGAACCCACCACTGGCCAAGGTCAAGCACATCATCGATGGTGGTAGCACCTCTGGGATAATGTGGTGACAGAGGGGGGGTAAAAACCACCAGGAGCAATTTGAGCTGGCAGAAAAGTGAGAATATGTGAGAGAAACATCTCTGGAGAAACCAAGGTCGGTGAAGAAGGAGGGGAGGACATGCCCCAGGCACCAGATTCCCCTACAGACTATGGTGAGAAGACCATGGTAAGGCAGACCGTCCCCCTGCAGCCCACAGAGGACAATGGGTGAACAGAGATCCACCTGCAGCCTGTGGAGAACTCCATGCTGGAGCAGGCTCCTGGCAGGCCCTGTGGAGCAAGGAGCCCATGCCAAAGCAGGTTTGCTGGCAGGACTTGTGGCCCCAATGTGGGGCCCATGCTGGAGCAATCTGGTCCTGAAGGTCTGCACCTTGTGTAGGGGACCCCCACACTGGAGCAGTACGTGAAAAACTGAAGCTCCATGGGAAGGACTCAACATTGGAGTCTGTGAAGAACCATCTCCTATGGAAGGGACCTCACACTAGAGCAGAAGAGTATGAAGATCCTCCTCCTGAGGAAGGAGGGCTAGAGACAACATGTAATGAACTAACCACAGCCCCCATTCCCACCCCCTCCCCCCGTGCTGCTGCAGGGAGGGAGAGAAATCAGGAGCACAACTGAGCCTGGGAAGAAGGAAGGGGTGGGAGGAGGTGTTTTAATATTTGGTTTTATTTCTCATTACTCTGATGTGATTGGTAATAAATTAAACTAATTTCCCCAATTCAAGTCTGGTTTGTCTGTGACGGTAACTGGTGAGAGATCTCTCCCTGTCCTTATCTCAACCCATGAGCTTTTCATTACATCTTCTCTCCTTTGCCCAGCTGAGGAGGGCAGTAATTGAGCTGCTCCAGGGGGCACCTGGCCTCCAGCCTGGGTCAACCCCCCACAGCCTGAATGTTGAAAACTGCTTCTTGTCCAGTATTCAGGTGTCTGTGGTGGTAATGATGTGACTGATTTTCTTCTCTACAAGTATCTTTTACAGTAACCTGTCCTTTATTAAATTCTACCTTTTCTGAATCTGTAGGAGAAAAAACGTTCATAGAAAACAGAGCTGTCCCTGCAGCCGTGGCATTCTGGCAAAGGTGTGTTTTGTCTGTATCCGATGCCGTGTGTAACAACCACCCCACTCTGGGGTAGTTGCACCCGTGTGTGTATGGAGGTACCGTGTAATTGCATCATCTTCTCCAAGAGGCGCTGTCTCAGGTCTGGGAACATCCCTTTTCTGGGAACAAGGGGTAAACTGCTGCTCCTGCAACAACCGGGACGTGAAGCACAGACAAAGGGCTCGGAGTGCAAGGGCAGGACTGAGCTGCGTGCCACGCTTTGTGCTTTATTCCTCCCCAGACCTCACCGATCTCTCTCTTCAGTAAACAGCAGGATGCATCTTCAAAAGCCAGTTGCACTGAAAAGTGCCTTACTAAATTGGATCGACACATGTGAGGTTTTATCACACCAGCTGTACAGTCCTAAAAACCCCTGTCAATGCAGCAGTTTAATTTATAGACAAAATTAATGAATGTTGTATTGTTTCAATCGAAGGATAAACTTCTTTCTTCTGTGGTATGATATCACTGTTGATTTACTCCATAGAAGGAGTAAAATACGCTGAACAATGCATGGGTTCTCACCAAGACTGGGGTGGAAGTTCATTGGGTACTGTCTTTCTGTAAGAAGTACTCCTTGCAGGCAGGGGGGTTGGACTAGCTGGGCTGCAAAGGTCCCTTCCAACCCAAACCATCCTGTGGTCCTGTGAAAACTTTGACAACAGCTGTGTGGTCTCCAGCTCTGTGTTGGGGCATGTGCTGAGTGTGGAGTAACTCCCAGCAGTGCCCACAGACTACATCTCGTCACTGTAGCACTCACGGATCTCTAATCCTGCCAACCCAGGTGTTTACAGTGTCAGGCAGCTTGCTTTCCTAGACAATTACTTGACCAAAACAAACTGTGTAGAGACATGGGATGACACCAGTCACATAAAAGCCTCTTTTCCATCAAAACCCTCAGGTTAAACATCTCACCTCTAGCAGGAAGCTTGACATACACTTGCAGACACCTTCATTCTCACTCTGGAGTTCAATAATGGTATTTTCATATCTTTCTACCCATACCTGCAACTGATGCAAGTTAAGAATCCACTCACCAGCTCCTACTCACAGGTAGCAGATTTCACCACTCTTACACTGCTGCAGCCAGCGCATTGTTTTTTCCAACAGCTGTATTACTGGCTCTTACCCAGTAGGCTGGACTGAGTACAAGTTGAGTGAGAACACTGGAGCAGACACCATTCATGGAACAGAGAAATTGCCATGTTTTCTATCATTCTCCCATCAAGTAAGGGTGGAAGAAAGCAAGCTCAGTTGAGAACATTTCTGTTACTATGTTCACACTCCATTCAACATTGATTTCTTCTATCTCACAGATCTATACAGATGCAGCTGCTCTGTCGTACAATGAGCACAGCTGTCTGTTGAAGTAACTGGGTGACAGCAGCAGTCAGGATCTGCACAGCAGACCCCTGTGAGGCTTTGAATGAGCACTGGAGCTGCACACATACAGAGGTGTACAGTGCAGCGACTGGTGGCACCACTTCATCTTCAACAATGTCCTAACACAGCTGTTCTGCTGCAAGACCTGTGCTGGTACCTTCATGCAGTATGAACTGGAGGTCTCTAGGAGCTTAGCAACCCTCTCCTTAGCATAGCACAGACACCTCCCCTGCTTTTGCAGCCCCCTCTCTAGTTGACAGCAGCAGAGTTTACATGAACCATCTAAGTCAGAACCACAGATTTGCCTCAGATTCTCCTACCAGGACCATCAGGTCTTTCTAGTGAAGGAGGAGGAATCAATCCAGCTTCTAAAATGCATAGATCACACCTCGCCACCTTTAACTGACCTTTTGTTCTCTACCAGAGCTTAAACCTGGCCTCCCTCTTTTCTCCTGTGTAATTGCAGGGCTGATTAGTCACAGCCTTCGACTTAATTCCACGTGACCAACAACCAGCTCTTACCTTTTTCACCAGGTTATTAACGATGTCAGTAAGGTATGTGCACATACCCTACAAAAGATGCCCAAAAAGCCCCTGTAGCCCTTAGCAAACAAAAGCTTCTCTGCTCATCTTAGTCCAAGTTGCTGTGTTATCTGCTCCCACTGCAAATTCCACAAAAATATCCATAAGCTACAGAGCCCTCTAGGTCCCTGGCCCTGTGCTCTGTAAATGCCCCAGCTCTGTAAATGCACATCTGGAATCCCAGCTGTGCTCCCTTCACCATTCAGAAGTTTGATTCCCTCTTCAGGGGAGGCTTCTGAGGCCCAATTCGATAGAGGTCTGCAAGACAACACACAGCACAGCAACTTGAAAGCAACTTGGAAATTCAGCTACCTTGGCAAAGGGAAACCCTCAGGTCATGTAAGCCTGTAGTAGGATAGCCCTTCCCTTTTCCAGAGTAATCCCATAACACTGCAGCGTTTTGTTCCCCATCAGTGCCCTGCGGTTTCCATCTGTGCCCACAGGCTGTGGAAAGCGCCAGTCACGCAGCATGGCTGCCAGTTGTCTGTGTAAAATCAAAAGCAGCTTCATGAATTGACAGCTCTTGACAGGACATAGAAATTGCTCCCTACACCTTTGCATCCAGCAAAATAAAACAAGCAAAGGGACAGACACACCAAAAAAGGTGATCAAGCAGCCAAATGACCACATTAAAACTGACATGGGCACATGAGCTTTTCCAAGGGGGGCGAGGGGAAAGGTCTCCTGACTCACCATGGTAAGTTGTCCCCAACACAACCCTGAAGTGCACAGAGAACATACATACAAGTTTGCACATTCAACTGCTCGAGATGTTCCAAAGCGACCTGGCAGCACTGCTTCTGTGTAAGCCAGCACTCAGAACAGGTGATACTTTCACCCTGCAACCAGAATGCACTGCTGCATAACGTGGCTGTGCTAGAGAAAGCACCGACCCCAGCGCAAGGCCTGCCTCTAGGCACAGCTGGCAGCTCTTCTGCACCTCCACCACAGAAACGTATTTCACATGGCATGATCACAAGGAAGTTGGAAAGAAGTTAAGTCCTTTTCCATAACACAACTGTACTCTCAGTTAAATGGATTCAAATGCAATCCAAATATTTGGTTCACAGTGACAGAGACAGGCCAACACATAAAACAATATACATTTATTTAGCACAAAAGGTTCCATATTCAAACACAAGCGTGTGGATGCTTCTTCTAGTACTTCTTTACAGCACTTTGCCTTTTCAAAAAGTAAAGAACCATCGTGACTAACGCAAAGGCATACTAACCATCTGGCAGAGCAACTGGTTTATCCCACAACTGCAGGCCTGATAGCAGCTTATAAACTGTAAGGCAAGTCAGGAACTCCTCCTCACATGAATCATCTCTATACAGTTCCATTAACTTGGGAGGAATACTCACAAGAAAAGTGGTACAAGAGTAGGACATTACATACGACTGCAACGCTTCCTATAACCGCAGCCAACATAATATGCAGGGCTGATGTTACATTCTCAGAAAGAGACAGACAGATTACTGAGTCATAATAAGTTGCCAGGAACACTGAGGAAAAAAATCCATCCAATATGTATGTGATTACATGATTAAGCACAATTCCCACGTCAGAGAAAACAGGCGAGTCAACATATAACAGAATTAGGACATCTATAGACTTCAAAGCCTGAGGCCTTCACTTTGAGACATGTACTTCAAGCTTGTTGGTAAACAAATGCTGAGAGCTCACAACTGACAGCACGGAAATATTACTTGAAATCTGGTTCCATTAATGACATACAATCATTGGCTACAGAACACTGTTTTCCATAGCTTCTCCTTTGCTGAAGTTCCACTGCCTTAAGTGACTGACATCAAAGATGGGCTGCTGCAACTAGTTCAGTCTTCCCTCCTGTAGTTATCACCTGGATTAGACTCCCTGAGTTTGGTCGATTCTTTCCTGTTATCCAGTCATAGAAGGTTCTGTTTAAAAATAAATGGATCAAACAGGGTGAGGAGGAGGAAAAATAATACACACAAAAATACTGCTACCAGGCATATTGATGGCAAGCAGAAAATAAAAGCCTTTTTCTCTTCCTTCTTTTCCTACCGCCCTCTAGTGACTTCTGTGTATGTTGTAAACTAGCAATGCGATTGCTGGATTGAGACCCTCAGAGCTGGACAGAGGCCAGAATTTTACAGCACACACCCAAGGGGTACTCAGAACACCTCCAAAGGAAAAGGCTGGCAGCCTAAAATGTCAAAGTGGCAAATTTTTTTCCAAGTTAAAAAAAAAAATTAAAATTTGAAACGTGGAAGGAGAGGCTACGCAAGCTGCCTTTACTGTACATACCAGAAGCACGGATTTCTGGCTAAGTCTGAGATGCTAAGCCAAATCACTCTGCCTAGAGGCCATTACAACACTTAGATATTTAACTGTGAAAGTGATCTTGACAGAAGCAGAGAAAGTCCTAAGACATCCAAAATAGTGCAGAGAGAGGCACACTCATTCCAGCAAGCACACCAGAACGCCCTGTATCAAAATGTCATACTAACTCCTTACCCAAAATATGACACAGAACGCACAGAACATTTTTCAAGTCCATCAACCCTTCCAATGCTGCAGACAGAGCAACAGCCATGCTGCAATGTCCTGCTATCTGCCACAATGGCTCCTGAGGCACAAAGTTCAAGTGTCATACAGGAGAAAGATTTCCTGCATGTTCTCAAGATGCATGTTACCAACACTTAATGTTGGGTGTGGATTTGAAGTTTAGGGAATTAGATCCCAAGAAACAAAACAAACCAATCAAACTAACCCTCCCATAAGAAGAAAAAAAGCCCACCCTTAAAAGTTAAAAATTGAAAAGCAGAATTTCTAAACCCACATCTGTCTAAGCAGCCTCTGGAGCACAATAAATTAAAGCTTTTTTTTGAACATTTTAGGCCAACGAAACTGAATTGATGGGGCCTTTTTCAAGACCCACATCAAACAGCTGCACAGGCTTCCAGCAACAAGAACCATTTCCCACGCTGATGTCCAATTTAAAAAAAAAAAAAAATCACAAAAAAAGGAAGTCTAATGTCAGAACTAAATCACCCTCTCAAAAATCAGCAACAGGGAAATGCCGTTTCAGTGTCAGTTCTAGCAGACTTTAAATGTGTAAGAGTAAAGCCCTTTACCATGTGTGAACATAGATTCATCTTTGTTTTCCTCAGAGCCAAGACAGTTGTGTCCTTATTTTCTTGTGACAGCTCACCCTCAGCAGAACCTTTGCTACTCCCCACATCACCAAAAGAGAAGGTGCAGTGTAAGGACTGCTAACTGACAGGAACCACAGGCACTAAGGCTCATAGCCTCAGCTTGCTCTTACCTACTCCGCAGTTGAAGTTTTGGCATTTTGCTATCATTCAGGACAAGCATTTGTGGATTATGGAATCAATAATCTTGTCTCAATTTTTCTAAGCAAGAGCAGGGATTTTACCAGCTGAGAGAAGTGAACTTACACACTGTAGCCTGGACAGTGCAGAGTGCTTAGAAGAGAAAAAAATCCCACCAACCTTTACGTGTCTATTTGCTAAACAGTTTACACCAGATGGCTGCCTCCTGCAACTGCTGTCTGCAATTTAATTTGCCTACAGGCTTTATGAGATTCTCTGGCTTCCAACTGCTTAAGGCTATCTTCCCTGTCAGAATAACTGAGGTAGAGACGCTGAACTTGATGGAGTAAGGCTAATTTGCTCCAATTAAGAGGCCTGTGCAGTAAGCCCAACATGATTTAGAAACATACACAATGAGGAGGTGATGGAGGAAAGAAACCCACCCAAACCCAACGCTGCTATTTAGGAAGAACATGCAAGATTCAGCAGGAAGAGGGACAGTAAGGAACTGCTGATCACAGATACTCACTCAGCAATGAATTCTATGGGTGTCCAGGAGCTGAAATCTGCGTCAGGCATTGATTTCCTGTTTGCAGGTGTATCTAGGGTAACCCTGTGATTAAAAAAGATAAGCCTTTTATTTAAACATCCCATTTCCGATGAGTATCACCTGTTTCTATTCACTGCTGTAACATATGCTTGACTTTTATACCACATGGTATGGATTTCCCTTGCATCCTCTCTCTGTGTCACCAGCACGTGGCCGTCAGTTTCAATGTGTACCAAAGGCTCCAACCTGTAACCCCTCACCTTCCTTGCTCACTGATGACATCCAGCCCACTGAAGCATTTGCTCAGCCCATAGCTCGCTCCCAGCTCCTCTCATGCAGGCAGGGAACAGCAGTACCAGGCTTGTTCATGGGTGCTGTGCAGCACCCGCACGCTACGCTGCGCACACGCCTTCAAATAGGCTCACACCAGCTGCAAGTGCAGAGAGACACTGCACCAGCACAGCAGTTCTGACTCAGATGATATGTTTACTGCAGGTGAGTATGCATACATGCAGTGGTATTAAGAGGTGAACTGTTCACAGTGCTCGGAGATACTGTAGACAGTCCAAGGTGTAATTACTCTCAAAAATTCATGCAAGAACAGGATTTGCATGGGAACTATGCAAGTACAGAATGCCCAAAAGTCCAGCCACCCTGGCATCTGTCATGCTCTGGAAAAGGCAGTGTCAGTTATCCAACACTTTGAATGCCAGGTTGGATGGGGCCCTGGGCAACCTTGTGTAGATCCAGGCCTGGAGGTTGGTGGCCCTGCCTTTGGCAGGGGGGTTGGAGCTCTATGATCCTTGGGGTCCCTTCCAACCCAGACCATTCTATGAATGCTGCCACTCTGACCTGGAGAAGTGTGCATAACAGTGTGCATATGAGGAAATCAAAGAAGGGAGAATCCAGGTGGTGCTCAAATCCACATTCAGAACTCTTTAGTCTTAAGTTTGGAGTCCTGACCAGGATATGGACTTGCCAAGAAAAATACTTCTAGTTTTTGCAGGAGAACTGATAAATGTAGACACAGCGAATGTGTATTAGGCCATCTACTTTTTACTAGCTTTCCTCATCAAAAGGAAAGCTGACAGCCAAACACAAGCTAAACTTTTCCTTTTCACAGATCCTCAAGGTGACCTAATTTTATTCATGGAACATAGATATGCAGCGCTTCATGAAGAAGCATCTGTAACCAAGTCAAAAGTTGCCAAGCAATCCTTTGCTTTACTGTTATCAAGCAGCTAAGTCTAGAACTGTGCTGAATAGCTCCTCTCATTTGCAGAGTTCTGACTATACTGAAAAAAAATTAAAACTGAGATTAGCACATTGCTATGGTTAAACTGGCTAAAAGCAAATAAAATTTTAATCCCTATTGTTTTGCAAAAGAAATGGAAAGACCTGAATCACTTTCAGGGTGACCTGCACATCACTATGTTCATACCTGCAAGACGCCTCCTCTCTCTGTGAAACTAAGTGGGGCTGAGAAGCTGTTTGTGTTCTGTGAGCAGGACACCACAAGCGTGCCCATGTGACTCCAGGCTCCAGCAGCACCTACGCGAAACAGCGCGGCAGATGCGGCCACGCAACCACTTACGGTAAGATGGCAACAGCAGCAGAACCAGACGGCAAACCACTACTGGCACCGGCTAAACTCTGACAAAGCTGATGCACTGCTCCCTTGGCCATACCATAGCCAATCATCCCTAACAGGGATTAAAAACAGACAAATTAGAGCACAATCAAAACAGCACTCACTGTCATCAGTAGTACGACAGAAACTCAGGTGTTGATGAATATTAAGACCACTTACCAAGGACAGAACAGAATCAGGCTTTTAAAATCAAGACATCAAGCCACCCATATTAAAAGAAAAAACAAGCAAAAAACACAACTGCAGAAAGCTCTTATTAGTCACCTAGGAACTATCACAGGCCTCTGTCTACTCAGCGCTGCAGAAACCAGCAGATTCCAAAGTTAAGCCTGTTTAGTTAGTGTACCTTGAATGTAGGGGCCTACAGGGCTAACCTTACTCATCTCACTAAAAGAGCAAGAGTGAAGATGCACATAGTCCTTACTAAGGCAGCCTTCCATTAACATTAATCATACAACTAAAGTATGTGCAGGTTTGGACACAGATACAACTGGCTTCTCTCCAGAGCTGTAAGGTGCTGGGTTGGCATCCCACAATCTGACAGGCCTTTGGAGAAAGCCACCACTCATGGTAGGAAATTACTGAATAACCTGCAGGTAAAGCAAACTTCTTCCTAAACACTGCTACTTTCCAGGCAGACAGCACTGAGCCACGTAAGGGCAGCAGGAATGAGAGCATAAGGCACACGAACTGGACAGTCACCCGGCTGTAGGACCAAGATGTCTCCAGTATCTACCTGCCAAGCAGCCTAGACACAGATTAAGCACAAACAAAAAAAATATGTATTTTGTCTGCTACAAGTGGATGCTTTTCTACCCATCTAGATAACTACACCACCTCTTTGCAATGTTCCTGAGGAAGTGTTTTGTTACAAAGGTAGTTTTGTGTAGAAGGGCTTCCATTCCATTAGAGATACTGTGTAACAGCGGCTAACTTCCCCTTACATAAAAGTTTCATACCTCTGTTATTCCCCTCTTTCACTTAAACTGAACATTTGAAGTCTTCCTAAAACCTTTTCATGCTTCTACATTTCTTAGCCATCCCTGTTAGGCTCCTTCTGCAACCATTTATGTAATTTTCAGCATTCAATTTGCATTACATGAGTCGACATTTTCACACAGGGAAAGAAAAAAATAATTACACTAACAGCAAACAAGAAAAAGATGATTTCTTCCACCATGGCTGGTAGTAACAAGCCCAGCAAATTGTATTTGCTAGAGTTGAGTAACTGCTCTTTCCCAATTCTTCCCAATGTTAATAAGTTGCATGTGTTTGCCGAAAGCACCGCTGTTTTTCAGAAAAATCCAGACTCATTGAAACCAACTAGTTCAAAACATGAAAGGAAATCACTTTGATTCCTGTGCTGTGGTCCCCAACCTCCCCCAGCCACCCAAACACAAAACATAAAAGTTTGCCAGAGTTCACATTTTTTCATTTGCCTGTGGTCAGTCAGTAGGACACAGAAAATTATTCATTTGCTTATTCTCATAAAATAAGCCTTTTATCCTTGGACTATGCCAGATGTAGCTAGAAACATAGAAGAAAAATCATTACCTAGAAAAAAAAAACAGCCTGTTTTTTCTGAATGGCATTAGACACAGCTTTCAGGAATATTCAAAAATTCTATAGTATGTTTTAAAATTTTACTATCTATGTCTCATCAAAATACTGCTGAAGTCACACTAAAAGATTGGGGAACAAGAGTGTTTGCCTCAAAAACTTTCTTCTCCCTGTTTGTAGGCTTGTGTACCAGAGCCTTGGGGTTTTCTGTTACAATTTTAAATTGGTTCCAGATTTCCTGCTCCAGGCAGACCAACGCGACGAGGAGCAAGATGAAAAAACTCTATTATAGAGTTCATATTAAGTAGCTAGTGGAGGGCAAAGGCAAAGGTCAACAAGCTTATCTGTGTCTGAAGCAAAGGTAGACTGGAATCAGAACATGAGCAGGACAAGCACATTTACCAGAATCAGCTGAGTCATCACCAATGGAAAAATTGGGCAACTAAGGACTCTGTCTTTCAGAACACAAATAGGAGATTTCACTTTATTTAATCGCTCTACTTACATCTCTCTATATGCTTCTATTCTTCATTATTTTCCAAACTTTTATACCATCTCATGTATTAGCTAAGTACATTTAACTAAGGCACATCAAATGTTATTTAAATAACGACTCTTATCTGTTGACCCTCCAGAGCTATTTTCCATTTGCACTAGATGCCAAGAAACCAGGGAGCGATACTATTGGATGCACAGACCAACAGACAGCTCTAACTGCTGATGTCCTGCAGTTATCATGCAGTGTGTTTTACCTGGGGTTCCGGATAAAGCAGCCTGAGCTCCTGTCAAAGTCAAGAGGCCGCCTTCTTTCAGATGTTTTGTGGCTAGGTGGCTGGAAATAGTGGATGTCCACACGCTTTGCTTCCACATCAGATCACAGTTTTTATATAAAGCTGATTGGGAAGAGAATTAATGAAATTATTTAAAAGATGGAAGACTTCTAATTTCCTTACTGTCACACAAAGTGCCACAGCACTATACAACAGGACTATGGAAATATGCTTTCTACAATTTTCTACTTCAACATGGGGTAAAAATGTCAATTTAGGTCTTTTGTAACTCCCTTGTCTTTGGGCTTCAAGTCCCAGCAATACAGCACATATTCTAGGCAATTATCAGCTCTCTTGCTACCAGAAATAATAAAATAAACAAACACAAGATAGTTCCACTGGCTCTCCATTAAAGGCTCACAGCTTTCCAAGTTCTTCAAACTCCTGTAGGGATTATTTCAATCTATGTCAAGGATCTCAAAACTCTCACATCAGCCTCACCTCACCATGCAATGAGTCTCTTTCCACAGCCTCCTCACTAGCTGTAAGAGAGCTATGCTCCATTAGTACACAGGCAGGAGGCTCAAGAGATAAAAGAACTGAACAAAAATCAGTATTTCTTATTGTTAATTACTTCATAAACCAAGAAACAACCTGTCTGCCTGACAGTAGCATGCTGGTACGGACTACCAAAGATGCATGCATCTGCACTGTATGAAGTGTGCATTCCAGTGCCCCTACATGCTGGAGTGCAACCTCTAGTAAGGCAGCTTACTGGGGAGGTAATGCCAGTAACTTCAAATGAAAACAGAATTTGAACTCTCATCATTGTGTTTTTGTTACCAATATCAGCATGGAGAAAAAGGAAAAACAACCACTAGCCACATCAGAGTAAGTGTAAAAAACCTCTGTGACATAAACTGGCCACCTACCCCCAGATACCCTGCTTCCCTGCCAACACCGCTACTCTAAGTTACAGCTATGATAGATTACCTTATCTAAAATACAGCTCCCACTAATAACGTAATGTAATGCAACTCTGTAAATGTACCCACTATGGTCTGTGTATGCCATCTTGCCACTTTAAGAAGAAATCCTTGACTGTAATACCTGAACTGGAAGGAGAGAAAAGGACATATTTTACCAGATTTACCCTGCATAGAAAACAGGCTGCTGGGGTTTTTTCTCTCTGCACTAGTGGGTAAACATTTAATTCCCAATATTAGATGTTTAAAAGCCTTTTTTTAAACAGAAGGCTGTTTTCATTTCAGAACTCCTTCCACTACTATACTGCGCAGTGATAGCTCACTGAACTGCAGGAGCAGCTAAGGTTTTATGCATAAAGCAATGAGTTAGGAAACAGCATTGATGATCTTCAACTGCTACTGTGTTATGCAACTTGTCTGACACAGGTAATCCTGCAAAAGTTAGTACATAGGTAGTAATTCTGAACTCCTTCAGGAAGTGCATCAAGTTTCCCATTAACATTGGTGCATCAAGAAGTATTACTGAGAACACTAAGCACTGTGCAAACTGAAGAGACAGCAAAGATTCAGAGAAGCTCTAAGTAGTATCATGACTGAGCTATTTTGTTGTTTTAGGCTCATGTCCTCATCCGGACTCAGGAAAGCAGATGATCTCAAATACCTTTATTACCATGATTTCTAAGGATTCCTCTCAGTTTTCACACGTTCACAAGCATGCAAGTACCAAAGGCTTACATTTAGCTTTGGCGCTGCCTCCAGCCCATCCTCCTGCTACACACAAGATCGCATCCACCTTTTCTTCACCAAGAAGCTTCCCAACCTCTGCGGTCACCTTCAATACAGAGAACAAAACCACGTTGAAAATGCTAGACTGATACAGTAAAGGAGTGAATATCAAGACTGCCTTAAAGTTAGTTTTCTCCAGTAATGAGGCCAAGTAACACAACACACCGCAATTCAAAGAGCTGCAGAAAATTAACATTTATGACCTACAAACTCAGTTGTGTTGAAAGACGAAAGTCAGCTCATACAGTGTGTGATGTCACTGGAAATAACATTTGAGCAGGACTGGAATATCTAACTCTCTAACTCTTTCTCATCATTAACAAAAGTTTTTATTTGTGTCTTACTTTTGGACAGGTTCTTCTCTGGGTTCGGTGCTGTTTAATAAAAGAAATGAAACTCCAGGACTGACCAGGACTACTAGTGTCACTTTTGATAATAGTGCAAGAAATGAACAACTAACGATTAGCTTAAGAAACCTTCTTATTGCTTCTATCTAGACCACAACCATCAGTTTGAGCCTGGCCCCTTAAATTTGAGTTTTTCCTCCTTTTAGATACCCAGTATTTTCTTCTCTTCTTCAAATATAAGACTTCACAGTTGATAATGAATGTCTGCTATGAATTTTTCTGTCCAAATGAAAAGCAAACCACCCATCTCTCAAAAAAAGAAAGAAATCCACTGTTTGTCACAAAGGCTTAGCAGTGAAAAATACACTGCCAACATTCTATATCTCTTTAAAAGCTTAAAGAGTTGTATAGGTATAAAGAAAACATTGATAAACAATTCAGTTTAACGGTTTGAGAAATTGGCTCAAAAGTTTAAACTAAAAAAACCAATCCCTGTATCTTGAGAATAAAGCAAACCAGCTTTTAGGATAGCGTGTCTGTCCCCAGGTTTTCCTCTGTGGAAACCAGTGCACGCTCTAGGGATCAGGTCGGGGATCCGGGCTCTCAGGCTCGGAGTAGCCAGCCTACCGCCACATTTAAGAGTCAGGACACGAAAGAAGCGTTACATTTTATTTTTAAGCCGCCTTTTGCGCCGAACCCCCACAATCCCAGCTCGAGCTTTCTGCACGCTCACCCGTATATGCGGCCAAAAGGCAATCACCGAAACGCAGAAGTAGCGGCGAGCAGCAGCCAGGCACCGCTGGTTCCGCGGCAGGACCGCCACCGGCCAGGCTCCTCAGCCCCACAGCGGCGGCTTCGCGCCTGAAGCCGGACACATCCCCGCAGCCGTCTCCCTGCCGCCCCCACGACGGCGAGCCGGGGCGAGCAGCGGAAAACACGAAGGGCTGGATGGATCCCTGTCGCAGCCTCGCCCGGACAGAGCCGCCTCAGGCCTCGCAAGCAGCGGCCGCACCCCGGGGACGTGTGCGACGGTGCCCGGCCCACCCCGCGACGCTGACCCACCTGCTCGGCCTGCTCGGGGAAGGAGTCGGTCGGCCCCACCACCACGTTGGCATTGGCGTCCTCGTTCTCCGCCAGGTCGATGCTTGCCACCCACTGCAGCGGCGAGAGGAACAGCACGTTAGGCCCGCTCTCCGGAGCGCCTCCCCCTGCCCCGCGGCTCGGGCGCTCTCCCGGCGGCCGTGGGAGCGCCGTCCCGCCAGGGTAGCGGCGCTCCGCTCGCCGGAGCTCCTCGCCGCGCCACCCCCCGGCCCGGCGCTTACCCAGTTCCTGGACTTGAAGTACCGGACACACTGGGACCCCAGGGCCCCTCTGCCCCCGTACACGAGCACTCTGCCGGCCGCCGCCATTCTCGCTACCCGCCGGCCCACCTCTAGGTCTGCCTCTAGCTCCGGCACTGCCTCAGATCGCGGCCCGGGCGGCCCCGCCCGCGCATGCGGGCTGCCCCCCGCGAGGGGCGGGCAAGGGGCGGGCAAGGGGCGGCAGCGCCCAGCAGTAGCTGGCTGAGGGGGGCAGGTCCTGGTGCTGCCCTCCCAAAACCCGCGCCGGGGCCGGGAGGAGAGGCAATCCCGTTGCCTTGGCCGAGCCCCGGCCCGCTCTCCGCCTGGCCCCCAGGGCGTAGGTGGTGCCGCCGCCAGACTTTCACCTCAGGATAATCCCTCAGCCGCGACTCCACCTGGCTCGGGCCGAAAGCCGGCGGCTGTGAGACGGTGTCAGGCGGGCTCCCGGGGAGCTCCCTGCCGGGCTCCCTGCCGCACGGCGCCCCACCCCACCTGGCCTGGGCTCCGGCGGCGGACAGTATTACCTGCCCCCCCAGGAACGCTGCCAGGATTAATTAATTAGTGGTCATAAAGGTCCCTGCGGGTCTTGAGTAGCAGTAACCATAGACGCGCAGGCAATTGCGGCCGGTTTTCTTTAGCGCTCCCGGGTCGCACCTGTGGCTTGAATTGCGCCGCTTGTCTCGGGCCTCCCCGGGCTGCAAGGGGCTGCCTGCGGCCCGTTTGAATCCCGAGGAGTCATAGGTGAAACCTCGGCACCGTGCATGTGCCCCACCGGTAGGCTCGGAGAGGGGTGGGCAGCGCTCCGAGGCGCGGGGACTGCCCGGGCAGCGCCGAGAGCGGTGACATTTAGAGGCGGGGTGGGAGCAAGCGCCGAGAGCAGGCAGGGCGTCACGCTGAGACGCCAGCAGAACCCTCCTGTCAAATGATGAGGATTGAATGCTTCGTCCCTTGCACGCAGCTGTTTATCTGCGGTTGTGATAACCTAAACCCCTGGATTCTGCTCCTAATTTTCTTCCCATGAGGTTACAGTACAGAACTTGATGTCACTGGAGCAGGACAATTAAACCTCCGATGAAACATTAGCCAGGCGATAGATATAGGATTACCTTCTGCAGAAACAAGCATCGCTGCACCACGGTGTGCTGGAGCTGTTAGCTGCAACCATTTCAGGATGTCGGTGCAGCAACGTATATTTCTGGACTTGGTTTTTAACCTCACAGATTAACTTCTGGGGCTTCAAAATACAATGAGATGTATTTTGAAATGCCTGCTATTTGTTTGTGGATTTTGGAGCATGAGACAAAATGGGAAACGTGCCTGATCGCTGCAGAGAGGCCTTGGAGATGATTCTTTGAAGTCATTAGGATGCCTGGCTGTTTTAAGAAGACTTTATTTTCCTTGGCTTCTCTAGTAAGTTTTGTGTCTTTTATCTTGATCCTTGTTGCGATGGGGACCCCGAAGTGGATGACTGGAAAGATCCTTTGCAAAACAGGAGCTGAGTTGGTCAATGCCACAGATCCAGAGCTGGTCAAGTTCATTGGAGAAATTTACTACGGACTCTTTCAGGGCGGCAAAGTACGCCAGTGTGGGTTGGGTGGGCGGCGCTCCAAATTCACAAGTAAGTACAATATTGGTTGACTCTTTAGTCTGATGTCTTTAAAAGCAGCCCAGTCTTTTTGTTTACAGAACTTGGAGAATGCAAATTATTCCATTTATATTTATGGCTGAATTGCGGCCTTCATGGTTTGAGATGTGAGTGCGAATGTAAACTCTTATTTCAAGCTTTTTTTTTTTTTTTCTTCTGGTTATATTCTGTAATCCTGAAATCAAGATGGGAAAAAATCCCTATGTAATCTCCTAACAGTAACCTGGCTTTTCCCTACAGCTGGACTGAGGACTTCCTTCTAGTCTTGTGAAGGGAATGAAAATCATTAGGACATGAGTCTGTACATTGTCCTTTCCCCTTGACTGATGCTTTCCTATGCCAAGTGTTGCTCTGCAATCTCTCTGTGTCACTGTCCTTGCCATCTCCGTTGAACTCTTGTCTTTTTTTTTCCTTTCAGAAGTAATGATCTATTTAGCTGGCCACATTTCTATATTTCTCTAGCAGTCCTTGGGCATATGTCTGCCACAGCAGATACTCCTGACTTGATTAATGTGCTGAAGAAGTTTTACCTTGTTTTCTAGGAACTTTGAAGAGATAAAGATTACTGAACTGCTAAAAGATGTGGACACTCTTATAAATGTATTCCTTTTAACCTGAAAAATGTTCTTGAGGTCTCAAAAGCACACAGATACTGATCTGTGCTTCAGGTGATTTCCAGTTTTCACACATCCTGTGCTGCAGGGAAGAGATACTTTGTATTGGAGATCTGTAGCTCTGTGTGCAGATCCACTGTAACTTAAAAAACTGGTACAAGTTGAAGCTGCTGCCTCTCCCTGGCCCACAGCAATGCTGTCCTGCCCCATCCTTCACAATGGCTCTGGTAGTTATTGGGGTGAGGTAGTTCAGGAAGTCAAGCTGGCTAAAACATTAATGTACCAAAAAACCCCACACATTTCCCATAAGATCATGGCTGACTACAGAACTACACAAGCATCACTATAAAAACCTGAAAGAAGGCAGGACCGTGGGAGTTCAGCAGGAATGGACCTCAGCAGAGCAACCTCAACTTAGAACAGTGTGACCAGTTGTTAAGCTGTGGTGAATTTTGACTACCTGCTTTTACAATAACCAAATATTGCTCAACATCTGACTTCAGCTGCAGCTTCATGACTTGGACATAGCAGCTGTGCTCAAACGCTTTGTCTAGTGAGTTTGCGTGGCTGGCAGTCAGGCCATCAGCTCAAAGTTCTTCCAGCTCTGCTCTGCTTCTTTTCAGGATATTCAGAAATACAATGCCAGTTCTTTTACCCTATCCTCTCAGAGGGAGTGTGGAAAAGAGTAGACAATCCCTTTTAAATGTCTGTGCAACTTTCTGGACTCTTAAATAAACTTTCTGATTAAATACCATGTAAGCTGAGACGAAGGCCTAATGTTCTACCATCACCCTGGACTGCATCAATACATATTTGGAAGACATGATCCTATACCCCTTAGACAAACAAAGCTGTCACTGAAGCTAGTAAGAATTGTTAGAACTGTTAAATTGGGTCAGTAAGTGCAGTGGGCACAACTACTGCCTTTAGGTAAGTAAGTGTGCCAGAGATTTTCCCTTTTAAATACTTAAATAGGTTTATCACATCTGAAACTTTCACAATACTGGTTTCAACTTAGTGTCATAAGGGTATACAAAGCTGTCACATACTTTTGCACAGTGGCCAGCAGGACTCCTGGGGATTATGGGTGTGACTTCACTTCTTTTTGCTCTGAATGTCCCCCTTAATCTCCAAGCGTTCTGAACTCATGGAGGAGCTAGGCAATGTGAGGCTTTTCTGGGGGAAGGTGTTAGCGTAACTGGACTGCACAGGCAGCACAGAGCAAGGCAGAAAGCTAGCACCTCAGACCCTGTAGTGCTGCCGTCGCTCCAACGCTGCAGTTCCGAATCATGGTAACACCCTGTTGTTAGTACATTGCCTTTTGTGCCATTAGCTTTCTCTAGAGTAGGCCCACAGCTGGGACACTCTTTTTTAACTGGGACAGTGACAGCACAATTCAGTTGCCGTGATCCGTGTCCAGTGCCATTTTAGACTCCTCAAGGTGTATCATCTGGCCTCCAGCTGCTGCTTTGGAGGAGTCCCTACATGTAGTGTGGCATTTATGTTAGACCCATAGGGTTGTCACATTAGTCCTGAGGCATCTAAATTGGCATAAGATGCTTGTTTTGACAACTGCATCAGGCCCTGAGAGCGAGCTGGGGAAGCCGGGTATTTTGCCTGTGCATAGCAAACACAGCTGGAACGTGTTAGGAGCCTCCATGGCAATATCCTTCCAGAGGATGCTTATTTCTGCCTACGTCAGGCTCACTGGTCATGTCTTTGGGACAACCACCCTGAAAACTCTGTTGGTTTGTAATAAAGTTAAATTCCATGTGCCTTGCTACTGCCAGTTATTTTAGAATAGACTGTTTTTGTTGGGAGGGACCTATAATGGTCATCTAGTCCAACTGCCTGACCGCTTCAGGGCTGAGCAAAAATTAAAGCATGCTGGCAAGGGATTGTCCAAAGGCCATTTAAACACTGACAGGCTTAGGGCATTGACCACCTCTCTAGGAAGCCTGTTCCACTGTCTGACTACAACTAAATGCTTCCTAAAGTCCAGTCTGATCCTCCCCTGGTGCAACTTTGAACCATTCCCATGGGAGGAGTGGCTGACATTGCGCTGCCATCCAGTGAGACCCGGACACGCTGGAGAGCTGGGCAGGGAGAAACCAGCTGAGGTTCAAAAAAAGCAAGTGTAGAGTCTTGCACCTGGGAAGGAATAATTGCTTGTATCAGTGCAGGCTGATACAGCTCCTCTCTGTTGGAGAAGAGCTCTGTGGAGAAGGGCCTGGGGGCCCTGGTGGATGACAGGTTGGCCATGAGTCAGCAGTGTGCCCTCAGGCTGAGCCAATGGGATCCTGGGGGGCATCTGGAGGAGTGTTGCCAGCAGGTCAAAAGAGGTGATCCTCCCCCTCTACTCTGCCCTGGTCAGGCCCCACCTGGAATATTGTGTCCAGTTCTGGGCTCCCTGGTATAAAAGGGACAGGGATCTCCTGGAGAGAGTCCAGCGAAGGGCTTCAAAGATGATTAAAGGACTGGAGCATCTCCCCTGTGAGGAAAGGCTGAAAAGACTGGGGCTGTTCAGCCTTGAGAAAAGAAGGTTAAGAGGGGATCTTATTAATGTATATAAATATCTCAAGTGTGGGACACAGGGGGAAATGGCCAGCCCCTTTTCAATGGTCTGTGGAGACAGGACAAGGGGCAATGGCTCCAAGTTGGAGCATAGGAAGTTCCGCACCAACATGTGGAAGAACTTTTTCACAGTGAGGGTGACAGAGCCCTGGGACAGGCTGCCCAGGGGGGCGTGGAGTCTCCTTCTCTGGAGATATTCAAGACCTGTCTGGATGCTGATCTGTGCAACCTGTCTTAGGGACCCTGTTTTGGCAGGGGGGTTGGACCCGATGATCTCTCAAGGTCCCTTCCAACCCCTATGCTTCTGTGATTCTGTGATCCTGTCCCTGGATCCTAGGGAGAAGAGATCAGTACCTCCTTCTCCACTTCCCCTCCTCAGGAAGCTGCAGAGAGACATCAGCCTTCTTTTCCACAAACTAGACAAACCCAGAGTCCTCAGCTGCTCCTCAGAGGATATTCCTTCCAGCCCTGTCACCAGCTTTGTTGCCCTGCTCTGGACACATTTGAGTTCCCAACCTTCCTTAAATTGCAGGGCCCAGAACTGCACACAGCACTCATGGTGAGGCCACACCGATGCTGAATACAGCAGGACAGTCGCCTCTTCTGACTGGCTGCTTGCACTGTGTTTGATGAACCCCAGGATGGGCTGCCAGGGCACACCCCTGACTCATATTGAAGTAGTTAAATAAAACTGAACCTAAGCCCAAATCCTTATTCACAGACCCTGTGTGAATGATTGTTCCTTTAGTAGAATATCCCTGGTTTGTCTGATGTAGTGAAAGATGAAGCATCATAAACTGTGTGTAATTACCTAAATTAATCACCTCTGTTAAAAATTTTCTTGTTTAAGTCTAATTTGTTCATAGCACCAGTACAGCGTGATGTTCACTGTTGTCAAGAAAAATTACACACTGAATAGATCATTTTTTTCCTTGACAGTTTTCCCACACATGGTGAAAAAGCTGAATACAGGCCTGCACGTGATGATTGTAATGTTCCTCTGTGTGGCCATTTTCTTTTCCCTGGTCAGTTTTGGATTCTGCATTCTTAATGCAATAAAAGTTCCTTACCGGGCTATTAAAGGTCCAGCAGGAGTGTGCCTTTGGAACTTTCTTGCAGGTAAAATCATTTACCAGTATTTTTCATTAGTCACATTCATACAAAATGTTAAAAAGTAAAAGGTCCTTTTCTTGACTTACTAAACAGCTCCTTGACTTAAATACTTGTGAATAAAATGAAGTTAGCAGTGAATTCTCATTTAACAAAACAGAACTGTCAGGTGGCGTCTTGGCTTATTGTGTCAACTATTTACAGGAGCTGTGAAAGCCAGTCTTCAGGCTCCATATCACTGATAAAAGGACTAGATCACAAATGTTGGTATGATGTTTGGCCATAAAATAAAGACTATACATTTGAAAGGTGTTTAAGCCATGCCTAAGTCTTTCCCTATTCTGTATAAGGCTCAGTAAGACTTTTTGAAACTCAACTGAAATGTCTGTCTGGTTTTGACAACAATGGTGAATACTTTTTTCATTTTGTTGCAGGTGGATTTATAGTACTTGCAGTCACCAGCTTTATGGCTGCTGTGAAACTCCATCACCTCACAGAAAGAATTGCCAATTTTCGGGAAAATGTCTTTCAATTTGTTATCTTGGAGGAACAGTTTGAAGACTGTTTTTGGCTTTGTGTGGCAAGTGCCACAGCACATGCAGTAAATTTGCTGCTAATAGCCATTAGTGGGATTCGTTTCCCTACAATTAAGACTAAACCAGAAGAAGCAAGCGTTACAGCAGAAGATATCATGTACTGATAAATCTACACAAAACTACTTTGGTCACGTGAACTGTCATGATAGAAACAGCTGCTTCTTCAGCTCCGGATTGGATGGATGCTTGTGGTATCACTATGAATAAAGATGTCAGTCTGCAATACCAGTAGCTAACATGTGTGGGCAACTGAGAAAAAAAAAATGCTGCAAGGATTATTATTCTCAAAACTGACCGATATCTGCAGTGAATATAGGCTGCTCACAGTTTTTAGCAAATTCACATTTTGAGATATTTTAGAAAAACTAAGGTGAAATGGGATTTCACTGAAACCAAATGTCTCCTTTGTTTAGAAAGAAAATACATGTATAAAAGATCTTTGATACTGTAAGGTTATTTCAAAACAGAAGGAACGGACATTTGTCAAGTACCTTCACAGAATATGCATGCTCAACATGTGGAAATTAATAATTCTTTGGGGGTACTTTTTACTTTGGAAGATTTGAAATTCCCAATAAGAACATTTGTGAGCACTATCTGCCCAGAATTTTGAAGATATTATGGGTCAAATCCCCTCTTTCCACAGAACTAAACACAACTATATACACCCTGAAAATACCCACTTAATTTGTACATGCAAAATATCAAAGTCCCATGCAGGACGTAGAGAGCTATGGAGCCATCCTTCAAAGAACTAAGAAACTATTCACTGTGCCTAAGAGCCTCTCCAAAATAAATTAAAGACTATTCACCGTTTTGATTCTTCAAATAATAGCATGATTAAATGTTTTAAAAAGTAATGTTACAAGATAAATCAAACTGGATGCAATTTCCCTCAGTCCTTGTCTCTCAGTGCTGTTGTGTTTAGTAAGATACACTGTTTCTCTCTGTACTACTTAACGGAAGAAGAATTTTGGGGGAACTTCAATGTACTGTTAGAGAACAGGCCCAGCTAACCTTCTTCATCATGTTCTGCTGTGTAAGCTCAGTTACAGAAGTATGGAAAAGCAAACTAACATATATAAACCAGCAAATTGCTCTCAATCCAGGTTTTGCATTTCTGGGAGGGGAAAAGAACCCCCCAAAAACCAAAACCACTCCTGGAACACTTGATATTAAAATCCAGCACATGTTCAGTGCTACTGAAACTCTGGCTCTTCATACCGACTACACAATAAATGTCAGCAACCCCCCAAAGGGCTCTTTTCCATACAGCGCCTTTGCTAGAAGAGCATAAATGTTCTTACACTGACCCAGTGTTCTGGTGTGAACTTTCCTGATAGAATATAACAACAGCCATTCTCGCTGGTCTTTTACTTTCACTTACCACGTTTTCTTTCCAAAATTGTTAGAGCTTTCTCTTAGAACCTAATCAACTCTTCCTAAGCAGACATGCCGATGCTATGCAAACCACCACCCCATATGGAAAATAACGTCAGTTTGTTGTGTTTGCATTTGCAATAAAGCTTTGATTATATTTTCATAAACCACGTATATGCCAATCTTCAATGTGCGAGTTAAGCGATACTGCATGCGTGCCGGGGCTGGCTTGTCAGTCTGTGCTAAGCCCTCAAGAGAAGCTGCTTCAGCCTCGGCAGTATGCGGATGCTTTTCTAGAGCCTACCACAAGAAAAACCTGCTGTGCCACCGCGTCGCCCACCGCCCCTTGCTGAGCCAGCTCCCCAGCACAAGCAGGCCGACCCTCCTGCGGCCCCAACCCCACAGGTTTATAAGCTGTTCCTGCATGCTGCTCCCGGCTTCTCCATTCTCCCCCTTCCCTCTCCTCCCCGCCCCGTCACCGTGAGCACCGCCCCGCGCGGCGCTGGCTGATGAGGCCGTCGGCGCGCCGGGTGAGGCGTGGTTACACTGCCTGCCATGCTGCTGTCCTGCGTGCGGAGGGTGGCTGCGCGCTGCCTCAGCCGGGATCTGCCCCTGGCCTGCAGCTGCTCGCCGCGGGGGCTCTGGCCGCGGTGCTACAGCCACGGGGCGGGTGGGAAGGTGAGGAAGCGATGGGGGGCGCTTCCGCTTCGCGACCCTCGTTGCTCGGGGTGAGCTGAGGCGGCGGGGCTGTAGGGTGGTTTCCCCTGGCTCCGTTCTGCAGCTCGCGGCGGGGCTGGCTCGGTCCCCGGCTCCGGCGTGGCCGTGTGCCCCTTGGGTGCGGCCTGGGGCTTTAATTCGCACGCCTGTGGCGCCGGGGTGGGCGCCCTGCCTGTGCTGGGGCCGCTGGGAGACCAGAAGTTCCCTGCCCTACCGAGGAGCTTGAGTCAGGAGTGGTGCCGCTCCTCGCACTCCTGGATGCCGCCGGCTGGAGATTAGCGCTTGGGAGCGGGAGGAAGAAAGCTCTTTCGTACTTAAAATTGCAGGTGGAAAGAGTATTTGTCTCTGTGTTAGGTAAAATGTTTGTGACTTTAGCCATACTGTATCTAATCGCTTTCTCACACTTAGAAGTAGTTGCAGTCGTTAATCCTGGTTTACTCTGCATTGCTTTGTGCATCACGTTAGAAAAACACGTAACAGCATTGGCTGCAGTTGGGACAGTGTGCTCCTTGTCTTTCAGACAGGTCTCTAATGTTTGTGTTAATGTATGTTAACGTGCATCATTTTTAGGGTCTTGTTTTGGGAATCTACTCAAGTGAAAAGGATGAAGGTGCTGCCCAGCTCACTAGTGCAGGAGACGCTTTTGATAGACTTGTGTCTGGAAAGCTGAGAGAACTTCTGTCTGTGTAAGTGTGTGATAAGCTTCTGAAATTGAGGTACTGCCAAGCGCTGATAAGAACGATCATTTTGTCATGACTAGTGTTTGTATCCATACCACTTCTCAGGCTGGTATTCGCTCCTACTAGGCTGAGCGGTTTGGAGGGGAGTTCTTGTGGAGACAACATGCGAAATGTTCCTCGGAACTGCCCTCTGTCAGTCGGCACAGAGCTGCATGCCAGCACCGTGCTGAGCACCGTGTGGTTGTGGAGTGAATGTTGTACCGTAAGGTGTATCGCTTCTTTATTGAAAGAATCTTTTTGTGTCCTAGATGTGGGCCACCTTTGAAGAAAGGCAAAACACGCATATTCCATGGCTTGCATCAGGTATGAACTTAAGTACTGAATATATTTTAAGGCTGTGCTTGGCTTGATTTGAAAATAAGGTCTTTTAAACAGCTCTCTGCTGTGGCTGTAACAATGAGGAAAGTGAATCCAGTTGTATGTCGGCTTCATCTAGGACTTTCCGAGTGTGGTTGTGGTTGGCTTGGGTAAGAAGAATGCTGGAGTAGATGACCAAGAAAACTGGAATGAAGGCAAAGAAAATATTCGTGCAGCTGTTGCAGGTTAACTACTTTTAATTCTTCTCTGTAAGGCTATTGCAGTGGTGCAGCGTGTTCTGCTTTGAAGATTTGAGTCCAGATACGACTTTGTTTTGAAATGCAAAACCTTCTGAATGGTTTGGTGAATGCATTTAGCTGTTACTAATACTCATGAAGTTTTTTCTTGAGGAAGAAGGAGATACAAGGCCTGTAAATCAGTCTGCAGATAGGCAACTCCAGTTGTTTATAACAATTAACTTTTCTAAACAGCATCGTGTTGAAAAGGCACTTGTTTAATTACAACTATTTTGAAGCCTAAGAGCATCACTCATTCACTTTATGCTTGTGCTGACTTAAGTATGCACATATATTTACTTTTGCCACTTAGTTTGTAACTGAGATACAGAAACGGATATCTTTCACAACATCAGTGGTATGATTCAGTACGTCACCTGCCATGAGCAGGGGAGGCCTGTCTGTCTTAATCAAGGATGACTGCTGCATCTAAACAAGAACAAAGAGTTCTCACTGCAGAGTTTATAGTCTGAGACTGGAGGTCAGTCACGCGTGTATGACAGCTGTATGACCAGAGCACTAGCCCGTGTTATCTTGCTAACTACCAAAACATCCTTAAATTATTTGGGTACAAAATGGAACTTACGGAATATAGAGGTTTGGGGGTTAATTATAAAAATGTATATCAACCAGTTTGGAAGAAAAGAGCAGTCATATATTCTTAGCAAAAAACTAAATTACAGCAGATTTTTGACACCTGTAATCATAATCCTTAGCACTGCAGAATGATAGAGCTTTTCTTTTATGTAGAGTGAGCTTAAAGGAATTAGAACTGTGGACTTTCCTCTTTATTTCTGTGAAATGTCTTAATAATTACAATTCATCAAGTGCTATTTTTAGTCAAAATTTGTCAGTATATGGTCATTAGCATTTTTAACTATTGTTACTGTGTGATCTTTTTAATTATCTTACTTATAAACTCAGGTATCTTGAGTTAAAATTACTTTTTACTTGAAATGTCATATTGATCACCTTGGATACCTGTTTTGCTGGTCTGTGTAATATTCAACTTACTAGTTCCATACTGTATGTTTCAGTTGGCTGTAGACAGATCCAAGATCTGGAGATCCCTTGTGTTGAAGTAGACCCCTGTGGAGATGCTCAAGCGGCTGCAGAAGGTGCTGTCCTTGGATTGCATGAATATAATGAGCTGAAGCAAAAAAAGAAACTTGTAGTTACTCCTCAGCTTCATGGAAGGTGATGGCAAAAGGAAAGCTTGCCTATTTATTGATCTCTTTATTTATAAAACTGATGATTGTGTGTGAGGAAAACATAAAACTGAAAGAATAGGGCTAGCAGCAGTGTCGCTCTTAACTCTTCCTACTTTGAATCTCCTGGAATATTTTATATCCCAACTATTTTATAGTGTTTCCTTGCTATGTTATGTTCTGAAGTCAAGGGTAAATAAGTGCTGCTTTACAGAAAAGAAGGCCCAAGATAAAAATAAAGGTAAAAAAACACTTGAAGCATAGTTATGACATAAAAGGACTTCTGTTAGTTTTGTGGGGCAGAGCTATTCCAAACTCCATAAATGAATAAATCCTTTTCAGAGCTGGGACCTGCTAACTGACAGCAGACTATGCCGTGATGGATGCTAGTTTGCCTAGTTCATTTGTTATATTTTCATTCACAGAATATAATGCAAGAAGAGAAGTTTGGGTGCTTCTAGCCTCTAAATGGACATCACTGCTACTTGAAGGCAGAAAGTAATATCAGAGCTTTTGGTTCCAGAACAAAGTTTTATTAGTGTCCCTTTTATTCTTTCAGAGAGAACTTTGGACTTTCTTACAGGGTATTCTGGCATGCTAAGGAGAGGTACTTCCCATATGTATTTTATATAGGAACAAGTCTTTCCTTATGATGAAGTCAGGAAATAAAATAAAACCCCCTTGGTTTAAGCATGTCTTAATAAGCTACATGCAATGTGCTTCCCATTTTGTAACACAGCAGGTAGTTTTGGAGGTGATTATATTAAATAAACACTGAAAACATAGATGACCCTATGCCCACTTACGATATTGGAAGGAATTTTTCTGTTTAATAATTTAGGGTGGAAAGTACCTCTGGAGGTCATCTAGTCCAGTTCCACTTGGATGAGGGGTAACCTGGAAGTTAGATACGACTTTAAAGCTCAGCCATGTTGATCAGGTGTTTGTATAGTCCAGTCCTGAGTATCTCCTGAGGTGGAAATTCCACAGCCTCACTGGGCCATCTGTTCTGGTGCTTAATTATGCTCATGGGGATTTTTTTTTTCTTAGAACCTGTTGCAATTTTCCTTGTTGAATCTTGAGCCCATTGTCTCTTAACTCTCTTACTGTGCATCTTTAAGATGTATCTATCTTCATCTTCTCTATAAACCCTACTTAAGGGTAGAGGAAAGACTGCAGTTAGATCTTTTCTAATTTCTTTTCTCTAGGTGAAACAAACAAAATTCTCTTAGCTTCTCCTCATGAGCCATGTGCTCTGGCTCCCTACTCCTCTTATGGGCCCTCCTTTGGACTTTCTGTTGTTTATCAGTGTTCGTTTGTATCCAGGAACTCAACATTGAACGTAGCTAGATGCAGCTAAAAGATGTAGTCAGATGCAGCCTCACAAATGCCAAGCAAGTAATTATTTCCCTTAATATGCTGGTCATGGTGTAAACCGACCCAGAACATGGCTTGACAGTGGTAATGTGCTGCTCACTCCTGTACAACTTGTCTGCTAGGATTCCCAGCTTATTTTCCTGCAACTTTGCTTTCTGCCTAGTTAGTGTCCGATCTGACTCCCATAGAGCTGTTTCTGTCCCAGGTCCAGGACTTTATGCCAGTCCTTATTAAACTTCACCGTGTTCCCTTTGGTGCATTCCTCCAGCTCACTAAGGCCCCTCTGAATGATGGCCCTACCATATCCCCATTTCAGCTTCTCCCCACATTGCAATGCCATCTATGAATATCTGAGGGTATATTTCATAGTCCAAGTTGTTGATGAAAGTATTTGCCTTAGTATCAGCCCTTGAGGAGCATCAACACATAACTAGCTGCCAGGTAGACTGGTCAGCTGTATCTTCAGAGCCCAACAGTTCTTCCAGTTTTTTGCCCATTTTGTAGTCTTCCCTTCCAGTTCATGTTTTTTCCTCAATTTGTCTACAAGGATTCTACATTGAACCCATGCTAAAGCAAAGACAAATAAACATCTGCTGTGGTCTTCTGCCTTAACCCTGTCATCATAAAAGTCAAGTTGGTCAGGTGATTTACCCCAAATAAATCTATAATGACTGTTTCCAGGAACCATCTTGTCCTTTATGTACATGCAAATGGCTTCCAAGATTACTTTCTCCATAAACTTTCATAGGATTAGTCTAGGATACCTGGTTTGTGTTTCCCATCTTTAAGAATAGCAAGAAAGATACAGGGTGACTTCACTTTTTGAATCACTGGGGACCACATCCAGTTACCAAGATCTTTCAAACTGAAAGACCGGATTTTCAGTGATACTGGCCAGCTCCCTGAGCATCCTTCAGATAAATCCTTCATACTACCAAGGACTTGTTTGACCACCTTAAGCAGTCTGAAGTCTATTTTCCTCTGCCGTGGATAGCACCTTTCTTCCCTAAACTGTTACCAAGCATAAAGATGTGGGGAATCTGGAAGCAGACTTTAATAATGACAAGACTGATGCAAAGAAGGCATTGAGAACTTCACTATTCTGTGTTCACTAGATGGCCTGCCCCATTTACTAGTGGGACAGACAGGACTATCTCTGACCTTCCTCTTCCTGAGGATGAACTTGTTGAGGTCCTTTTGTTACCTTCACACTTCTCGATAGTTTCAGTAATTCTTAATTCCATCCCTCGATATCCAGGCAACTTCTGTATTCTCTCTGGATTCCTCCTTCACTATGTTACTCTCTTGATAGGCTGAATCCAGCTTAATGCCCTGCTTTGTGATACCTTGTGAAGCAAGTAAATCGTTCCAATCTGTTCTCAGTTGGGACTGGTAGCATTGCAGAGTAACCAGAAAGACGTCCCCATTTCCTGTGCAGGCAGATTCTCAAATGCCTCTGTCATTCATTAGTGAAATGCTGTGAGTGCATTGTGAAATGAGATACAAATTCCACTCTTATCACATAATCATAATTCAGTAAAGTAAAAAACAGAATTGGAGGCTTTATATGGTAAATAAAAACTTCCAGGGCTGTTATAATTAATGCAATTCCAAATTTTGGAAGGGATATTAAACCTTGTGCTTAGGGATTTAAGATATAAGCCAGTCTTTGACTACTAAGGATTAGGACAGGACCTAATGTATTAGACAGATAATTTTACATGTCTGCTCTAGGAGCCTTCTTGCTTTTTGTGAAGGATTTGGCACTGACTAGAACCAGAGGTGAGTTACCAGACTAAATGCACCTTGGATATCATCCTAAATTCCTCATAGTAAGATTACTATGACATTCTTAATTGCCCCAAATGAATGATACTGCGTTTTCAAACAGGAGATAACAGATGGATGCAGACAGCATCTTATTTTTGCAAATGTTAATGATCCTGGTTTTTTTATGATGTTGTTTAGTGCTGAAAGTGAAGCCTGGCAAAAGGGTGTTACCTATGCTGAGGGTCAGAACCTTGCTCGATACCTTATGGAGGCTCCAGCTAATTATATAACTCCAATCAAATTTGCTGAACATATTGAACAGAAGCTCAGAAGTTTCAGTAACGTGAAGGTCCATATAAGGTAAAATACTTTGAAGTTATTTCTCTGTATAGTAAGATACATTCCAGGTTACTCAAATAGGTGGTGTGCTCTCATTTTCATTCTGCCACTCCAAATGACAGAAGCTGGGGAAGCCTTTGTAAAAAGGTGTGAGAGGTGCCCAAGCTGCTCTCAGTATAAGGAGGTGAGCTTCCAGTTAGCAGAGTAAGCAGAGTATTGGGACATTAAACTGTGATTAAGTGTCAGTTAGTCCTGCAGTCAATTACTGCTTAATTGACACGTGCTGTGAAAGAGAAAGCCTGATGAAGACTGTGAATAGAGGGCAAATACTAGGTACCTTTTTTCTGATACCTTTTGGGTTTTTTTTTTTTCCCAAGTGGATTTTACATGTACCTTTGTTTGATTTTATTTTTATTTTTTTTCCCCGGGTGTGGTAATTAAACATCCTCCATTGCTGTTATTATTGAGGCTCTTTTTTTTTATTCTTTTAGATTTTAAAATTGTTGAGATGGGAGTTATAAAAGCCCTTGCAGTTGAATTTGCGAAGCCAACACTTCTAGCCTCAGCATTTCTAGTTACTGCGCTTCAGTGGAAATGGACGAGCTGGTTATGCAAGTGTTGCAGGCTGTTTTGTTGAAAAGCAGAGATTGAGGAAAATCTACTTTGCCTGTAGCTAACCATTTTAATAGCAAAAAGCTGAACTGTAACCTGCTGCAGTATTTTCATTCCATATGCCTTCAGAGACTATAGCCTGATGGTCAAGTGAAAGTTTCATGTTTCTGGTGTACAAAGGATAGACTGGTGGTTGTTTATTGTGGTGGTGGTTAGTTTGGTTTGGCTTTTTTTTTTTAAAGGCAAACCAGAAACCAAGCAGTAACTTTTGAGTCATTATTTTTCTGTTTAACAAAAAAAGGTTGAATTTAAATGACAGTTTTCCAAAATAACTAAAAAAGAATTGTTTGTGTACAAACCTGCAAGAATCACAATCTCTTGAAAACAAACAAACAAAATCATCTTAGTCAAAGTGTCCAATTAATAAGAAAAAAAATTTCTATTCCAGACCAGAGTCTTGGATAGCAACACAACAGATGGGAGCGTTCCTGAGTGTAGCGAAGGGTTCGGCTGAACCTCCCATCTTTCTGGAGATTCACTACTCAGGTGGTGCTAATGCAAATGACTCCCCACTGGTATTTGTAGGGAAAGGAGTGACGTTTGACAGGTATGTATGCTAATATTTTAATGACTAGGAGGAGGGAAATGCCTTCTTGCTATTGATCCTCAATAGAGAGATGCTTTTTCTTTGCTCAGTTATCATCCAGTGCCATTCCAGTGAACCTGCCTTACATAGTAGACTGTGCTGCCTTTTCTGGGGAGAGAACAAGCTGGAGTGGTTGGGCAAAGTAGAAATCAATATGCCTTTGTCTTGTAAGGGGAAAATGGAAATTCAGGAAGCAAAAAAACCCCAAGGAACTTGCTTTTTCCTTTTTTTGGCCTGAAACCTCTGGATGAAGCATTTACACATTCAGAATTGCAGTCTGTTACTGGACATCTAGATCTTGTATAAAGAAAGGGAAAATAGTTCATTCTTTGCAGCAGTTCCCTATTACTGCTTTTCATATCATGTAACTACTGAAGAATTTATCAGTCTGTTCCAATCCCATATGCTGACTTTACCAAGTGTACTGTTTTGTTCTTTTTTTTTTGTGCTCTTTTGTTGTTATGAAGCCCATTGAGTTAGTCTGCTGCAAATGACCTGGATTTTTATGGCATCCTAATTTTGAGGAAACAATTCCAGGATGTGTTTTATCTGAACTGAAAACTCAGATGCCTTGCTTTCAATATGCTTGTTATAGGGTGTTTCAGGAATATTTGGAAACAGGCTTAGTTGGTGCTAAAGCATACTGATGGACAGACTATCAGCAGTGTGTGCAGCTTTGAACTCCTACGTGTTGGGTCCTATTTATCCTGTTCATTGCAGTGGTGGCATTTCACTGAAGCCATCATCAGGTATGGATGCGATGAGAGCAGATATGGGAGGGGCGGCGACTATCTGTTCAGCTCTTGTGACAGCAGCAGCTTTAAATCTACCTCTTAACATAATTGGTAAGTATGTTTGTGTAAGAATCCAAACATCTTAATTTTACACAATTTCTTTGTCAAAGGCACTTTCTGGTATCGGCATCAGAAATGTTACAGATTCTGTCAAATTTGTCTCAGCTTCTCCTCTATTTTACTTGCTTAAAAAGTTACTAGCTGGAATATTTGAACACCGAATTAAAATTCAGAAAGCATTATCTTTAGATTTTAAGAAAGAAATCATTATGAATAAACTTACTGTCAACAATTTTTTCAGAAGTTCTGATCCTTCATTACAAGAAAGAATGTGGATATCTGTAAAAGCAATTAAAAATGAAAAGGTAGCTGTGCTACCTCCATGAGTCACAGCTGAACAGAAAGAGGGATCAGCTTTTGTTTCCTTAAGTGAATGTTTCAGCAGAAATTTGGATTGATACTGGGCCCAGTACTGTTTAATATCTTCATAAGTGACCTGAATGATGGGATGAGATATGCCCTGATGAAGTTTGGAGATTACACCAGATTTGAGAAGTAGACACTTTGGAAGGGAGAGCCACTCACCCTGCAAGAAGACCTAGGTAGGCTGAAAGAGTGGGCTTACAAGAACAAGTTCAACAAGGACAAGTGTATGGTCTTGCACCTGGGAAAACAATCCAGGAGTTCAGCAGAGACTGGGATGCTGGCTGAAGAGTAGCCCCTGTGGAAAGGGACCTGTTGGTCCTGGTGGACAAACAGCTCAGTACAAATGAACAGTGTGCTGCAGTGGCAAAGAAGGGCAATAGGATGCTGGGTTGCATCACCAAGGGCATCACCAGCAGAGAGAAGTTACTAGCCTACCTTACTTTGTGCTTGTCAGGCTACACCTGGAATGCTGTGTTCAGTTTTGGTCCTTGCTATACAAAAAAAGATGTGGATAGGCTGGAGAAGGTCCAGTAGAGGGCCACCAGGATGATCAACAGACTGGGAAGCCTGCTGTATGAGGAAGGGCTGATAGAATTGGGTTTGTTCAGCCTTGAGAAAGGAAGGCTTAGGAGACCTCATCACCATGTTCCAGTACTTAAAGGGTGGGTACAAAGAAGATGGAGATTGCCTTTATGCAAGGAGTTAAATGAAAAAGATGAGGTGTAACAGATGCAAGTTACTCTGGGGGATTTTCTGACTGAACTCTAGAGGAAAACTTTTCACAAGTTGAACCATCAGCCATTGGAATAATCTCCCCAGGGAAGTGGTGGATTTCCCAGCATGGAACGTTCTTAAAAGTTAATCGGGATGGGGTGCTGGGCCATCTGTCTAGATGGAGCTTTTTCCAAGAAAGATTGGACCAGATGATCCTTCAAGTCCCCTCCAACCTGGTGGTCTGTGTTTCTAACCCAAACAAAAAAAACCCCAAACAGATACAAGCTGATACAGTTTTTAAGTATGAGCAGTTATTATCTTTTTCAGCAGAAACGCTGCACAGCTAAAATGAAATAAGGTGCTTCAGGAGCCGTGATAAAAGGAGTTGCAGATGGCATGTAATCCATTCTGAGATAGCTTTGTGTTTGAGAACCTGGACGGTCAGGAAACTATTCAGTCGCTTGTACGCTTCAGCCAGCAGAGGGCAGCGAAACACGCAGCCTCAAGACGCGCGTCACGTAACCGGAATGAAGCGGGAGGGGGTGTCAGTGGAGCAGAAGCCTGGGAACGTAATCCGGTTGAAGAGGGGTGCTGCGAAATGCACTTATTCCTTGTGCCAGCGGCAGGCTTACCTCTCATCTGGGCATCCCATTTATAGTTGGAGTTTTGACGCTGACCCTCTTTTTTGCTCATCTCTCTTCCTCTTACTGTGGTTGGAGTTCTGCAATGAGTTCTCAGACCCGTCTTGACATTTTCACAATGTCTATTCATAGTAAGCAGAGCTTGAATGGCTTAGAGTGTTAATTTGGGAAGTTTTTAATTTCAGGGAAAAATCCCTTTACATGTGACTAATCATTCGTGTGGGGAAGACACGAGATGGTATCTGTTGCTCCTCTGATCTCACTTGTCTGGGCATAAAGTAGAACTCCAAGTGGTAAAATGACACAGGTGAGAGAATGTGGTGGTGCAACGTGCAGGTATATTTCACTGATTGAAAGTGACCATGGAAATTTAAATTTTGAGCATAAATTAAAGATGAGAATACTACTGTTTTCTTAAGGACGTTTTCTGAGTGTTATTTCTACATCTTTTCTGAGAAAGAAATTAGCTCTGTACTTTACTTTTTCTCTCTGAGGTCTGGCACCCCTCTGTGAAAATATGCCCAGTGGTAAGGCAAACAAGCCCGGGGACGTCGTTAGAGCCAAGAATGGAAAAACAATACAGGTAGGCATGAGAACCTTGGAATTTGAATATTTCTAGTTTAATCAGTCAAATCACATGACTGCTGTTGGTATATGTTGGAAAAGACCCTGTAAAAAGAGAAGCACTGCAAGTGTACAGTTTTTAAAACGGCAAGAAGCATGTTACTAATTAGAAATTGCTATCATAGGATTCTTTCAAATATAAATATAGATTAAAGAGATGAGACATGTTTTATAAATGGCTGAGAAAAATTAATGGTCATTGACTGAACATGCTAGAAAATCTTTTAGCACAGAAGGTTGTTACGATGCTCATAAATACAGGTTCTTGGTCAGAATGAATAATGTATTAATTGCTTCCAGCAGACCCTTCAGAACACTTCTCTGCTGTCTGGAGTAAGACATAAGAGTATTAGTTTCTTGCTGACGTAACCAAGCTGCTCTGTACAGTCAGAACCCTGAGTCACAGGGACTGTTGGCTCAAAGGAGCTTGCCAAATCAGTACCTCAAATGCTCTTTCATATTTAATCCAAACTCATCTAATAGATTGAATGGTACTGAAAGTCATTGTGCTGTCGACCACTGATTTTGTACAGAAGTAGATGGCTAAGTACTTCTCTCTGTCTGGATTTCTGTGATTCTGACACCTTTGATTACCTGAAGTTTCATGGCCTTGTGACAGAGCAGTTAGAATCTGTCAGCTACGTGAGATATGTAAGAGCTATGTCAGTGAAAGAGATGTTTTCAGTAGTTACCTGTTTTTATTAATTTTGCACCTGAAGGTAGATAATACAGATGCAGAAGGAAGACTGCTGTTAGCTGATGCTCTCTGCTATGCCCACAATTTTAATGCAAGGGCTATTGTGAATGCTGCAACGTTAACAGGTAAGCAATCTCCAGTGCCCGCTCAGTTTGCGAGTCAGTTCTTTGCTACTGTCATTAAGGGGGCTGTGGATTAATTGCACTATGTCTATAAAAGCCAACCTGAATTTGAAAGCAACTGAGATGATTTTACATGTTTTAGGACAACAGGTAGCACAGTTTATGCTCTACCAACTTGTACAGCTGTAGGACTGGGGAGAGTATTGGCACGCAGGGTACACACTCAGCAGTGTAGGTGAAGTTGGGCTGGCCCAGCTGAGCTGGACCCAAGAAGAGTGGGAAGACCTGTGCAGACTTTGTTTCTGCACAGTGTTTCTTAGTGCCTCCATTTCTGGGCTAAGCCTTTCCAGCTCCCTTGGGCTGTGTGGTGCAGATACTGGTGTGGAAGAATCCTGCCAGGTTCATACAGCCCTAGCCATGCTGAGGCCAAGATACCTTCTTTGTGAATGGCTTCCTGAGTGGCCGAGCTCCAACTTGGCCAGCACCAGCTCTTCCATTATGTGAGCTAGCTCAGGTCTCTGTGATTCTAGGTACTGGGACAGTTGTCATCTTCCCAAAAATTTATTTGACTTAAGTAACTCTATCTGTGAAGTCTGTATGCTTTCAGGCCTAATAGAATGTGCTTTAATTGTTCCATGTTGTATATGAAAGAGGCTATAATTTTAAATTTAAAACCAGCATCGTGTATGTATCCTGTGAACTGCAATAACGAGGTGTCATGGGTGTAGTGACTGCAGCTGAACAAGAGCAAACATTCAGGAGCAGTTCAGACAGGAGTCCACTGTGGTGTTTAATGAATGTGCTAAGCACAGTTATCTTCAGATATATTTTCTACTCATGCTTTAAATTAAATTCCGTCAGTTTTGCCAGTTCAAATGCTGTGGAAAATTTCAGTAGAAGAGGAGCTGATTTGAAGGTTGTTGGCTTATATAAAAGTATTCCCATATAAAGGGCATGACAGGAGGAGGAATTCACTCCCACTATAGTTTTTTTTCTCTGTGTTTGGGATCCCTGGCTACCAAGCAGGAAGGAGGAGAGCTCCTGTAGAGATTTCTTTGATGTACCATTTCATTAAACTATTTTTTTTTTAAATCTCACTGAGGATTGGCATTAGAGAAGCAATTCAGTGGCATCAAATAAATATGTATGTAATCCCTCTGGTTTAGGCATGGTTTAGTTTTTGATAAGGATTATATTAAAGTAAACTCACATATGCTGTGCAAAAATTATGCAAGTAAAATTCACAAAAAGGAAAGTATCAGCTCAAAAATTGTAGAGGCCTGTAAATTGGAAAAAAAACCCTCATATTTTCTATATGGAAACAGTATTATGAGAACTCCTAGTTGTTGAAATTCATTATACTAAAAATGCTGCTAACATTAGACTGAAAACAGAATCTACTTCCATGAGATAAGAATTCATAAAAAGCATACTGTGTCTAATTATGTAGACGTTTTAACAACATTTAAACTTTAAAAAATGCAAATGTACTAAAATCTCTAGTTTTTGCAGGGTTTAGAAATTACTGATAATGAGAATTAAAAATAGGAAGCTCTGTGAGATGCAGGATGCAGAGGAATAGCTCAAGTCCACCTTTGTGTCTGTATAACCTTGAAGGTGTGTTTCTGTAGGTGCCATGGATGTTGCACTGGGATCTGCTGCGACTGGCGTGTTCACAAACTCATCTTGGCTTTGGACTCACCTTTATGAGGTAGGCCATCTACATTATTAATTCATAATAATAATTCAGTTATTGAAAGGTTAGTGCATTACTGAACATCTTTATGCAAATTTAAGAGATGTTATTTTGAAATCTTGTCAGAATGGTGTTAGTACTGTACTTGAAAATAATTTTTACTATTAATTGCTAGCTCTTGAGTGAGGTTTTTCAGGTTAGGAAAAATTTATTCTCTGAGAGAGCGGTTAGGCATTGAATCGGGTTGCCTGGGAGGTGGTGTAGTCACTGTCCCTCAGGGTGCTTAAGGAAAGGTTGGATGAGGTACTTAGGGACATGGTTTAATTAGTAATAGAGGTGGTAGGGGGTGGTTGGACTAGATGATCTTGGAGGTCTTTTCCAACTTTAATGATTCTGTCATTTAATATCGTACAGTAAACATGCACATCATTTCAAGGATCAACATATTCTGATAACTTGCTGCATATGCATAAGTTTTGGCCTATTAACAGTAATTACTTTACATTAAAAAGATAATTGATCTTGCATAACAGCCCTGAGACAAATTCAGAGAGGCCTTGTTGAGTGGCTGAAGTGTGGTGGCTAAATGAAGTTTGAAGGGAAGGGCTTGTGCTGTCAGGGTGAGGGGAGAACCAGTCTTCAGATTTTTACTTGTACTAATGCTAAAGCACCTAAAAAGTAGAACTCACTGTTTTGTTTTGCAGTGTATGTACAAATACATAATATTATATAGGGCTGAAGACTTTTAGATGGATCAAAGCCAAACAAAAACAAGCATGCATGATACAGAGGCTTATAAATACAGTTTAAAAAGAAAAAAAGGCCCAAACTATCATGGCTTCTTTTTCAGGCCAGCATTTTGACAGGAGACAGAGTTTGGAGAATGCCTCTTTTTGAACATTACACAAAACAAGTAACAGACTGTCCTCTCGCAGATCTGAGCAACATTGGAAAGTACAGTAGGTAAGATGTGCTAATATCCTTCATGTGCCCTCCTTTCAGTTCATTTGTTTAATGTTGGTGCTGTTGGGTGTTGCATTAGAAATGATACAATTTTTCTGCTTTTCACAGAGCTGGAGGAGCATGCACAGCTGCTGCATTCCTGAAGGAATTTGTGACTGCTTCCCACTGGGCTCATTTAGATATAGCTGGTGTGATGTCAAATAAAGATGAGGTGCCCTATCTTCGAAAAGGCATGGCAGGGCGGCCTACAAGAACGCTAGTAGAGTTTGCCGCTCGGTTAAGTCAAGACAGTCACAATGCCAAGTAAAATACTTACCTGTAAAATCATCCATTCTGCCTTAAAAAATCTTAAAAAGTGTTATTTATAAATGAATGCCCCACCTGTATTTTCACTATGGCACTGAACTACAAACACATTTTATAAATCATTACTTGTGTAAGAGTATCATCGTTGGGTAAGGTGTCATCCTATATTACGCAGTTTAAAAATGTTCTGATTGAGCAATTTAGTACTAACACATGGTGATGGAAAATCCCTTAACTCCTATTTTACATGTAAAGTAAGCATAATTATTGCAAACAATAAATCTCTCTCTTAGGTGTGTGCTTTGGTTGAGAGAAGATTAATACTAGATGGAGATCATAGCTGTGCCTGGGTTTGGGGTGATTTGTAGGTGGTGCGAAAGGTAACTGCAAAGTTGTTTATAAAAATGTGATTCTAATACTGAGGTATGAATGATGTACTGTCAGCATTCTTAGGCTGTTGCAGTTAATTTAGTGCTGAATCTATGCTGGTCACGCTGTGATATGTATCTTGTAACTGTTCTACAAAACCTACTGTGTTGGGTGGGGCCTGTGGGAGAACCTGCCCCTATCTCACAGCGGGCTGCTGCACTCCAAGCAGGGACGGTAGTCCCAGAAGCAGTTCAACCAGCGGAAAGACTTAACACTTGTAATGTGAGGTGAGTTTTTCTGCAGAATTTGGGGATCGGGGCCCAGAGGGTGGGTTTACTTCTGGTTTTGGTGGTGGGTTTTGTTAAAATGCCGGTGTGTAACAAACGGTGCTCACCTGGTGCTTACGCAGGCCGGAGGAGCGGGAGGGCACTGGCTGGCGCGGGAGGGTCCAGCTGGGAAGGACGGCTTTGCGTTCTCCGCTTTTCTTTACCGTGTCAGAGGGGCTATGCCCAGCACCTCAGGCCGCCCCAGCTGAGGTAGCACCCCTGGGAGCTGAGGAGGCGGGCGGCTCGGGCGAGGCTGGCGCTGAGGGGCCGGGCCGCCAGCTGGGCCCGCCTTCGGCTTTCCGCCCCACGGCGCATGCGTAGCCTCGGCTGAGGCCACCGCCGCTCGCCATGGCGGCTTCCCTAGGCGGCATGTTTACCAACCAGCCTCCGGGGCCACCGCCGCCACCGCCTCCCGGTGGGCCCGGCCCGGCCGGCCTCATTCCGCCTCCGACAGGGCCGCGCAATGCCAACAACACGCTTGTGGACGAGCTGGAAGCGTCCTTCGAGGTGTGTGGGCCGGGGCGTGGGAGGCCGCGGGTGGGCGCTGCCCTCAGGGCGCCGGCCCCTCGCTGCCTGCTTACCGCCGCGCTTCCCTCTCTCGCAGGCCTGCTTCGCCTCGCTGGTGAGCCAGGACTACGTGAACGGCACGGACCAGGAGGAGATCCGCACCGGTGAGGCCCCGGGGGGCTTGGAGGGGTGCATTGCCGCGGTGCCTGTCGCTTTCGGGCGCTGTCGAGGTGTTGCAGCTCGGCTCGGCTGCCGTGATACACTGCGGTTCCGCGGGCCTGAGGCGGGGGTTGCACTTCTGCGGCCAGCTTCCCCGAAAACTTCTCGGGAAGCTTTTACGGATGTGTTTGGGCTTCGCCGGGGCTGCGCGTTCCTTGTCATTTGAGGACAGAAGAGGTTTAAAACCCAGTTTAGGGTCTTCGAACGGTGACTCCGGCATAACTCGGGGCTGCTGGCCCCTTCCCGGGTGACACGCTGCTGGCAGCAGTGGGAGGCTCACGCAGAAAGAACCCCTCCGGGAGTGATGTGGGGAGGTCTGAGCGCTGGCTGGCTCCTGCCAGGGGTGTGTGTGATTGTGTCCATGCACAATGAAATACACGGTTCGAAAGCCAGGAAGGTAATGATGCGTTATGAAGCGATAATGAAAGGTGGGAAAGCTTCGATTGCTTAATAGTGATGCTTTGAGGCTTGTGTGTGACAGGTACCTCTGTGGGAGGCATCATCAATACTGAACTGGTATATACAGGAGACTGAGAAGCGGTCTGTGACTGTCCAGTAGTCTGCTTTCTCAAGGGTCATTTTGCCAACAGCATATATGTTTTTGAAAAGTTTTTTTTCCCCTGTATGTTGGGTCACACTCGTATGCTGGAATGGGACAGCATTTACCATCAAAACACAAGTGCATGGTGCATGAAGGTAGAATATTGTCCTGAATATGCCTGTATTTTAGAACTTTACATTGAGCTTTATTGCTTGAGTGTGTAGTGACATGTTTTCTTTACAAAGCAAGTTCCACAAAATGTTACTTTGTCACTGTCAAAAGCGTAGTAAAACTTGGGGGAAAAAGAGCACTTTATATGGAGACAGTGCACGTTCTAGTTTTACAAATACATCATTTTAGTAAATCTGAATATTTTCTTTCCAGAAAATACTGTGAAAAGTGTGTTTAATAGCATGCAGACAACTCCCACTATCAGCCTGATAACTTCTTTTTTTAAATCTGTTCTTTCTGTCTGATGTTCTATCTTTAGGTGTTGATCAGTGCATCCAGAAGTTTCTGGATGTTGCAAGACAAACTGAATGCTTTTTCCTACAAAAAAGACTTCAGCTGTCCGTCCAGAAACCAGAGCAAGTAATTAAAGAGGTATTTTAAAATTAATTTGTCTCTCTTGTGCTAGGTCAGATAAGCTGTGTACCAGTAGTTAGTCACCTCATTCACATTGATTTTGGGTTTCTCAGTGTGATGCTGTATCTTATGTTGGTAGAACTCGAGCGTTAACATAGCTGTTACCATGAACATGGAGACACTGGATGCCCATCGCTCGGTGGAGCGTTGGAACACAGGTGATACTTTAATTGGAAGAAACAAACTAGTTGGATGTTACCGTTTGAAGTAATGATCTCTGAAATACATGCACCTGGGGGAATGGAACTGGTGCATTCATGGTGTTTTCCCTCAGTTTCACTAGATGATTTTCCATTATTAGAATCCCTACAAGATCAGCTTGAAAACTTCAGCTGAAAAGACATGTTCCTTATGTGAGGTGCTGATTCCCACAGATTCCATCTGTTTACTAATCCACATCTTTTTACCCATAGGATGTTTCAGAATTAAGAAATGAGTTGCAGAGAAAAGAAGCATTAATTCAGAAGCATTTGGGTAAACTGCGACACTGGCAACAGGTCCTGGAGGATATCAGCGTACAGCACAAAAAGCCTGCAGAAGTGCCCCAAGGTCCACTGGCTTACCTAGAACAAGCATCTGCTAATATTCCTGCTCCAATGAAGCAAACGTGATTATTAGGTTTTACATACCTGAATGTTTTCAACAGTGCAAAGCTGTGGTGTTCTTTTTACCTTGTATGCTTTTTGTATAATCTAATTTGTACTACAAATATAAAGAGCTAAGTGAAATAAATTAATTTTTTTTGTTTTGCAAAAATATGGATTGATTTTATATTTCAATGAAAAATACACAGAGTTGCTATTCAAGATGCCTTCTGGTAGAGGCATGTTTTCCAGAATGCATCCTTTTCTCCTAGAAGGGGCCGGCCCTAGCTTTCCCCCAGCTGTATCTTTGCTGGTGTGAAAATACTTGCAAAGGTTACTGTTTGGTTTTACTGGAAGATATAAATGTTCTGTGATCCAATAATAATCCCTAAGTAGCACTGTAGACAGCATTTTGGTGGCCATAAAAACAATGTTGAAATAAAGAAGTGTGCAGTTCCCATAAATCTGGAACTCTGTGTATCAGTCTGACTCACGCTTAGGAATAACAGCACTGTTTTGCAAAACCTGGGAATGGATGATTTACAAGCAAGTTTTAATGTTCATACTTATATAGTCTCATTCATCAGGCTGATTGTTACATGTATTGAAGTGCAACAGGAAGGTTATATTGCAGTGCTGACCATACAAAACAGTTTTATTAAGCAAACCAGAAAATACTTCTAAACCAGCTTGCTATAGACATGCTGTTCTTGGGGGTATACTACATGCTGTACAGCTTAAAGTAACCTTAACAAAAACCTATTGAAAACTTTAAAAATTACTATATATGCAGAAATTACTTTAAAACTGCTGATGAAGCAAATGTGTAAACCTGCAGAAGTAAGGTTTTTCTTCAGATGGTGCCAGATTCACAGGACACAGCAGGCACCAAGTTGCATATTTGATATAATTGTGGATTAAAAAGTCTCTTCACATAACAGTATGCAGAATTTTGCTTCAGTTTTACAGAGGTGGTTAAAAGTCTGTATTCCAAAATCCATGCCTCTACCTTCATGGTGATGAGATGTAAGTGCAGTTGTTCCTAATTCCTTGGAAATTACCCTTTTTTTCCCCCCTAAATTATATACCACATTATCATTCCCTAAGAGAAAAGAGGAACAGCTTTTCTTGTAATTGAGTAGCATGGAAATAATTTGCTTTAAAATGAAAAATACTTTGTAAACCATTCTTGGAGCTGAGGGTCTTGGTTTTTGTCATCTTTGGTTTGTTGTGGTTCGTTGCCATGTGTCCTGTGTGAACAAATAAGCATTAGCATCTTACTTACAATCTTACCACCATTTAATACTTTTTTTTTTTTTCCCCCTGGAAAAACTTGTGATCATATGAATGGATCTGTCCTCACATGAACTGGATGAGGCCAAAGGGTGCCAGCTGCAATTTCTAGTGGGATCTGTGCTAGCCAGGTAACTGGGCTTACCACACTAGTAGTAACACAAAGGAAAGGGGGAAGGAGAGGGAAGGAGCTATGGAGAAATGCTTGGCACATTAAAAAAAAAAGGATACTGCAAGTATAAGAAGAGCTGAAAATCAGAAACGGCAGCTGCACCTCTTAAAAATATGAAATAGATTTTATGCATTAAAATGTTGGGTGAAAGTTGTATTTGGAACTGAAAGATTTATCTGAGTATTAATTGGCTTTTATAACCAATCCTAATACATTGTGCCTGAATTTTCAGCATTTGGGATACTTTTTGAACATTGTATTCTGGTTAGGTTACAATAGCAAATAAGGACTTCACTTCTGATTGATTTAAAAGAGTAAGCAAGCAGCAGCCAAGCTACCCTCAGTCATCCTCTACGTTTCTCTTTAAAATCTAAATCTGATTTGCCTTGGCAGTTGTCTGGCAGGACACTGGATGCTTTTATCTTAAAGATGTCGGGATTGCCAAACTGGCTCCAAGCCCATGTCCTGAGTTACTGTCTTTGGCAGCAGTCAGCACCGTCTGCCTTCAAGGAGAGAACTCTGTAGCACACAATTTAGAGGATAATCAATCTAGGAGTTACATGAGAAGGCTGGCTGTTCTGAATTACAGTAGTAGGGTTTGAGTTTTTTAAATATTTGGTTTTGCAACTCTGTATAATGTTTAACTACATACATTTTAAGCTGTAAGAGATCAGTAATTTATAAAATGCATGTTTATAAAAATTCAGAGAAAAAACATCAAACGAGTAAGGGGTTTTTTGTCATGTATGAATTTTTAAGTGTCTAAACCCTTTGCCAAATGATTAGCCTAGATCCATTCAAATAAAAATAAACCACCAGCATCTACCATGTACAAAGCAAAGAAACAAAGGTAAGAACTGGTGCTACGTGCCTGAAGTTTTTAACAACCATGTTCATTATTCGCTACATTCGTCGTTAAATGTTCGCAAGTCCTCTCTTCTTTTGTACTAGGAGGGGTTGCAAGCATAAGATCTGCTGGGCAGTGACTACAGACAGCCTACTTCTGCAGTAAAGTCTAGGGTCTATCTGCAGAGAATTAAACACGGGGAGCTCACTGCATGACAGAACCCTTACGTGGTTGTTTATTTCCAAATGTCTGATGAAATTGCCTAAAAGATCTGCATACCAAGTCGTTTGTCATCTTACAAGTCAATGCAAAATGGACAAATACCTTGTGGCAGCACTGCTGTCTGGGGACCATGCTGCTGGAGAGCCCACCCTGAGGCAGCCAGGACTCCGGTCTAAGCTTGTAGACTTTGTTATTTGAGGAGCACTTCTTTTTGATCTCAAGTCACAGCTCAAGAAGCTCTTTGCATAGGAAGCTAAATTCGGAACACTGACGACACGACTGGGCACCTCAACTGTTTTCTTCTGCTGCTTTTTGTCATAACAGAAAACTTCATTACACATTTTTTAAAACACTTTATAGAACAGCAACAACACCTCATTCTTAGATACCTTGTGGGGAGCACTCAAAAGTTAAAATTCCCATTTTTTTTCCATAGTATTTATAATAAATCTGGAGGGTATGCTGTGAGGATCCACGGATTAGGTATTCCAATTAAAACAATTTGTGTATTTGACCTTGAGTTTTTAGGTACACCAAAGCTGCTAACTTTTCAGGGCTACTCAGAGCTCAGTTAGGAGCTTTCTACCAACTTGACCTCCCTTCTTTTCATAACTATTTAGAGACAGTATTGTACAGGGGGCTGGAATGACAAAGGGCAAATCCTGATCAGCCCAAAACCAACTCATAATGTTGCTAGATGCATGCAATATCCCAAATAGCAGCTCCCAAATCTGTAAGCAATGTCTGTGTTTATCCCAGTGGGAGACTGAGCTCTTTGAGGCTTTCCTGTTTGGTATTTGCTTAAACCCCTGTAACTATGTGCAGATATACTTCTCCTGAATTTATGTTATACTCAGGACCTTGCTGTAGGCTGGCTTACTGGAAAGAATTCTACTGAATAACATTATAAGAAGAAATTAATAGCACCATTACTGTCCTGATCATCTGTATGATTTAAATAGCAATAAAACATAATGATTTGCAATTGTAATTACTTTGCTCATCTTACCTTCATGGAAGGAGTCAAGCATCCCTTATTAGGGTTGAAAGAAAATGATCGACTCCTGTGAGATTCAGTGTTGGCTAAAAGTGAATGCTGGAATTTCCTTCCTTCCTAAGGAGAGAGTAAGTTATGTGTATGGAGACATCTATTTGTTGAAAGTTGGTATGGAAACATAAATTTGTCAAAGTATTCCAGAACAGAAAGAAAAGTGCCAGTCTGAAGCAATGTATTACACACTAAATATAGCCTTCCAAGAGATTACAAAATACAAATACATGTTAAAGGAAATCTTACTGTCAGCTGCTTGATAATCTCTTCTCTCTCGCTTAATTTGTCTTGCAGACAGCTTATAAGGTGTGTATCTTCTGAACTGGACTCCCACTTTCTTGACTTTTCTTCTAATTCCTTAAGTCTGTACCAAAGAAAATGCAGACTGGAACAAAAACTTTCTCAGACCAGGTTCAAGAGACACCTGGGCTATACTCTGCCCTAAATGCCAAGCTTAAAATGCAGGGACATAGCCAGGCCATTCTGGTAAAACAAGGTTGTTTTTTTAAAAAGTGGCATCTGTACATACATTACATAATGTACTCCATTACATATACATGTTGTGGAGTTTCAAAACCTGGGTTCACCCACACCACCTGTCTAGTGTAAAATACAGCCCTTGGTATAAAATACTAACAAGCTGACACATCATATTGCTAGTCTAGTTTCCTAAAGAAATTATATGTGTCACAGTATCTATGCATGTCTGTATTCATCTATTTTTCTCTTTTTTGACCTCATAATTTAAGAATCCACAGGCTAATTCTATCTGTATTTGGTAGAAGTCTCAGAAATATTCCATCCCTGGAACCATAATGAAAAAAAGGCTTGGGTACACATGCTGCTTTACGTGAACCCTCTAAGTTAAAACATGTAGTGTGAGTTCAGCTCTTTAAAAGCCTTAATCAGGGGACAAGATTCAAATGAGAACATACACCTTCTCAGAGATGGTGTGGAAACATGCATTTGATTGACCGATGAGAAAACAAGTCATTATTTCATCAGTCAAGTTCATAAGTTTTGCTGATTGAGAAACTAAGTGCTATGAACTTCACCTGCCATATTGACAAATGCATTCCAGAACACAGAACACTGTTTTGTGGGGTTTTTTTGGTGAGGGTAAACATTTTTGAGAGGAACTTCCCCTTCAATTTTATAATCTTAAATTTAGTGTATCTCAGAGTTTAGATAACAAGTAGGTCTCTCTTCTGGACCTATGTTGCACAGTTGGGATAAGAGAAATATAAAAATATATATAAAAATCACAGGGATTATTTCTGAGGGGTCTATCCAGTACAGTCTGAAGCACCACAGAACTACTTAACTCTATCAAGGACTGCCAAGTTTATTTATTTATATGAGTTAGTGGATGGTGACCTGGGAAATTTGCAAGGGAGTGAGAATGAGCAAGAGCTTAATGACAAAGATGCTGCTCTGCTGAACAAAATCAAGTCCAAGATCGAGGATCAAGGCCTGTTGTATCATCTGTGACAAAGATGAATTCACACGTAGTAAAATTCAGGATAAGTGTAGGTTTTAATTCAGCATTGTAAAACTTTATGTATTTGAACATTAAACAATATTCAGAGTTTATTACAATATATTTGGGTCTTTATGTGTTTGCACAGGAAATACCTGTACACTTCTATTTCAGTGCTTTTAGTAGGCTACCTATGAGAAATGAAAAAATATGCATACTAAGAATAATACTTTAGAACAGAACTCATTGTCAGTATAAACCAGAGTTTATTTAAATTACTTAGTTTCTGGGGATAAAATCTTTGCTTGGAAGTGTGCCTGAGTGCTGCTGAATTAAGATAAATTTTTTTCCGTTTTCCTTCTGGTGATCTTGTTCTTTTTTATCCTTGATATTGAGGTCTTCTACCAGTAGCCTTTCACTGGTATTAAAATAGGTCTGAATTATCCTAGTTTATTATCACTGATCAAAGCATGTGATTTTGAGGTATTTTACTGACTAGAAAGGTAGTTATCCAGGCATGGCTCTGGGCTTCTGCTTACTGGTTTGACTTGTACACTCCAGTTGCAGTCTGAAGCAGAACCACACTAACACTGAGGAAGAGGAAAAATATTTGGACAAGTATTGGACCTTCGGCCTTTAGGAAACAGAGGGTCTATTCTGTATAATGATGCTATTGATATTGTGTTTGTGACTAGTTTGTACATCAATCTTAATAGTAAAACACAACAATAGAGTACCATAGGAACTCACTTGTATTATGAAAAATTATTTGGAAATTTCTGGGATCTTAACAGGAGGTTCTGATGCTGTATTTCATCACATCATGGCACCAGAAACATTTCATACTGCCTGCCACTATTCTAAATTTTTTTTCTTAATGAAGATAAGAAATGTTATAACAATGCCTTTAACTGCAACATTTGTCTTTAACAGACAATATATTTTGATAGATACTGCTATTTGATTAACACCATCAATTCAAAACTAAAAAATGCCTAACACTTTTCAAGCCTAGCCGCAAGATTACTTTCTGATAGCAACCCCAAAAATCAATAGACACCTATTGGAGAATCATTGTTAGCTTCTTTGCTAACATTTTGATAAACTTTTTCACTATATCAATGCAGAGGCTATGTTCTGTTGTTTACTAATTAGAGTTATCAAACTCAGCAGATTAACAATTGTAATTTTCACAAAAGATATTCAGTTCACCTTTTCTTTTTTTTCCTTTTTAATGTATTTTCTGTGTATTTCACTTCTTTCTGAAATGCTTCAGGAAAAGCCAAAAGGCCCATGAAAGGTTTCTGCCCTTGAAATTAGCGAACAGGCATGGCAGTGACTGATTTGGCACTTGGCACGAAGTAAGAATGAGAAAAAAGTAATCCTGAAATGGATCTTCAAGGGTAGAATAAAAGCTCTCCTTCTGAATAGGCATTCTGGGATTTGTCTTTTCCCATAAAAGAAACCTTTGTCTAACTCTCACCCAAATCCTTGCAAAAGGTTTCTGTACTGGAGGTGGAATTCTCACAATTCATTAGAATGGGAACAGGAATGATTACTTCAGATTACTGGCTTCACTTATTTGGCAACAGTAGGTACAGTAATTTAAAATAACCAATAACCAGTCACCATCAGCTTTCAAATCAGAAACTGCATAGCAAAAGACAAGGTCACTGTTGTTACACTAACAATAAAAAAGCTGCTCTTTATTTGCAGTCACCAATGTAACTATTCTCTTACACCATGTATTGGTCCTTCAAAAGCAAATTTCAGACCAGTCTGTATCAGGTGCCTAGGACCATTTGAGCTCCTTGGTTCTACCTCCTGTTATACAAAGGATTTCTCCTTATGTAATTTCCATTAATGATTCCTTCTCAAATGCTTACTGTAGAAGACCTGCACCATTTATCCTCTGTAAAGACTATTCTCCAGCCCAGCAGCTTTAGCATTTGAAGCCTTTTAGACCTCATCGTTGACACGTGAGTAATTCTTCTCTTCATGAACAGAGGCTCTAAATTCCTTCAAGGTAGCTGGAGGGCATTGATGAAACTCTCTGGTTTTGCAATTCTGTTGATCTTGCTTCAAAAGCTTGAAATGAAAGTCACTTTCAAGTACTCCTCCAAAGAGTGCAAATGAAAAAAAAAATGTTTCTTTCTCATTCTTTAAATATCTACTGACTGGTAGACAGCAAAGGAATTACTCTGGCCACTCTGACAGTCTGCTGAGAGACACTGTATCCCCTGAGTGCTTTTCTCTAGACTATATAGGGCATAATTTTAAAGATTCCTTTAAGGGTATACTCTTCAGAAATCCTTTTATATATACAGCTTGAGTAGCTAGGGGCATACATTCTACACCACTGCAGAAATTAACTGAGAGGTGCATATGCACCAGATCCTCAATCTCTCTGCAAAGAGTATGTGTCAAGTATGATCATCCAGAAATTTCAAAGGATTCAACAGCCAAACAAATGCCCAGGGCAGCGAACCCCAGCCTTGTCTCCCATGTAAAGGGTAAGTCCTGCACTTTTTTCTGTATGCAAATGGGAAGACTGCAATTACTACAATGCAACACGTGTTCCAAGCCTGTGTCCACCTTCTACGTGTCCACCTTCTACAAAGGCAGCCAAGACTACAAGTCAGCTTACCTTTCCTGTGCCCTGACAGCATGTTACAGCTCCAGACCTCCACCCACCCAGAGACCCTGTCAGTGTCTATCACTGCCCTTACCCCCCAGTGCAAAGCTGGCTGTTACAGCCAAAGCACTCCTACAGAGTACACGCAGTATTCTTGTATCCTGTACAGAGTTAAAAACCCACTGGTTTCAGCTACAGAAAGTGTGTATGAAAACCTGATATTTATTCTCAGATACTTTTATTGATGTTACATAATTTTTTTCAGGTCACTCCTGTGGGTCTACACTGGACATATTTCTTTGTATATTGAACAATAAGTTCAAATGCTTTTATTATGGCTGGAGATAAACGTGAAAAGAACTACTGCTTTTACAAAACTCAATCTCTAGAATTAGTACTTTAGAAAGGAGAGATTCTGACACTCATCAAATACAGTACGCCTTTGATGCTGAGATTATTGACTCTAGATAGCACCATGAAGTGGAAATTTAAAGCAAACCTGTGCTGTTTCTCTCTGTCTTGAACCTGTGCAGTTTCTTGCTTCTGTGACTCCAACTCAGCAGTGAGTAGCTCCATTGTGTCCTTCAAAAGTAAATTCTCTTTCTTAAGTTCAGAAATTTCACTCTGACATTTTTCCAAGTCATCATGAAGAGATCTGATCTGGCTCTGGCTACTTCCTTCCTAAGAAAAAGGACAAATTTAATTATTCACAATGTCTCATTATTTAACCTGAAGATTTCACTGGAATAGTGTGCAATTCTATGTGCAAGACAATATCTGTGATCAAAACTTCCCAAACATATTTTATAGTCTTTATAAAATGTATTTTGTTAACATTCATTCCTTCATTTACTTGTGATGTAGATTCTGATCTTTAAATGAAAAAAAAACCAGAGCCTGCCCACAGGGAAAAGATGATAAACAATGCTAACATTTTGAAGTTAGCAAAGGACATAAGGGAAGGAAACCCATTCCATTTCTGTAAAAGACTCAATACACTTTTATATGTCAGACAGAGAAGAACCTGGGGGTGTTGGTTGACTGCAGGCTGAATATGAGCCAGCAGTGTGCCCAGGCGCCAGAAAAGCCAACGGCATCCTGGCTTGTATCAAAAACAGTGTGGCCAGTAGGTCTGGGGAGGTGATTGTGCCCCTGTACTGGGCATTGGTGAGGCCACACCTCAAGTGTTGGGTCCAGTTCTGGGCTCCTCACCATAAGAAGGACATTGAGGTCCTCGAGCGAGTCCAGAGAAGGGCAACCAGGCTGGGGAAGGGGCTGGAGGGCAAATCCTATGAGGAACGGCTGAGGCAGCTGGGGATGTTTAGCCTGGAGAAGAGGAGGCTGAGGGGAGACCTTATCGCTGCTTACAACTACCTGAAGGGAGGTTGTAGAGAGGTGGGTGATGGTCTCTTCAGCCAGGTGACAGGTGATAGGACAAGGGGAAATGGCACAAAGCTGTGCCAGGGCAGGTTTAGATTAGATGTTAAGAAAAGGTTTTTCACTGAAAGAGTTGTTGGGGCCTGGAACAGGCTGCCCAGGGAGGTGGTTGAGTCACTTTCCCTGGATGTGTTTATAAAAATGTATGAGGTACTTAAGGATATGGTTTACCTTAGGATGGCATTGGTTGGACTTCATGATCTTAAAGGTATTTTCCAACCTTGTGATTCTGTGATATTCTCTCTGAAGAGAGAAATTTGGTACTATTGCTTTCACAAAACACAATATGTCAACCAAGTAGGAATTGGGTTCTTGCCTGTTGCTTCTTCAGTGTCTTCACACTCCACAGCTCCATTTGGAGTTCTTCTATTTGTTTCTTAAGATTAGTGCACAATGTCTGCTGCTCAGAGAGTTCCACCCTTAGAGATCCTAGTAACAATTAGACAGACAATCATTAAGGCAGTCAGAGGCCAGCTGGATGGGGAAGGTAGATATAGACAACATAGATTAAAATATTAATACATTATATTTGTTTTGTCTTCAACTCCTTTGCCATTAAGTATAATGGCTTCTTATTACTAGAGAAGTAACTTGGTTGAGCAATACTAAGAAGATATGAACTACAATGTCAATGATTCAACATCGAAATCAGAGAGGTAATTCTGTGGCAGTTGTTTTGCAAACTAAATCACTGTAATTGCTTCTTCTGACCTTGAACTTTACTGGAGCGAACCTGGGCTTCCTGTTAAGTCCGCTCATGTTGTATAAAGGGCCATAATGTAGGCTGGGGACACCTCTGCTTGTGTTGCAGAGTCAGTCACAGAATGATAGCGGTTGAAAGGGGCCTCTGGAGACCAACGCCCCTGCCAGAGCAGGATCACCTTGACCAGGCTGCACAGGATGGCATGCAGGGGGGTTTTGAGTATGTCCAGAAATGGAGACTCCACAACCTCCCTTGACAGCCTGTTCCAGTGCCCTGCCACCCTCACAGTAAAGAAGTTCCTCCCCATGTTTAGGTGGAACTTCCTATATTCAAGTTTATTCCCATTGCTTCTTGTCATCTGTACTTAGGTAGGCAGATCTGACATTTTCTGCAACTTTTGTGTATATTTGGTACAAGTTTCAGGATGGATCAAGTAAAGGAGGAAGAAGTTTTCCTGTCTCTCATCTCCATAAAAGTTTTCATAACAAATTTTCTTGTTCTCTATTGAATATATAAACTTTAGACAGTAACAAATCTGCCTAGCAAATCTGAATTACTGAAAAAAGATAATCCAGTTTGTACTTACTTTCAAATTATTCTTTTTTTAATTAAAAAGTTTTTTATAGATGAACTTTAATAATCTGAGTTCAAACTCAGAGATATTATAGGTCCTGCTAATGCAGAGTTCTGTTTAATTCTGAACAGTTTAATGAACTTTCTAAACTGACTAGATAATACATACAGAGCAGCTGATCTCCACTACTGAACTCAGCAGAACAGACTTGAACCACATATAATAATTCTTCTCATCACAGAAAAAAAATGGAAAGTCATATATACTAAGTACGATACTCTAATTTAATATACCTGATATAGCATACTTGAATTTTGCACACCAGACTACTCTCCCAGCAGCATTCTGCTTCGGACAGTTGAGAACTAGGTTAACAAGGAATACTGAAACTGTGTTGCTGAAATTCCAGGGTATGGAAAAGGAGATTCACAAAGACCCAAGTTCCCAGAAGATGGAAGGAAAGAAAACAAATGGGAGGAAAGTCAATGTTTCTCAGCATATAACCAAGCATTAGGAGCTGTGCATGACACGAGACATTGTACCTAGCAAGAGGTTCTGCTGCTTCTGTATCTGCTCGAGCTCATCATGCAATTCTTTCTTTGCCTTCTCTTCCATGGTTTGTATTTCCAGCCTATGAGACTCTTGTTGGATCTTGAAAGACTCATTGAATTCCTTTTTCAAACGTTCTTCTGTCTCCTGTAAGCAAGACAACCCCCCAGAAAACAAACTAGTTGGAGCCTACTTATCACCTCATTTTACTTGTAATGATAGGGTGAATCTGGTCTTTCACTGCAGAACTTTTAACTTCATCAGCACTTTACCCGATATTTCATGTAAAGGGGAAGGGGAAAAGAAAAACAAAATCCACATAAAACTGGTGATACACAAATGCAGTTTCTCACTGAACCACACAACTCAGACCATACAGCTCAGAGACATCCCAAAGCTGGACCACCCACAAACTGCATATCCCAGCCCCCCTTTATGCTGAGCATGACGTAATTAGTATGGAATAGCCCCTTTGGCCAGCTTGGGTCACCTGTCCTGGCTTCTTGGGTGCCCCCCATCTTCTTGTTAGCAGGGTGATATGAACAACTGAAAAGTCCTTGGCTGCTTGGCAATAACTAAAACATCAGGGTGTTATCAGCACTGCTCTCATCCTAACCCCCAAACATGGCACTACATCAGGTGCTAGAAAGTAAAATTATCTCTATCTTAGCCAAACCCAGGACAAGGAGCTTGAATTCATCACAGCCTAACTGTAGAGCATAGACTATATTATTTTATGAAAATATTTTATTCACACTGTGGTCTAAGTTCAAATGTTAAAATTAAAACCAAAAAAGCTAACCCAAAGATGATGAGGTTTCAAAATCCCAGAGTCATTTGTTGTGTGCAACAATGGCAACTCATTATTAAGATAACTGGAGATAACTGAGGTTTTAATAATCAGCTCTAGCTAATACTGTTTATCCCACAATCTTTTTTTCACCCTAGTACATTATAAACTGACCTTGAGTTCCTGATTTTTGCTTTTCTCCAGCATTCTTAAGACTTTTTGATGTGATGCCTCCAGCTGCAGTTTAACATTCTGGTTTTCTTTAATGGTGTTTTGAAGATCCTGCAAAAGCTTCTGTTTTTCTTTGTTGGACTGTAGATTATATTTCTTCAGTGACTCCTTGAAATTATTTGCTTGTTGGTCTAATATTTGCTTCAGCTGAGCCACCTTCCAGAAAAGTAAGTCAGCAGGATAGGATTAATAGCTGCATTCACAATGGAGAGGGAATATATAAATTTGAGTTTTATGAGCTTGTGTTGTTCTTTGAAAAATAGCAAGATGCTTGTTTCAGGCAAAGAGCCCCTTTTTCAGTGAAGAACGACACACCTTCTGCATATACCATCTTTTGCCCATCAAAGATTTTTCTTCATTTTTTTCTTTTCAAACTGTCTCCAGCACATACACACAATCCATAGTTCAATTTGCACAGTAATGAATAAACTAGAAACCAGGCCTTAGGTTCTGTTTATTGTCACCCCAGAGATGATGATAGATTGTCAGTTGATTAGAACTAAGGGCAACAAGAATTCTGTACATCATGTTTCAGATTTTTTTCATTTTCTCCCCTCTCTTAATTACTAAATACAATAGACTTGTCTGTAATCGCTAGCACAAAAGTAAGCAAAAAAATACCTGTTTATAAGAATAACTTAGTGGGGTTTGTTTTGCTGGGAAAGGAAGGGTCAGTCCTCTTTCCTATTTGGTAGGTTTTCTCAACTTTCAGCAAAAACTTGGATTTACCATTCTTCTTAAAATTGCCATTTCAAATGTCATAGCTGTGAAATTCTGAAAAACTGTTTTCTGCATAAAACAAGCATGCATACTTAGTAAGGCAAATTAGTGTTTCTGCAGCTGTATCTGACTTCCAAGTCCGATTCTTTGCTGTGCCATGCCTCCTGCAAAACCTGTCTGTCTCTTACCTTTTGAGAAGCATGTGAAAAGGCATGAGCTGTTTTGCAGGGCTTTTTTATATACTCTTACTTTTCAACCTTAGAGATACGGAATTCAAATTATGAAAGGAAGAAATCTGCATCCTTATGATTTCATGTGACTTAACGATTCAAACAATGTGCATTTGATGTACACACATGTGTAAACTGGAAAGGGTAGAGATTTATAACCTGTGAGTCCATCCTATTCTTACCTCTACACTAAAATATGTATTGTTTCTCTTCAGTGTTGCCTTCATTTTTGTCCATGCATCCTGCAAACTGTTAGCTGAGGAAGCACTGTAGCTATAGCTTGCTAAATAGTTGCACGTAACTTCATCTGCATGCTTGTGCTCCTTTTTGATGCAGCACTGCGAAAGCTGGACGAAGATTTATTAACTAGGCTAAGGTGTCAATGTCCTTCCATGTTTCATTCTCATAGCACCTTCCAGTATGTTCTGTATTTAAATAAGAGAAAAGGAGGCATGATGTGCAAAGCCCTTACTTCTCATTAACTTCATGGCCACAGGCAGGGTGGCACTGTCCAAAGTGAGATACTAATGAGCTATGCCAGATCTCCCCAGATCATAGGAATCCCTTACGATGTCTAAAGGTACTCCTGCTAGCTCATGGCTCTGTTCTTTCTCACATTGGTTGAGCACGCTGGCTCCTCTCCTCCACAGGTTGTGTTTCCTCCTTCCCCTCTCCCAAGGCCTTTCTCCATTTCCAGACGGATCACAGCCCTTATTCAAGTACTCTCTAAGCCTCTTACAGTTCCTGACACAGAACTGTGCTCTGAAAGCTCAAAATGCTGCAAAGCACAGACCTCCTATCAGTTCCCAGGGTTTCAATACTTTTCAGAGAAAGGACTTTCTGTACCTCCACTTTATGACCATAACTTTCCACTACATTATACTGTGACTTGTCTTCACTTTTAGTCCCAATTTCTGCTTTTACCAATTCTTGGCATCCACTCCCTTCTCTGCAGAATTTATATAAGTTTTTATGTCCCAGAAATAAATCCTGTTATTAAAGAAGATAAATGAATGCAGACCTTTTTTTTTGGTGACACTCAAAACTGAGAAAGAATTATTTCTATTTGATCAATTTATCTTATTTTAATTGTGGGTTGTTTTTTTTCTACAGAACAACTAATTGCCTGCAAACATTCACTGTTTGGTCCATTTGCAGTGTATCATTTTGAGTAAAATGTTTGTGTTCACAAAACATCAAATGAAGATAATTTTTTTTTTCTGTGTAAGTGCAATTCATGTAAAACATGAATGTTCATGGACTTCACATGCTGTGAAGACAGAACCTGTTACCTGAATGCACATATGTATCATGAGAACTACATAACTTCCTTTTACTAAATCTGGTTTCTGTACCTCTGTAAGCAGCTACAAGACAGAATGACTGTTCCATTTTTTAGTAGATTGATGGCTGCAGAACTGCTGTTCCTATACACAAGTCAGTGTACTACGTTCCTTACATTTAAATAGAGTTTGTTCTTCACATCCACACGTCAGGTTCCTTTTCTCCAATTAATCTGGGGTGGTCATCGCTGATCATCACTAATCTTGTACTTCAGATTCCCTCTGAACCCCTTCAATGGCTTGCTCACAAAGGGCAATATTACTATTACAATTAACACAGACTTCCTTTGCAGATGGGGTAGCATGCTATGTTTGAAACTTCAAAGTACCTCAGCTACTCATGTTTCACTTGTTGAGTCCTGAAAGAGTATCTGTAAGGTAGACATGACAGAAATTTGCAAGCAGTGATGGATTTTGTTAAAAGCCTCTTTAGCAAAGCTACCAGCTGGGCAGTTGAAGTCCTCCTATTTGGTGGCCAAACGAAGCAATCAATAAAACTTCTAGTCAAATCAATCCAAAGGAAACATTTTTAACATACACATCAAAACACTTAATTAAGTGTTTTTAAAACTTAAATTATTTTGTCATTTGCAAGTAGACAAACAGGTTAATTCACAGTACACAAAGGAAGAAGGGATGGCAGTGGTGGTATTGCTTTGTGTGAGAGAAAGGAAGCATGGAGGCACAGAAAAATTCAGAGTGCAAAAGAGTATGTGCACGTATAAAGGTAACTGGAACACTTACCCTAGTGCTCAAGGCCTGGGTTATCCAATGACAACTTAATATACAAGTGAAGAAGTGGCAACAGGTGACACGCTGTAGCTCACCCTGGTATATCCTATATCCCAGTGGCAAGGGAACACATTAAATGATGAGAGAGCTGACAGAAGAAAGAAAAACCAAAACCCAATCCCATACATCATGGGAATGCTAGATTGATAGGTAAGAAGAAAACAATTATTCCTTCACCCAGTGTTTTGTAAATTGAGTTTTTAATTTTGTTCTCTTTTATGTGCCAGAAAATGAAATAATAGTTTAACACTTCTTAAACTATTTCAACTTGAATTTCACTAAAGCAATGAAACTGATTGGGCTACCAAATCTGAAAGAGCACCTACCTTCAGCTGCTCCAACCTACGAGTTTAACTACCATCCAGTATTCTCATGTTTTTTCCTTTGCATTATCCAATTAAACACAAAGAACACTGTTGGAAAAAAGTAGTGAAAATAATTGCTAAATATTATTCTTAATGAAAAACATGAGTTGTCTTTAATATGTCTGTGTGATGGAATCTATCTGTGGCTTGGATACACTCTAAGAGATGCCTGAGCCACTTGTCAACCCTACCTTTGTTTCCAGAACTACTGCAATTTTTGATAGTGATTTTTGGTCTTTGGGTTTTGGTATGGGTTTTTTTTCTTTATGTTATTTGAAGGTTTGGTTTTTTTGTTTTTGTTTTGTTTTTAAATAAGTGGCAATTAATAAGATTTTACTAACAGGGCACTTTGGCTTCTGGTTACAGGTCAAACATTTACTTTGTCTTAATACTTACTGAACTCAAGCCTATGTTTTCCAATATATATAAAAGTTTTTAGGTCCTGCAGTTCCTTATAAGACTAACCTGTGATGTGAAACACTTAATGCTGCACAGTCCTCTGTATCAGCTGATGTAATATGCATTAGTATTACTACACACAAGCATGCTTCTTTTTCTTTTTTTCTCTGAGCTTCCTGATAGTAAGCCAGTGAGTAAAAAGGATGTGCCACAAAAGTAGGCTGTATATTTTCTAGTAGAAAAATTGAAAACTGGTAAAATGTCACTTGGAATATTTCTTTTGCAAATTAAATATTCATCTAGGTGGGGAAGATGAAAAGAAGCATATATAAACTTCAACTGTGGTCACAACATTATTAACCTTCCAGACTCTCTTCATAGACAATTATTAGTTCAAAGCACTACTAACATGAAACATAAGACTATACTAACTAGAAATAGGCTTAGCAATAAATTGGTAGCAACAAGGAACATAATGTAGTAAGAAAACAGATAGAAAAAGGATTTCTAAAAACATTATTTTTCAGTGATTTAAGGAAAAAAGACCTACACAAATACATCAGGCACACAAACACATGAACCCTGCTACATCTAATGTATTAGAGATTCAGAAACAAACATTTCCAAACCAACAGGGTTCCTCCTCCTGTCTTAAGCGTTTTCAAATCCAGCAGTACAAATCCTTCTTTGAGGATTTTTTACAGTGCCCAGGCATTTTATTATGTTTCGTTACCTCAAAACCGATAGCTAGATCCTCAATTTGTTCAAATTGTTAAAGCTTCCTTTAAGCCAATGAAACTATGCCAACTCACATCAGTCCAGAATCTATCTGGCTCCTTTTACTATTAACAGACCAACAACATGTGATTTTGTGTTTTATGATGTCTTTCTGCTGAAAAACAAACCCCCTTGAAAAACATGTACCTCTAATACCATTATTCATTCACTTTTATCCACCAAAATTGCATAAAGTGGTTTAAAGATGCAACTAATAACTACCCACAGTATAAACTCTAGGTACCAGTATCTTCCTAGGCTCTGATGAACTCTTTCAAATTTCAAGGTCACGTTCGCACTTGCCCTTTCTTCCGATAGCTGATTTTGCCTCCAACTGTCTTCCAAGGAAAGAAAAAATGAACAACTATTACTAAAAGAGGACAGATAAGTTGTGAAATATTTCAAAAGTCTTTCAAGTTTTATTCTTTTCTAACCATAATTACTGCCCTTCTCCTGGGAAGGATGGCTTGATTCTTTTGAAGAAGTACCCTTCAGACTTTGATAGCCCATGGGCAAAAATTCTGGGCAAGTATAAGGCTGTGCTTGCTATCACAGTTGGCTCCTCCGCTTGACTTCTGCTTTGATTATTTTAATTCACCGTGCTTGCTTGCAAGCACTATGAATACTTGAAGTCTGTCTTCTGTCTGCTCTCCCCTTCTTTTATTTATTGTATGTAAGAAGTGTGAAGTCTCAAAGGCAAGATCTAAAGTTGGAATCAGAGAGAATATTTTCACTTCCTGTATCTTTTAAGTAGAAAGACCCAAGTTTTTCAATGCATTGCTAGGGGATGAATTTATATAAAAGACTTAAAAGTGCCTTTTTGATGTATTATAGAAGAGTCACCACAATAGAGAGTTTGTTCAGAGTCAAAATAAGACTCCCAAATGCTATAGGGTTTTACTCATAATATGATGTTACTACATCAAAATGGTAACTTGGTATAAGAAATAACAAAATAAGGACATTATATTTTACTGTTGCCTTTAGACTTATTTCATAGATACTTCAGTTCACAGTTAACTGCCTTCCTAAAGTTACGGCAATTCCTGACTAGAGGGACAGGTGTGAACACACCAGTCACACACCTGCTGCTATTTAGTGGTACTTACAAGGTCTCCATCAAGGCTCTGGGCAGTGCTGTGCTAACATTGTTCAAATATGCATCGTGACAAGGTGATGCCTCTGCTTTCCTTTTATGTACCTGGTAATTCCAGAATAGCCCCCATAACACAGGTTGAACAGACCCTGTATTGCAAAAGTGAGGAACTGGAGGACTCTAATGAACTANATCTGATTTCTTTGTCCAGAAGAATCTCAGTAATACAGAAATGCCACCACTTTCAAGTGCATCCCCAGAGAGACGAAATCAGCGTCATTCTGTCTACTCTGCATAGTGCTTTAGCTATGTCAGCCCAACCAAAAATGTGCCTTATGGAGCCAAGGAAACTATTTTTAGATGTGAAAATTTATCCAGGTTAGAACTGGATTAGTAACAGCACATTGCCTAACCTTTGAGGCGGAAGCTCTGGGCTGAGCTATTGCAAAGGTTCCCAGCTGGGAATCATCCCCTCAGTGAAACATAATTTTGCAGAGTAAATGGTGATTTCTTCGCTGCGAATATTCACATACTTATAGAAGGAAAGGGTTGTAAGTTGAAATTACTTCACTTCCCTGGCAATACTGCCAAGCAATTGGTTCAGAATATAGAGTACCAAGAAAGCTTCAAAATGTCTCCTCAGAGAGAGCATTTCCTCCCCTTTGGGAGTATTACCAGATTCCAAGACATACTAAAACATGTCTTAGTGTATCTGTTCATACTTACTGTGGTGGTGTGAACATAACATATGGAATGATATATACTATTTTATTTATGTACATGGTGGCAATAATTTCCTGCCACCCCTTACATTTATCATGATCTCATGATACGAGAGGAATAGCAGTTAAGAAACACTAGATCTTTCCTATCTTTCTGTCCTTAATGTGTGACTTCAAAAACAGTAATTTGATGACTCACTGTCTTTCTTTTTTCATCAGCAAAGCCTCAACAATAACTGCTTCATGTTGTAAGCCTTTGGATTGCTTTCAGACCTTTCAATGGAATACACCACCTGCATTCATATACACAATACTATGAGATCAGTGTGGCACTACTCCTCTTTCCCACTTCTTCCCCTCACACTTCAAACCTGTATAACTTTCAGACATTACCCAGGGATGACAGAACATCACAGTAAATTTTCAGCTTTGAATGGACTAAGACATTTCTGTAAAAATATGTACATTTAGGAGATTTTGGAAAAGAATAAAGACAACTGATTTCTGAGAGCCCATGGTTTGCATTAGGTGCAAAGAAGTCACTCTAGATAGGTCAACACGGGTTGGATTGACCTGAAATTCTCTCAGAGAAGAGGCTGTAGAAACCTGTAGCATGCAGAAATGTGTAATGAAACCTAAAAATGGGATTTAGACAGAATTTTAACAACATTATGAACTACACCTAAATTCTGTATTTCTAAGAACGGGAAATAGAATGTCAGAATGCAACTCCTGGATACTAGAATAACTCTGTTTTATAGGAGAAATGAAAGGGAAAATGCCATGCTGCACTCAGAACTGGTACAGCTAGTACAGGATGAATGGGAGAAAAAGCAGGTGTTACATAGTAAATGACTGCAACACATGCCTGGACTGCTGGAACTCACCACACCAAGAAGTAGTAAGGGATTGCGGTAAAGCGGAAGCAAGAAGGAGAAGGAGACCAACATCTTGCTTATCTCCCTGGTGACTCTGTCTCTCCTTTTTCTGTCTTTGAACACTCAGAGCTTATTACAGTCACTCAGGGTCTACAAATGCCAGCTAAGAAAGGTCTAAGTCTTGAACTTTTGCAGAGCTGTTACCATCTAAGCTCCCGCTGAACTTGCTGGAAGTGAAACTGGTTAGAATCAGTGAAGATACAAAGCAAAGGAAATTACAGACAGCCACTTATAACAACAGTGGCTATCTGTAATTCAGTAGTCCCACAGTGTGAGCTACCTAATTCCTGTTGTTCATTACTTTTTCTTGAACTAGACTGATGAAATTTTGTGTATTTAGGAATATCCTAATTTTGCTTAATACAAACTTGGAGCCTCAAAATCTGGATGGGCAAGGAAAAAAAAATAATCAAGAAATGAATGCCAAATTTTCATGATGAAACCATGTCCATTCACCCATGATCTCCCAGAATGGACAATCACAAATGATTTCATTGTTCTGAAAAAGGTACTGAGTGCAATGATATACTTGGCATAGAAAAAGAAATGAAGCACTGAGCATCATAAGAATTTTTCACTAGTGCACAGATTCCAGTTCTCTTATAGTTTATCTATGAGATAAAACTGTCAAAATGTTCACAGGTGAAAACTTCACATGATCACACTGAAGAAAAGGAAATATCCTTTACATAACATTTTAAAGCACATAGCATTTGCTGAAAAGAACTGAACAACACAAAAGGGAACACATGAGAGGAAAAAACTGTGTAATCACGGGAATTTTAAAGGTGAACCTGGGTAGATAATTGCATTGTAGGGGTTCATTTATGCTCAGTTTACCTCAAGTGAAGAATTTTGAAGTTTCCCAGTTAGGACTTCTTTATCTTTCTCTAGTTGCTTTAGTTCACATTCAGATTTTCTTTTAAATTCCTCTAACTGTGCCTGGAGTTCCTACAGAAAAGAAAAAAAA